>CM076577.1:982959605-983274313 GCA_034641835.2 Pinus albicaulis | reverse complement strand
ACACCCTCCAAAAAAGACCACCATTTCAAATTTTTGGAGCCCCTTAAAACTAAAGAGAAACTATTAAGTTTCCAAGTCGCCAAGTCGCAAAGATAAATCATTGATAAAAACAGCAACCTCGCGACCTTGCGACCCCGCGACCCCAGGTCGCCAGGTCACAAGGTCTCAAATCTCAGAATTTAACGAAAAGTGCGACCCAACGACCTAGCGACCCCAGGTCGCCAGGTCGCCAGGTCGCTAGGTCGCAATTATCCAATTTTAATGAAAAGTGCGACCCAGCGACCTTGCGACCCCGCGACCCCAGGTCACCAGGTCGCAAGGTCGCAAGGTCGCAAAAATCTGGAATTGATAGATTTGCGACCCAGCGACCTGCATTAATTGCCCGCACGTGCGACCTTCTATATAAGGGAGGTCGCTAGGTCGCATTTTACACATTCAGTGATTTGAAAGAAAATGCCTCTGACAGCTCGACTGGCACGATTTTCCCGGGTAGGTTGCCATTTCCTCCTGTTGTTTCTATTATGATGCATTTCTTTCCAAACCCATGTCCCCTTGGGCCTTTAAATTGCCATTTGTCTGAGCTTTTACATTTTTTGAATGTTTTGTAACCCTGTTTTCTCCACAAATGTCCAACCTCACCACTTTTCTGGTTCAAACTCTCATAGACCTGCTCCTTGCTCTTAAAACCATGCCTCAGCTCTGCCTGGACCCAGCTAGCTTTTAAATTCTCAAGAGGAGGGAGAAAAAGAAACTTATGACCGCGCGCACGCGAAAAACCCCCCCGGCAAACATCATCGCGACCTGCCACCCAGCAACCTAGTCGCGAGGTCGCAAGGTCGCATTTCCCAATTTTTCGAAGAGTTTCGACCCAGCGACCCAGCGACCTGGTCGCAAGGTCGCAAGGTCGCATTTTTCCTCTGTGTTCGTAAGTTGCGACCCAGCGACCCAGCGACCTGGTCGCGAGGTCGCAAGGTCGCGCCTGGACCTTTTTCTTGCAATCCGCGACCCAGCGACCCAGTAAACCAATACCTCAGTTTTTCATGTGTCACAGCTAAATTTCATCACTAAACTGTAACTGGTTTTATATCACCATGTCGTTCTTATCTTGGGATTCCTTTATGAATTTGACAGGTGAACTTCAAGAAGACATAGAGTGCATACCTGTTTTATCAGATTCTAGTGACATGGCGCCCCCGCTATCTCGGAGGAGGGAAAAGCAAGTAGTGGAAGAGATTGATGAACTGGAAGTGGTGTCCCCACCCCCAATATACAGGGATACACTATTTACCTTTGCAAAAGACGACAGTATGAGATGGTACCAGGTGTATCATGCGTTCACCATACCGGAAGAGGAATTTCCAGAAGATCTCCCAGACCGGGAAATATACTTGGCAGTTAAGAAGTCCAAACTACACCTGGCAGGAGCGCATCCAGCCATATTTCCATGTCCTAAGGTGATAGATTGGATCATACAAAGGACATATCCTAAGAAGTTTGTGATCCGGGACAACGAAGGCAGGGCTTTCGCTACGCTCGTAGGCGCGGATGCTCACCTCTACTACTCATTGCCTCGCCCGGATGAGCATTTCACTCCAGAATGGGCTATTGCTCACGCTGTTCCGGTAGTTGATACTATTAGACAATGGTGGGAGGAGCCCGAGAAGTTCAAGGTCAAGAAAGACCAAGAATACCCGGTGGCTAGCCTGAGGAAGGTTTATAAATTGGTTGCCGCCATGCTTTGCAGGCTTTATGGGCACCCGGATTGCTCCACTTTCAGCGGTAGTTGGGCTACCATCATGGAGTACATGACAACACATGGCACCCGTTTCAACTGGGCGGGCATATTGATGACTTCAATGCAGACCAACTTGAACGCAGCACTGGCCCCGGATGAAGGAACGCCTGCCGAATTTTACATGGCCTCTTACCTACTGGATGCTGTCTGCGCAAGAGTACACTTCGAAGGATGGGCACACAACTGGGATTCCGAGCAGTCACGTGCAATTCACCTGCAACTCAAGGTATTTTGGGAGTCCAAATACAAACAGGACATAGATCAGATCTCCCAGGTGTTTATTCCCTCTCTATATAGACACTTATTTGGCCAAGATGCCCCCTGCATGTCTTGGCGGGCCAAGGAGACTCTAGTCAAAGTGGCACACTGGTTCCCTTTCCCTGGGTATACCTTCATCCGAGTCTTTGGAACTTACAGGGCACCCCATGCTATGCCTCGCTTTGTGACAGAAAAAATGCTCCTCCAGGAGGTATGCTTCCAGATGTCTCAGGGATTCTCCAGCGTCCTGTCTAAAGGCAAGAAGAAGTCGTGGCCCACGCTACCCCTCACCATTGGTGCATGCACAGTTAAAGACTTCAGGGAAGTAGCAGCAGAGGGAGAAGAAATGAAAAGTTATCAGCTTGGAGCGCTTGAACACCGAACATATGACCCGGAGAGAATAGTTCCTGAACACTGCCTGAAAGCTAAATTCAAATGGACTTATCAACATATTGAGCGCCCGGCAGAAGACGAGAGAAGGAACTGGTACAGTGCTGAGAGACAATTTGCTCCGGGAATAAACATAGTCCAAGAAGATCCAGATGATCAGAGCTTAGAAGACAGAAGTCGTCAGTTAGGAGGTTCCTCTTCCTCTTTACCTAAGAAATCTCGTACCAACACAGGGCTTACCCCATCCATCCAACAGAAATAAGCAGAATCAAAAGCCCAGCAAGAAAGGGAAAAGAAGATAAAAGAGGATGAGGAAGCACGCCAAAAGAGTGCAACAGCAACACAGAAGAAGAAGCAGGCCAAGGAGGCCAGGAAAGAAAAAGAGGGAAAGGAGGCACAGGCCGCAGCAGAACGGGCACTTAAGGTAGAGCTGGATAAAGCAGAAGCTGAACGCCAAAAGAAGGCCGAACAGGTTGCGGAAGCTGAGCGCCAAAAGAAAGCCGAACAGGCTGCTGCAGCTGAGCGAAAAAGGAAGGCCAAAATAGAAGCAGCAGCAGAAGCTGAACTCCAGTGAAAGGAAGAAGAAGAAAAGAACACAGAAGAAAGGGAGGATGACATGCTGGAAGATATCGAGGTAAATCCCCTCGACATACCTCTAGGAGGTACCAAGCTTTCTGATATTAGATCCCCCCAGGGGCAGGAAGAGGATGTATTTGACCTCACCAGACTCACATTCGATCAATTCTCTTTCAAAATTCGGCAAGAGAAAAGAAGGTCACTGGCGCAAAGTCCCTCTGCCACATCCACAGTTGCAACAGGCAAAGATATAGTCCTTGATACCAGGACTAATCCTGTAATGATAGCATCGGCGGGTACTGCTTTCGCTGTAGCCACGGAAGAGAATGTAACCAAAATGAGTAGAGAAATAGTCTCTCTACAAAATAGACTGCAAGCAGCTGAGCAGCGCGAGAAAAGAGCAGAGCAGGAGAAAGAAGAGTTGCAAGCATAAGTTCAACAACTTCGAAACCAGACTCCACCGGTAAATGAAGTCCCACTAGCCATTTTCAAGGAGTGTGAAGTGTTGGAAGTAACCATGAGGCAGGTGTATGGTGAAATGTTCACCATCAAACAAACAGTCGCCCCACTGGTAAGAGCACGAGCAGAAACCAGGCAAAGGCACGAGCAGCTCAGGGAGGCTTCACAGGCCTTAGACAGGATGATGGGCTGGACAATACAATACCCTCAGGCACCTGAAAATTTTCCTTAGAGGGACTAGATTCACACGCAGGATGCTAAGGTTCAGCTCCGTATGGCGATACAATCTAAAGACAAACTGTCTAAGGATTTGGACAAAGTAATGTCTTCGTACAACCACCTGATTAGCGGTATCGACTCGATGCACACTTTGCACCACATTCCATCGCTTGGGGCATTGGACGAAGAGAAAACCTAGGAACAAGTGGACCAGGACATCCAGTCATTTTTGCAGCCTATCAAGCAAGCCGCTGCTGATCCAGAGCCCTCAGCATCTCAAGAGCATCTGAGTCAGTTTATTGCCACTCCAGCGCGGATTTATACCAAGCTTGCCTCGCTTTCAAATCAGATCTCACAGAAAAGGGAAACCTTAGTACCAAATGCTTTGGAATGTATGCATCGATTGAAGGAGGAGGTCCCTCTGGTTTCCCCCATAGCGGCAGAGTACCGGACATGGCAAGATTTTCTCAAGGAGCAACAGATTGACGCCCTAACATCAACATTGCACGTCCATCTCCACAGCCCGGTAGCAGCAAGTCATGAGCAACAGTTAGAGCTAGGTCGCAAGTCGCACCAATAGGACAAGTCGCAGGTCGCACTGCCTATCCAGGTCGCAAGTCACGCATACCGAACCCAATTCATGAGTCGCAATCTCTTTGGGTCGTGAGGCAACTCAGCACGAAGCGAGGCGGTAGAAAGTCAAGGAAGCTTAGGGCAAGTTTTGTGCTATAAAACTCCCTACGGGGAAAGTGATAAAGGCTTTTCTTTTTGGAAACTCAAGAGCTACATGGCATTGGTGAAAGATTATACACTTGTGACATATGAATATAGATTCTTGTTAAAACACCCTATGGTTATGATGTGTTTCAGCGTGCGGGCTCTTGTGTACTCATGTACGGTTTGAGAACATCCTATGATTAATGAAGGCTTGCACTCTTCATGTCATCATTTATGCGTCATGGCTATCTATGTTGTATCAATGATGTTCATTTTATCATATTTGTTCTATTAATGAATGTTAATGAACTATTTTGTTAACATTCGTTTATCTTTCGGGAAGTAAGGGGGCATCTATCATAAAGAACTATTTCTTTTTGTGATGGACTACCTTATAAACATGCCCAAGATGCGTTGCTAATGACATCTCTTGAGGTGTACGTGCTTTATCTATAATCTTGATATGCATAGTGTTTGATTCGTTTTTAATACATCAATCCTGTATTCTGTATCATGTGAATAAGTGTATGTCCGCAGGTTCAAACAGGTTCTTTTGAGACCGAAGGGAAGTCGTCTTAAGTGGTAGCCGGACCACACCCCGGACGGGATCCCTACTCCAAACGGTTCAAGGTCTAATTGGGACTTTGAAGATGGGGGAGATCCTCATCGTTGGATCGACAAATTCTTCCGTCAACACCTTCACAATTTAGGTGTTTCTCATCCAATATTAGCTCAGCAATCTATTCCTGGTCCATCCACATCCATTCGCCCTACATCCACTGTTCAAACCACTCCACTCCAACCCACTTTTCATTTTGTTAATCCACCTCTTGTAAATCCACCTCCACCACATATCACGGCAGCATGGTATGCTCCCTTAGTCCTTCCCGTACCATTAGTCAATCTTCCACAGGACTATCAGTCCAAAATTCCATTATATGATGCTAGCAATGCTACAACTGCATCACAACATGTGGATAAGATGAATGACTACTTTGACAGAAATGAAATTGATGATGATTATGTCAAGCTTAGATTATTTTCTCAAAGCTTAGGAGGGGAAGTCAGAAAATGGTTCAAAGGCTTAACCCCCCACAATATAAATGATCTCCAAGCTTTTCACCAAATATTCTTAAACAAATGGGAAGTGAAAAAGAACCCTCTCCAAATCCTCTCTAATTACAAGAATCTTCATAGAAACACTGGGGAAAGTGTACAAGATTACTGCACCAGATTTAACAGTGTGTATAATGCACTTCCCACAAATCTAAAACCTCCACAAAGCTCAGCGTTAAACAAGTTTCCTAAAGGGTTTGACCCTGAAATGGCCTATCAGCTGAGAGAGAGAGAGATCCTGCAACTCTTGAAGAGATGCAAAAAGGGGCTCTTGCTGTGGAAGTTAACTTAATAGAGAAGAGAGCAAGAATGAAAAATGAGAAGAGAGTGTCCTTTAGAGAAGAAAATACACCCTCTACTTCCAACTCAAAGATGGAGAGAATGATGGAGGAGATGATGAAGAAAATGAGCATCCTTGAGAGAGTGCAAGCCAGTCAAAACCAAACTGCTCCTCAAAATAGAAATAAGAGCCAAAATCAAAATTTTAAAAGAAACCAACTTCAAAATAGGCCAAGGGAAGATGATCAACAAATCACTCCTCCCTTTCATCAAAACTATGTGAGTGAGGTTGAAGAAACAGATGAAATAATAGAGGAAGATGATATAAATATGTTGGGAGTAGATAATGATGACTTTGTAGTCCATTATGATAGAAAACAAGGTCTTTATACACCTTATGATGACAAAAGAGATGATGATGAAAGTTATTATCAAGACATGGAAAATGTTATCATAGAGCCTCAAAAGGAGTATGACCTTAGAAGCAAGAAAAATCTAGAAACTCACAATACCAAAACCTCTGACAAATCTTCACAAAACAGCACTGCAACCAAGCCTAAAGTTGTCAAACAAAAGGACAAAATAGTGGCTTTTAATTCTAATAAAGGTAGAGAGAAAGGCACTCAAAACAATGAAAAACAGAGTGCAGCATTAGTAGTACTAACACTTCAGCTAGTACTCCTGTTAAGACCATTTTGTCAAATGTAAATAGAACAAGTCAGCAAGATGATGTTGCTGATAGACTAGCAGCTAGTAAGGCTGAGACAAGTTCTTCAAAGAACCAAATTCCTTTCAGCCTAGAGTAGGAAATTTCAAAGATCAAAATCTCTGTTCCCCTGACTGAGTTAGCTACCCCGAATGTATATAGAACCCAAATTTTGAAGGCTTTAAACATAGAGGACCATAATGACACAGTAAATCTTAATGATGACCAGCCAGAGCTCATTTATGGTCCTAAGATTGAAGGTAGATATCAAGAGGGACCTGTTCCTCCCTTTTATGTAAGTTTAAATATTCATGACAATATTTTACATAACGTTATGCATGATTCAGGGGCCTCTCATAATTTAATGCCCAAAGCTGTAATGGAGAGCCTAGACCTTGAAATCACTAGACCTTACAAAGACCTTTACTCCTTTGACTCAAGCAGAGTAAAATGTTTAGGATTAATTAAAGACCTCTGTGTCAACTTAGCTCAAATTCCAGCCAAATTTTTAGTCATGGATATTGTTGTGGCTGATGTGCCCCCAAAGTATGGAATGATGTTATCAAGATCTTGGGGGGCTAAGTTACAAGGGACTATGCAAATGGACATGACCTATGTGACCATCCTTGTTTTCAATCAGATAAGAAGAATTTACAGGGAGTCTCATATGCAATACATGGTTACTAGCCAAGACAGACCACAAAACTCTCCCCTTGATTCTGTAAACACAGGCCTGGATTCATTTATCCTTTTCAATGATGAAACTTTCAGTAAACAAGTGACCTTTTCTGATTTAATGACAGATAGAGAGGAGGAAGAAGCAAACGTAGGAGTGTCAGAATAGTTTGCTGAACCTGTAAACTCTAGCAAACAAAACACAGGTTTTGAGCTACAAATCATGTGTCCTTTTCTTTTAAACATTGAGAGTCAAGAAAGCAATCCTCAACCCAATAAAAAATCTGAGGAGTTAAAACAAGTTCAATAGTGTGCTGACCTCCAAGAACAATTCGATAGCGCACTTATAGAAGAGAATAGTAACCCAAATGATAAACTCGAGACTAGTCCTCTATGGAGTATGCACTTCGATGGGTCTTGCACTAAGACCAACGCTAGTGCGGGTGTCTGGATACGCAACACTGAGAATAACCACACAAAAAACCTTTCCTATAGATTAAACTTCCAGTGTTTGAATAACATAGCAGAATATGAATCCCTTCTCTTAGGCTTACGATTGTTGAAGAAGTTAGGAGCCAAAAGAATCAATGTGTATGGGGATTCAGAGTTAGTCATTAGGCAAGTCAATGGGGAGTATAACGCAAATCATCCTAGACTTAGGGCCTACTGAAACGATGTCATGGACCTTTTAAAAACTTTCGAGGAGTCCAAACTGATTTTTGTCCCAAGAAAAAGAAAAATTGCAGCCCGCAATTTAGCTTTTGCAGCTAGAACATGCTTAACGCCATATGAAACCAAAGACTGCACAACTCAGATAAAATTTAGACTAGCCATTCCTGATAATGAAAAATATTGGCAGGTGTTCGACGAATACAAACAAATAGAAGACTTCATGCAGTCCAGAAATGAATTCGAACTACCAAGTCAGATTCATATTATGAAACCGACTGCCCTAGTGAAGAAAATTTTCTTGATGAAGAAGAAAGGTCTCCTGAACTTGCTAATGTAAACCTATTATCTAGCAAACTTGAAAATGAAACAGAGATGAACGCAGAGTTAGAAACAAAAGAGTTAGAAACCCTGCACTCTAAAGATGAAAGTTTGCCAAACATTCTGGCACCTTTAGAAGAGTTGTTTGATTTTAACGATGTGGCTAGGAAGCCAAAACTGGAACCTATAGAGACTGAAGTGGAAGAGTGAAATATAGGCAGTGAAATTAAACCTATGATGATTAAACTATCTAAAACTTTACCAACTCACATTAAACTCAAATACATAGAGTTGTTTAAAGAGTTTTCTGATGTTTTTGCGTGGAGTTACGAAGATATTAAATCCTACGACACTTAAATAATCCAGCACAAAATCCCTCTCAAGAAGAACCAGAAGCCATTCAAACAGAAACTGTGCAGAATAAGCCTTGTTTAGTTGCCTTTGGTTCAGAAGGAGATCATGAAAATGTACGAAGCTGGTATTATTGTCCCTATTAGATATTCTGAGTGGGTGTCTAATCTGGTGTCAGTTAGGAAGAAAACTGGAGAGATCAGGCTTTGTATATACTTTAGAGACTTAAACAAAGCTTCATTAAAAGAAAACTACCCTTTACCTAAGATGGATCATATTTTACAAAGGGTGGTAGGGTCTAGAAGAATTTCTTTGCTTGATGGCTACTCAGGGTACAATCAGATCTTAGTTTACCCTGTTGATCAATTAAAGATAGCCTTTACTACACCATGGGGCACTTTCATGTATGCGAAAATTCCCTTTGGTCTAATGAATGATGGAGCAACTTTTCAGCGAGCCATGGACATAGCATTCTCCGAAGATTTAGGCTACTTCATCATTATATACCTTGATGATGTTACTGTGTTTTCAAAGACAGATGAAGAGCACTTAGCACATTTAAGAACAGTCTTCGGGAGATGCAGGAAGTTTGGGATAACTTTAAACCCTAAGAAAACACTATTTGGGCTCCAAGAAGGTAAACTTCTTGGGCACATTATTTCAGAAGAAGGTATTAAGATAGATCCCAAAAGGATTGAGACCATATTGCAAATCACTCATCCTCGAAACATCAAGGAGTTGCAATCTTTCAATGGAAAGATTAACTTTTTGAGAAGGTTCATCCCCAACTTGGCTGAGCTTCTTAGAAATATCACAAACATGTTGAAGAAGGAGCAAGGGGTAAAATGGACCTTGGAAGCAAAGAATTCCTTTGAGCTAGTGAAGCAAGCATTAACTAAAACACCGGTTCTAATAAGTCCTGATTTTTCAAAAGATTTTTATATTTTTTCATTTGCATCAGAACATACCATAGTTGTTGTCCTTTTACAGAAAAATCCACAAGGACAAGAGCAACCTATTGCATTCTTTAGCAAGGCGTTGAGGGATGCCCCTCTGAAGTATAAAATTATGGAGAAGCAAGCGTTTTCTTTGGTTAAAGCTTTGAAAGACTTCAGAGTATACATCCTTCACTCACACATCATTGCCTTTGTCCCAAACCCAGTTGTTAAAGACATTCTAACACAGGACCCAGATGGTAAGAGAGGTAAGTGGATTGCTATTATTCTTGAATATGATTTAGAGATAAAGCCCACCAACCAAACTCATTAAAGGCCAAGATCTAGCTAGATTAATGGTTGAATCCAATTTTGAGGTTCTCGAGATTAATATGATTAATGCTTTGGAAGAACAAGAGGAAATATCAACTCCCATTGTTGAAGACCATTTCATGAATTCCTCTTGCTATGCTGATATTACTTATGTTTTGCTTAATTTAAATACACCTCCTGGTTTGACAAAAACAAAGGCAAGGTTCCTAAAGTTAAAAGCTGTAAACTATTGCATTATAGATAGATGTCTTTATTGGAAAAATGCAAGTGGTGTATTGCTTAAATGTTTGCCTGAGTATGATGCAGAGAAGGTTAAGCACGAGTTCCATGAAGGAGAGTGTGGAGGTTATTTGTACTGGAACACAATAGCCAACAAAATTTTGAGGGCTAGTTTCTATTGGCCTACTCTCTTTCCTGATATACACAAGATGATCATTGCCTGCCATAAGTGTCAACTTTTTGAGGGCAAAGGAAAACTGCTACCCCTACCTCTGCATCCAATCACTGTTGAAGCTCCTTTTCAACAGTGGGGACTTGACTTCATAGGAGAAATCCATCCACCATCTTCTGCTCAGCATAGATGGATTCTCACTGCCATAGAATATTTCACTAAGTGGATAGAAGCCATACCTTGTGGTATGTGCCAATGATTCTCGTTATTAGGCACTATAAAATTCATGGAGGCCAACATTTCCGCATTTGGTCATCCTACCAATATCATCACCGATAATGCCACAATTGGATCAAAGAAGATGGTTGAATTCTTTCTCATAGATATTAGATAACATTAAAAGTATTCCACTACTTATTACCCTCGAGGTAATGGACTTGCGTAATCCTCAAACAAGAGTTTAGTGAACATAATCAAGAAACTCGTTGGAGGACAACAAAAAGTCTTAAAGACACAAAAAGCTAGTTCATGCACTTTGGGTCACGCATTGACTTTGAAGAAATCTATTTCATTAGGGGAATTTCGAGGTCTAAAATGGGCCTCCTAAGGAAATTATAAAATAATAGGAAAAAATCTAATAAGATTTGATGACATCATCAAATTTAGAGGGAAAATGAAAAACTACTTTTTTCAATTCATATTTTCAACTTATCTCCCAAAATAAATTTTGAAGATGGATATCGTTGATTTTAATTTAATTCCCCATCCAAGGAGTACCCATGTTGCATACTTTCGATGGGTCCTACTACACGAAAAATGAGAAATACATAAAAAAGCGTGATTACAATCACGTTTTTTATGTATTTTTCATTTTTCGTGTAGAAGAGTTCATCGAAAGTATGCAACATGGGTACTCCTTGGATGAGGAATTAAATTCTGCATCCAACGAGTACTCCCGCTCGAAATTTGAGTAAAAATTTTGGGAGATAAGTTTAAAATACGAGTTGAAAAAGTAGTTTTATTATTTTATTATTTTTTAATATTTTTACTTTTTTACTCCAAAAATGGTGAATCATCCATTATGGATGACATCATCATCTTGAATCCTATTGGTTGTTATAAAGTTTATTTTTGTTGTACATTTTTCTTATGAGGCCCATTTTAGACCTCAAAATTCCCCTAATGGTATATCACCTTTCCAGCTTGTGTATGGTACTGATGCAATTTTTCCAACCAGCCTTGGTGTACCAGTGATGAAGTTGATTTAAGAGTTGAAAACTGAAGATAATGACATGATCAGAAGAATAAATCAGACCATTCATCTTCAGCAAACCAGAGAGGAGGTTTATAACAAAGCATTGCAGAAGCAGGACAACATTAAAAAGTTTTTCAACAGAAGAACAAAGGCCAGCAATTTCAATATTGGGGACAAAGTTTTGAAGTGGGACTCAAGGATGAAAGACAAGGGCAAGCATGGAAAATTTGACAAATTATGGCTTGGCCTTTACTCTATCCATTCAGCTGCTAGTAATAATGCATTTTTCTTGCAAGAGTTGAATGGAGCAGAATTGTTTGGGGGTCCTGTCAATGACAGGATGCTTAAGCATTACTTCTCTTGATCCATGTTATGTTCTGAAATACTTTTTATATTTTTTCTCATTATAAATACTTCCCCCATCATTGCATTCAAATTTATAAAAATCAAAATACAAAAATAGAGAAAGAAAGAAAAGAGGGCAGATTGTGAAAACAAAAAGGGTACAGCCCCATACCAAAAAGAAAAACAAATCTGAAAGTGTGCAAGCTCAAATGCCACTCCTAAAGAACACACTTCTAGTTAGTCAAACAACCTAATCTTGAATAATTAGTTTTAAATTTTCTGTTGATAGGATACTGAATTCGATTTTCCAAACTGTTTAATCTTGGCTTATCAGTAGATAGTTTAGGATAGAAATTAAAGGTTCAAACATGCTCAAAATATGAACCTAAGTTTTCCAAACAAGAATTGACTCCAATCTGTTTCAAATTCTGAGTCAAACAGAGGTAAAAATGGTTCTAATCAGCTCAAAGTTTGAACCAGGGGATAAAAGAAAGAACAACTCAAACAAGAGTCAAACAGAGCTGTAAAAGGTGAAGGAAGTGCTTGAACCTTCAGATCTTAAGCCTTCCATTTTGTTTTAATTTTCTGAAAAATAAGATCTCTGTGCAACTTGTTCTTTATGCCATAGATCAACAACAAGTTAGACTGTTCAATCCTGACTTGTATGCTTTTAAATTTCTGTTGTAGGATTTAGTGAATAAAATCTGTTGGACAGTTTAATCCCAACAGATGGTAGATTAGGTAGAAGATAATATGGACTCAACTATTTAATCTGAGTCCATGGAGAAATAAGGAGTAGAAATATATTAGATTTTCGGTTTTCAAAAGAATAAAATGTTGTGAAAAGAGTTTGCCAATCCAAGTACACTCTAATGAAGAAAAAATGTTAGATCAGTAGGATTGGGTAGGTAGAAAGCTTATTGATGAAAGATCCATTGTTTTTATGGTTGCTAATGTGTTTTCATAGCGAGATCATCCCAGCAAAGGAAAGGCATCCCAATGGATAAGGCTCTGATCAACCTCCCAGAGAATGCAAGTCTAAAGTTCTTGATGCCTTCAAGAAGGCACCATCCCCAAGTGGAGCCACTGTTAGCCAGCTATAAAATTTGTTATATCAAATGTTGGCTAAATCATTTTTGGAGCCTTCAAGAAACAAGTTTTATTGCTTAAAAAATGTTATCTCTTGAAGACTCTTGAAGGTCTCATGCCTCTGTCCAAATCTTCACTGTTGTGCCCATTTTACACTCTGGAATTCTGTTGATTTCACAAGAAAAGACTGTTGCAAAATCCTTTTTTCCCCACCATTGGTTGATGCCATCCAACGACCACGCTCCTCCCCACACCCTCTAAAGCAGTAAAACCAAATAATGCTGGATTTTATAATGTAGTTTTGTATTGTGCAGTTGTTTGAATGAAATTTCGTTTTATGAGTTAGATTCTATACTTCGTGATCAGCTATCAATCACTGGAAGGATTGATAGTGCTCCAGTATGGTACTGTAATGTTGTTGCCCATAGGAGTTGTGAACCTTTTCCAAAGGAAGAAACCCGCTTATAGAAGAAATAAATCGGGTTTATAGTTAATGGAGCCACAGTTCTGAGGTTTGCACCTGGAGTTAATGGACCGAAGTGAATAGGAAGCAGGGTGGTAACCCCAGTTTAACCTACGATCACTTATTTTTTGAAAGCCGGAAGCAGTTTTGATTGCACCGCTTTTGGTATGGGAAGGAAACCACTCAATGGCAAGCGATCATGTAAAAATCCACCACGTCGACGGGGCAATACTGCCTCATCACTCCCTCATCGCGCGTTAACTGTTGACTGTGGGCTCAGCGCGATATTGACGAACTTCGTCCGATCTGAGGCTGGCTCATCGAACGGTGATCACACTCAAAGGAGCTCGGGGGATAAACTAAGCTATGGCGTGATCGGCAGCCCAAAATCAATCGCCCTGGTCCCCACGGCCACGACAGTAGTCAGCAGTCCCACAGAACTGGTGGTCCCCAACGCCTAGTCAGCATACACATCAGCACACACGCAGCAGCAACTGATTGGAGCGGGTCTTGTTTAGGTTGCTCGCATGGTCGTGAAATCTGAACCCGAAATTATTATAGGGCAGATTTGATATAAATTTTGGGTCACATTTGGGCTGACGTCAGCAGGCCCAAAACAGACCCGATAAGATTTATATGGCGAATTTGATAAAAATTTCGGGTCACAAAGACCCTGACGTCAGCGGGCTCCTTTTGTGACCCGAAATGGTTTATGCAGCTTGGTTTTATCAGGAGCTTTGAAGTTTGGATATATTATTTGATAAAGGTGATTAAATGGTTTTTCCATTGTACTGAAGAAAAATCCAAAGGCTGGGAATGATGATTCTCACGCCTTCGATTCATTAAAAGGAAGCCATCCATGGGTTCGATTTCTACGTCTCGTCAATGCTTCAAAGGCGTTGATGCCTCACGAGCCCTGCGCAACACCGCACATCAACAAGACATAGTGAATAAATCACAAACAAAGAGTATCAGTGTCGAAGACAAAACATACCAGAACAGGAGATTGAAGACAGATCTGTGAGGATTATGGCTAAGATTGATTATCAAAAGCCTAATCCTCCCAATTAAGACACAGTTAAAAGAAAATCATAAGTGTTTTATCAGACAACAAGGCCTCCACCACCACATCTGAGGCAAATTGATTCCTCCCAGCTACCACAGTGCCACCTATTCCTCAAGGCATTCAAACACAGGCCGAAGTTATTGATCAAAAGAAACATTTGCCTCAACGCAGCCAGAGAATTAATTCTACAAATAAAATTAATGACAAAATATCAGCAGAGTTACTTTAACATAACATAGAGCCTCAAAAGTCAATAAGAGCTCCCACTGAGCTTAATCTTAAATGAAAAACATTAATACAAATAGAAAAATCTGTAAACTTCTTCATCGAGCACCTCAAAGGTCGAGAAGCCATTAAGTCTATATTAATTGACCCGGGAGATCTTTTAACAGATCCCACCTCCTCATTCTTCTATAAATACTACTGGAGAAGATGAGAAAAGGGTTGGCTGCTAAATTGTTGAAATATACTCGAGCTTGAAACTCCTACTTGTAAATAGTGTTCACTGGCTCTTGAAGCTCTGCTTGTGATAGATAAGTTAGTCTGGGAAGTGTAGATGATTTCTAAGCTAAAGCATTGGACTTAAAGCTGTAACTGGTTTAGAGCATCAATACAATCTGATTTATGGGATCCTGATCTATGTTGATGGTGATGTGATTTCTTATTGTAAATTGTTATTTTATTTCTGTTTTCACTGTGTTCATCTTCTCTTATAAAGAACAACATGCATAGAGTTAGGACCTACAGTATATCAGTACCCTTCTCTAACTAAAAATATTTATCTACATGTTTTCTTCCAATGCGTGTTATTTAGGAATGATTTAATTCAATTCTAAGCATAGGAATGTTGGCGTTCCCTCGTCTTATTGCCTTAGCTAATTGTTATTCTTAAATGTTATTTTCAATATATTTTAAGTAGAGATGAACTAAGGAAGACATGGTGTGCCCTGGTCCTAGTTTTATCCCCAAAGACTGTCTGAATGTTTCCCTTGGAATGTGTTGAAAGCTAGTTAGTGTTGAAGCACTTACCAGATCTTAGGCCATTCTTTTTTATCTTTGTGTTTGTCTTGAAAGTTACCAAGTAGAGCTGAGCTAGGAGAGGATCTGTGGTGAGCCCGACCCGCTAGTTTCTTCTCCAACAGTTGCCTTCAAGTTTCCCTTTGTTTTAAAATGTTTTTCTATTGAAAGTGTATCAAAAGCAGGCTAGTTTAGAAGTAATTACATGATCTTAGATTACTTTTATGTCTTTCTTAAGTGTATGTCAAAAGCAAGCTAGTTTAGAAGTACTTGCCTGATCTTAGGCTACTCTTTGTTCTTCATCTGTTTAATTCCCCATCTTATTGTTTCATTTCATTCCATAAATCAAATTTTGAAGAGATCCTTAGACATAGATGACTTTCCCTGTGGACCACTCTTGTCCCTTGTTGTTTCAATTAAACCCTATTATGACTCCATAGCCTAATGGACTAAAACCTGCAATTATCTATCCTCTTGGCCAAAGCTTGTTCTATTTGCTTGCAACTTCACACCTTTGAAAATATTTGCATTTAGAACTTTCCACCTCAAATAATAATCATGCTCAACCATCCAAAAAACAAAACAAACCCTCGACCTTCATAACTAGCCTAATATCATTACCTAAGACTTTAAAGACAAATCCGTATTTGCACTTATTGGAGAGATCCCTCTCCGAATTCAAGAGGGCTAGATCCTAGAATCCCAAAGTGGTTGAAACGATGTTCTCCCTGCAGTTGGAATTTTTCCAATCTTGCTGATTACAGGGTGCCAACAGACTCTATAATCCAATAGAGAAGCACTGGAGAAAAGTTAAAAAAAAGAAAATTAAGTGTAATTCTGTTAAAAGATAACTTCAAAATTATCTAAATGATGAAAATTTAACTATATATATATATATATATATATATATATATATATATATATTTCAGGTTTGCACATAAATCAATATTCAAGGAAAATTGGTTAAATTTTGGCAGGATTTATTGGTGAACCATGGTTAGAAGAAGTACAAGAAGGAATGGGGCATCTAGAGGGCACAATGTGGTGCCACCTCAACAGCCAACTCCTGCCACCCCACCCAATGATGAGGGAAACATCTCAACACAAGAACCAATACCAGCAGGAGAAGTGTTAAACTTAATGAAATCATTCCAGCACATGTCTGAGGCATTAATAAACTGTCTGGAATGAGATCATGGAGGACCTGTCATACAAAATGAAACACCCCGAAACACTACAAGAAATGATGTACGTCGAGATTTGGAAAAAGTAAAATTTCCAAAATTTTGGGGGTCTAGAGATGGTCAATCTGCAGAGACATGGTTAGAAAACATGGCTATGTGCTTTACCCTGAGAGAGTATACCTCTAACATGAAGGCCAAGATGGGTGTATTTCAGCTAAAGGGAAAAGCACTACTTTGGTGGAAGACTTTATTACCCCAATTGGGGATGGATATCTCAGGAGTAACTTGGGAATTGTTTGAAGAAAAGTTTAGAGAACGCTACCTATCAGAGGAATTTCTTGAGAGACAATTAAATGAATTCAATGCATTAAAGTAGGGGAGTCACTCAGTACCGGAGTATGAGGGTCGTTTCATGGAATTACTCCGATATGCCCCTCATTTAAACACAGAAAGGCTCAAGGTGAACAAATTTGTGTATGGATTAAATGGTAATATTCAGGTTAAGGTTAGGATCTTAACGTCCCGCACCTTGCACGAGGTAGTTCAATGAGAAATTATTGCAGAAGAGGAGATAATGAATAGTGGACCTAGTAAGACAAATAGGCCAGCAGGACCAGGAGTAAACAATGGAATCAGTATGGAACGTAAAAAATTTCAAAGGGGTCCTGTGCTCAATCGTCAAAAGTGGTCTACCGGAACACCATATAGGCATCCAACTCAGCAGCTACATGAGGTACCTCAGCAAGCTCGTCAACAACAACAACATCATCTTATGAGACAACACCAAGTCACACCACCTCAGCATCGATCCCATCAGTCTGGCTCTTTCCAGCAGAGTTCCAGGCCAACTCCCAGTTCAGTCAATAATAGAAGCCAAGCTCCTAAGAGGGGGTGTTGGACCTGTGGGGGTGCTCACTACGAGAGGGATTGCCCTCAAAAGACAGGTAATAAAAAATCAACTCAGAAAGTAGCTACAGTGGGGGACCTGGGGAAGGTTCATCGCATCCATGTAGTGGTGAACAATCGTTAGGTCGAACACCAGTCTACTGTGTTGGAGACCACAGGTAATATTGATGGTATGAGTTTTTTCATTTTAATAGATCCAGGAGCTACTGATTATTTTATTTCTTTAAATGAATTATCAAAGATAAAACATAAACCAATTGCTCAATATGATTTTATACATGTAGAAATGGCTTTTGGTATGAAAAGGAATGTAGGAAAAATGGTAAGGGATTGTGAGGTGGACCTGGGCATATGTAAGACCAAGCTATCCTTGTATTCTATGAATTTAGGAGTCCATGACGTAGTTATAGGAATGGATTGGTTGGAGTGACATGAGGCACTCCTATATTGCAAGGACAAGGTACTATATTTCACAGATGATGAAGGAAAAAAAAGATCATTGAGGGGAAAGAACCGAGGAGTATCCCTAAGGTTCATCTCCTCCATGCAATTAATGAAATATAGATGAAAAGGGTGTCAAATGTTCACGGTGAGGGATATAAATGAAAAGGGTGATTCTGAAAACTTTGATAAACATCCAATTCTTGTTGAATTCAAGGATGTATTTCCTGAAGAATTACTTGGCTTACCCCCAAAAAGGGAAATTGATTTCACCATCGACCTTAAACCAGGCACTGAGCCTATTGCAAAGACACCTTATCATATGTCAGCTCCAGAACTAAAGGAATTGCAAATACAGTTAAAGGAATTGTTGGACTTGGGGTTCATACGACCCAGCATATCTCTGTGGGGAGCTCCCGTGATTTTCGTTAAGAAGAAGGATGGGTCTTGGCAACTGTGCATTGACTACCGCCAGTTGAACAAAGTGACAATAAAGAATCAATATCCTTTACCTAGGATAGATGACTTGTTTGATAAAATGAAGGGGGAAACTATGTTTTCAAAAATAGATTTGAGGTCAGGATATCATCAATTAAGAATCAAGGAAGAAGATATTCCAAAAACAACCTTTAAGACAAGATTTGGGCATTATGAGTTTGTAGTTTTACCCTTCGGACTAACAAATGCCTCGAGTGTTTTCATGAGTTTGATGAATGGGATATTCCGGGATTAGTTAGACAAATTTGTACAAGTATTTATCAATGACATTTTGATCTACTCAAAGACCCCATAAGATCATGACGAACACTTGAGGATAGTTCTTCAATGCCTTAGATAAAACCAATTGTATGGAAAACTGTCAAAGTGTTCCTTTTACCAATCAAAGATTCATTATATTGGGCACATTATCTCTGGGGATGGCATTGCGATAGACCCGAAAAAGATAGAGGCCATCATGGAATGGCCAACACCAACCAATGTTCATGAAATACAAAGTTTCATGGGCATGGCAGGGTATTATTGTAGATTTGTCGAAGGATTTTCGAGGGTAGCAAGCCCCATTACCGAGCTCCAAAGAAAGAACAAGAAATTTATTTGGACTGAAAAATGTGAAGAGGCATTCCAAAAGTTGAAAGTATTGTTAACGACGGCACCAATTTTGAAAGTGCCAGATATGGAACAAGAATTTTTGGTTTGCACCGATGCCTCCAAGCAAGGGTTGGGTTGTGTATTAATGCAGGAAGGAAGGGTAATAGCGTATGCATCAAGAAAACTTAGAACCCACGAAGATAACTACACAACCCATGATCTTGAAATGGCAGCAATTTTTTATGCACTAAATATTTGGAGACACTACCTTCTAGGAAGGAAGTTCGAGCTTAGAACTGACCATTGTGGACTACAACACATATTCACTCAGGACCACTTAAATGCAAGGCAAAGAAGATGGTCTGAGCTAATCAGTGAATATGATTTTTAGATTACTTACATAAACGGGACAGTCAATAGGGTGGCTGATGCTTTAAGTAGGAGGCCTCGAATATTTTCAGTGATTCCCTTAAAGACAAATTTGAGGGAGAGGTTGCTTGACTTGCAATTTCGGGACACTTGGTACAAGGAGGTTAGCAAGAGTTTGAGAGAAGACGAAATGAGGATCCCAAAATATGAAGGATATTCCCTTGATAGTGATGGACTTCTACGATTCCGGGGAAGGATATATGTGTCACCTAATGAAGATATACGCCAGTTAATCTTGAATGAAGCACATCGTGCAATATATATGGCACACCCTGGTGTTAAGAAGATGAGTACAGATCTAAAACCACTTTTCTTTTAGAAAGGAATGAAGAAGGAAATTGTAAACATTGTAGAAAGATGCTTAGAGTGTCAGCGAGTAAAAGCTGAACATAGACATCCAGCAGGGTTATTACAGCCCCATGAGATACCAGAATATAAATGGGAAGTTATATCTATGGACTTCATTGTGGGACTACCAATGACCTCAAGAAGGTATGATTCCATATTTGTAGTGGTGGACACATTGACAAAGAGTGCCCATTTTATACCAGTTAAGACTACATATAAAGCACCAGAGATAGCAAGAGTTTTTATTGATGAGATTGTAAGATTACATGGAGTTCCAAGGAAGATCATATCAAATAAGGGAGCAATGTTTGCAGGAAGGTTTTGGACCAGTTTCCAAGAAGCCTTGGGAACCCAATTGAATTTCAGCACTGCATACCACCCGGAGACAGATGGTCAGGCAGAGAGGACTAATCAAATCCTTGAAGACATGCTACGAATGTATGTGATGGACCAACAAAAGAAATGGGAAGAGTTTCTACCTTATTTTCTTACAATAATAGTTATCAAAGTTCCATCAAGATGGAACCATTTGATTTCTTGTATGGAAGACCGTGCCGAACACCTCTTAGTTGGGACCCACTAGAGGACCGAGTATTAATAGGGCCAGAGATAGTGCAAGAGATGGAAGAACAAATGACTATGATTAAAGGAAGGCTAAAAGAAGCACAAGATCAACAAAAGAGTTATGCTGACTCTCATCGAATAGACCGAAGTTATGAAGTGGGAGATAGGGTGTTCCTGAGAGTAAGGCCCCAAAAGAGCTCTATAATATTTGGAAAGGGAGCAAAATTGTCTCCACGGTTTGTGGGACCTTTTGAAGTTTTAGAAAGAAAAGGGCCGGTAGCATATAGACTTGCATTACTTCCATCCCTAGCACGTATTCATGATGTGTTTCATGTTTATGTTTTACGTCATTATATTTCAAATCCATCACATGTTATTGACTTAGATCACTTGCAGGTTTCAGACGAGGGCAAGATGATGGTCGAACTAGTTCGCATATTGGACCAATGAACTTTGCATCTTAGAAGACGATTATTGGACCAGGTTAAGGTCCAGTGGGACAATTACAGTCCTAGTTCAGCCACTTGGGAGAATGCCGAAGAGATGCATCATCGTTTTCCTTATCTTTTGCAAGGACTTCGAGACGAAGTCCACTATTAAGAGGGGGTGTATGTAGTGCCCTACTCTAGTTGACAGATAGTGATATGAATTTTAACAATTTAGCCCTAAGACTCACACTTTATTCTTTGAGGACCTCAGATTGAGGATCCGAATGCATGACTCTATTATTAGTGGACTTGATGGTTATGTATGTCTTTATTGATACTATGATGGATATGCATGTTCTTGATTTATATCATGATGATGATAGATTTTTATGGATAGATGTGGTTTCTATTGATGTTACGATGATGATGCCTTTGATGGATATGTTAAATTACCATTGATGTTATGAGTATGATAAACATGATGGATGTGTGACCATAGGTTAGCTATTTACATTAGTACTAATTCAAATAAACAATGATGTGAAGGAATAGGTCATGTTGATGTTTCTATTGTGATAATGACTAACACTGAGAAACTTTGTTACTGATGATTATTGAGTATGACAGGAAACCACCAGAGGCACTCGCATATGATGAGCTGACAACATCTGGTTTGATAGAAATAAATATTTTGTATTTTAACTTCTAAGTTCAATGTGAAACTTGTTATATATTTACATATACTCTGATGATATGTCATTGGTTGCAGGAACATGTTAGTGCTTGGCTGAATGACTCACATATGGGTGATGGGGCTGTACAATTGGATTGAACTTCATGGGACGGGTGGGACAGTGTCCCTGATCTCACCTACTAGCACTCCCACCATGACTTAGGCTAGAAAGGTCAAAACACCTTCGCCTTGAAGATCATGATGCCGTGAGGGCAGGTCCCAAATTAGGTTCGCTCATGAGGATTTCTGGGGGGCTCGCATCAAGGTGGATTCCTTGATCCCCAGCACCATTAGTCTCACTATAGTAGCCAACATACGAGATGATAAGGGTCTCTGTAGTTGCACATATAACTTCCCCTCGTAACCACTGGATGCTTGAAGGGCAAGTGGTGTGGCACCCTTGGAATTTCAAGAGAAATTCTTGAAGGGCACGACCGACTTGGCACCCTTGGCATCAAAAATAAATTCTTAGGCAGGGCACCCTTGGAACTTCGAATGGAAGTTCTTGAAGGGCATGACTAAACTCGACCCTCAACATCATTAAAGAAACTAATAAATATAATCAATATATGAAATCCAACTAATTCATAACAAATGATATATGAGGTTAGAACCAAAAGAATTAAATCAAGAATAAAACTAAAAGGGTAAGGGAGGAATAGGAAGAGATAAATTAATTACCATGATAACTCTACCCTTTCCATGTTGAAACAAAACATTAAATGGATAATGTATATAGGTAACTTAATTAGGCAACAAGGGGAAAAGAGGGACATAGAGTTAAGTATAGATATTTATTAAAAACTTCATTAAGAGAAGAGGGTGGTGAATTATAATAAGATTAATAAATTAAAATTCGAGAAATTAGAGAACTTCCATGTGGCAAGAGCCAACATAAGAATATTCATCATAAATGCAAATTGAGGTAGTTTAGGGGACCAAATCTGAGACTTATCGATTAACTGCAGTAATAAACACAATTTAAGGAGTAGAAAAGTGGAATCAAGAGACAACTAGGAGAAGAAATAGGAAGTCTTGTTGGGTTGAGGAAAATTACTATTTTAAATGAATAATTAAGTAAATTATTTTGGAGAGTCTTGATAAGAGGATGACACATGGGTGGGTGAATAATAAAATTTTGGGTTAATAAAAAATAGTTATTTATGCATGAAGTTCCAAGTGTCACCTATGAAACATTCTATAAAGGAAGGGAAAGGGAAGGGAAAAAGCACTTTGTTTTTCCCTATTGTTGGATGGAGGAGATTATGTCAAATTAAAGTGGTATGAGCTATAGTGGAGTTTGGTGTGATAGAGTGTTATAGAGAGGGGACTCTTGAGCCAAGAGAGGCTCACCTCTATCAGCTAGCATTTTCCTTTGTTGTACAACCCCATTGCGGCTCGGGGGTTCGCGGGGAAGGAGAGTACCCAAGGAGCAGGATGGGAGGTTAACCGGTGAGTCACTACATTCGGCTCGAGCACGACAACAACCAGGCATGGAGGTAGGCGACAGCAAGGGAGCTCAAGTAGCGGCAAGTTGAGGCAAGTCAAGTTGGTTCTCGTCCAAGGGTGAACGATAAACATGTTAATTGTATTGTGTTTTTTTATATGATGCTTCATTGTGCCTATGATCAATAATAAATGGATTTATATGTGTTTAATTTAATTTATGGATTTGAGTATAAGTGATTTTATTTTACTGAGTTTCGGAACTTGTATGATTATGTTTGTTTTAAAAATAAAAAATAAAATTTAAAGCCTAGCGTTCATCTAGTAAAATATAGGGTTGGTATTTACAAAATTATCCATAGAATGTAAATAAAATTGATGAGATAATATATATTCAATGTTACATTGATCTTGAAAACTTTGATCTTTCTTACAGTAAGAAGAAGAATCATTATTATTCATTAAATTTATCAATTGATCTTATTCATATAATTGTGAAAGAGTATAAACTTATTGCATATTATCGGAGTCATCATCATCATCATCTGTCCAAATTTAACTTTATACTTCAGTGATTGTTTTTGTAGGAGGATACAATGTGAATTTATTAGTGGAATTTCCATAAGATATACACATATCACCTGATCTACAACTTATGAATGCATCAGGTGTAGATAGCCAAGGTCTACCAAGGATCAATAGATGGCCTCCTAAATTATTCTTGGGAGTTAAAATCATGAAATATATAGGATATTCCCAAGAATCTAGAGAGACTGACACATCTTCTAATACCACATCTAGTTTATTAATATATCTATCTGATAATTTAACAATGTTGGAGTATATTGAAGATTGGGAAGCTTAAGTTGCTCCATTGTCTATTTAATCATGATATTAATGGTTTCTCCTAGATCAATGAGAGTGTTTGGAATCTCAATAACATTGATGTGGATTTTTACAATGGGACTACCTGGATCTAGATATTTTTGGACAATAATTTTCCTCATCGCAATATCAACATTTATTCTTACCAACTGAATTTTTTAAATGTCTTTTGTTTTTCTTCCTAGTTTTTTATTACATAACTGCTTAATGGATTTTGAAAATATTGGTATTTCCTTTAAGGCTTGAAGTAAAGGAATTTTAATTCAAAAATTCTTTAGTTCATCTAGCATATCATAGTCTGGTGAACCATTTTTCTTTTCTAATCCTTTATCAATTTTAAATATTTCAAGAAAAGGTGGATCCTATAAATAAATAGAAGGTTGTTCTACTAGAAGAACTGTAGGATATTGTTTTATTTATTCATCCTTCGATTGTATAGGAACATATTCCCCTACAGGAATACTTTCTTGATCAAGATTTGTATATTTTTCAGGAACCTCATCCTCTTTAGATTTTTGTATGACAATTGTTGATGACTTCTTTTTCAAAACCCTACCAAATATAAGTTGGACATCATTTAGCCCTAATGGGGTTATCGTACAAGCTTGAAATTCTTTTCCTTCAACATTATAAAAAACTTGTTGATTTTTATTATTTGGATTAGGAAGTGGTTGAGTAGGAATTTGATTTGAATTTTGAGGAAATGTTAACGAAATTTGTTGATTTGGATTTTGAAATTGAGGAGGTTGAGTGGGTTGAGGAGGATAATATTGTGGTGGAAAAGAAGGATAAGGTTGTTGAAATTGAGGATATTGAGGATATTTTTCATAAGGATTTTCTCAACCTTGGGCCCAAGATATATTTTGAGATTGTGGGGGCTAAGGTTGCCAAGGCATAGGTGTAGTCCAATTATTCTATGGTTGTGCATATGATTGGGTATTGAAACCTTGAGTCATATTTGGTTTTTTATTTTTCCATGGCCTTTTAGCAACAAAGCAAAGAGATTCAACCTAGCTTGTTTCAGCTTCATCTTGAAAAAAAACTTTAAGAGTAGGTATCGAAGGACACTCCTTTGTATTATGATTTTCAGCGTATATGACACAAATTTATACACTATCAAGGGGAAATTTTCTCAAGGAATGATTCTTTTCTACATTTGGGAAAAAAGATATATAATGCAACATTTTCGACTTTTTCCTTGGTTTGTATTTTAAGAGTATCTAGTTTTTCACTAAGACTCCCAAGGATATTTATTTTGAAAATTTCAAGAAAATTGCCTATTTCAACTCTACTTACTGTTCCAGTTGCAGATTTATTAATTCTAGACATAACATGATCTCTAGGATTTTTCCCAGATATAACCTTACCCCTTGAAATATGTGTACATAGATCACAAATTTCCCTAAATGAAAGTTGAGAAACATATCCTTTGCCCATTAAATTTAGGAGTTCAATCCACTCAGCTCTAATAGATTTTAGCAAAAGATATTTCATAGTTTCATCATCTAAATTATACATCTTATCCCTTTTAATGTTATAGGAAAATCTTTGAACTAATTATTCAAGACTTTCATCCTCTTTCTACACCATTTTAAAGACTTCATCCTTAAGGTTATAGGGCATACAATAATCCTTATATTTATCTAGGAACACATTTTTCATTTGTTCACATGTTCTAATTCAATGTGTTCCTAATCCCATAAACCATTTAAGTGTTCCATCTTTAAGAGTAGCTTGAAATAATTTTAATTTTTGAGGATCAAGAAAGTAGTCATAAGATCTACACAGGACTTCAAACTCAAACAGATATGTTTCAGGGTTTTCATGTCTTAAACCATGGAAATTAGGGAGGATGGAGGGTGAGATGTGTTTCATTGTAGCTGTGGTATCTTCATCAAAAATTGGAAATCCAAAAGGATTTGGTTCTCCTCTACCAACTCAACCATCTCTACCTCCACCTCCCCATATATTTCCTCCTTTGCCTCTTCCACCTCCAATTCTAAGTTCACCATTTACATTATATACTTATCCTTCTCCTTCCCCTACCATTGTAGATTCCTCAGAGCTAATAAGAGGTTCTATGATGGGATTATCTTTCTATTCTTCTGGTTCTTATACTAATGGTATATTAGAATATGTTTCCTCTTCCTCTTCAGTAGGAACTTCCAGTTCTTGTCCTAGAATTTGTTCTCGAGTAGAAGATATAAATATTAATCCTTCTGTTGGGGCTATAGGTTCTTCAACCACAACTTCAGTAGAGGAATTTGGTTAATCTCTAGGTTGGATTTCAGATCTATGCACCTCAGGAAGTCTATGTCTAGCTACCAATTATGGAATTCAAGTTTCAGTGGGTGGTGTGGCACTACAAGATCTAGGTGGAGTGAGTGGTGATGTCGAAATTGAACTTCTACCTCTACTTACAAATCTACTCCTAGAATGATTTCTCTCTGCATAATTTTTTTTTATCATTTTTTTTATCAAAATTGAATGTGCTTCAAATGAAAAATTAAGATTGGAATCCTATATACACTTACCTGACAACCACACCAAAATGTTTGTTAAATTAATTTTTCTTAATTTACTTCATTAATTGTCAACCGAGATTCGCAGACTTATGAACTGTATGTGCACTATCGATGCTAGGATTATTTCTATGAATTTATTGATTCTAGAAATGAAACTAATTATAAGTATGAAAAAACACAATTTGGAGAATAATTATGCACATGTTCTTTCAATCTAAAGTTATATTAAATTCTAATTAATTGAATTGAAATTCACTACCTTGCAGAAATTGAAAATTTATCCAAATTGCATAATTCAAACTTTTCTCCCAATTGCATGAAAGGAAAATGCTTAGAAACAAAATATCAAGAAAGAAACAATCTAGTTATATTTTGCATAAATGAAATAATTATACACTAATCTTGTAGAAAGAAACTTTTGTGCTAAATTGCAATAAATAAATTCTATATTAATTGCATCAAAGAGAATTAGCACTAAAAATGATCTAATTCCTCCTTGCAGAAAATGGAATTAAAAACTTTACAAATTGAGAATGATTACTTTTGTGTGTATTTAACCTATAAAGAGTATTTCATCATCAATTAAGAACTGAATTAAGCTACGAGGCAATAAGTGCTGAAAAGAAGATGCATTGAATAATCAAAATATTTTGTGTTTTTTTGTTTATAAGTACTCTGCATTAAAAAATGAAAATGACTAGAAATGTAACTATGAGAAAATAAATTCTGAAAATAAATTATAGTGATAAAAACAAGTAATAAAAAAAATTATGAAAAAAACATCACAACTCAACAGGGGTCCCTCTTGTGACTGCAAGTCAGCTATCTGTTGGAAATACTGAGGTGGGGGTGAATAAGTATTTCTTAGCAATTATCACTTTTTAATCCTTTTCAGAGAATTATTTATTCTTCAGTTATTATCAATGTCCTTCATCAACAATTATAAACAATAATCAATAGTAAACATCACCATACAACAATGCAAAAAGATAAAATAGTAGACACAGATATTTTTAGGTGGAAAACCACCTCCGGGTCAAAACCACTGAACACTTCTCTAATGATTGTCTTCTTCTATATTTAAAATAAATAATAGTTAAATCAAGATTTAAGCTACAACTGAGGGATGCGTCAACACCCTAATTCACAAGACATAACCTATAGGACGCTACTAAACCCTAATTTCTTGCTGCAACCATAAGGATGCCACAACGCCCTGTAGATCAGGCCACAACCTTATGAGTTCCCAAACACTCTTTTTACCAGTTGTTTTTAGAAAGGATGCTTTGTTGCCTTGTCAGTTGATCACCCATAACTGAATAGATGCCGCAACACCATGTGAAAGCCACAACTTGCCCTAGCACCACCCTGCCGCCCTGAAGTGTTCTCAGGCCACAACCTGAAGGTGACTCTGGTCACCTAAAAGAGTCGGTATATCACCTTTCGCAATTTTCACAATGGACCTCATGTACTTTGAATCAATGTAGAATATTTGTAAGAAATATTTAGAATAAATATTGAATCATGGTAGCCATTGATCCATGTTCCCACAAACTGATCACTGCACAAATCTGCACATCAAGCTATCAATGTATCAATGTCATTGCACATCGTATATCACTGTCATTGCAAATCACTATATAACTACTGACTACCACAAATGTCACTTCACAAATGAATAGTAATCAAAACAATTTCATCACACTACTCATGAATGAATTGTTATCAATGTTATATCACTTTCATCATCGTATCAGGCTGCACACAATGCATCAAATATCTGGCACTGCTATCAAATGATGGCTTAACCAAAGGTGTCTCGGGTCATCCCGATGCCCTGCAATCAATGCTCTCAAAATTTGTCCCCAAAGAGCTACCAGCATATATGTAAGCACATTGTTTGACTGGTCAAACCCTGCAATCCATCCTTCTCCAATAGGTTGTATAAATGGAGGATGTTCCCTTCACTAATTGCTACCCTACAAGGTCAGAGTCGAGTTATCCTAGGTTATCATAGACATTGTCAACTCAAGGTTCTACTAGTCAAAGTCAATATATCAATGTCAAGTCTAGTCAAAGTCAAAATTTCAACGTGTGTGGTATGTCTATTTTATCTTCTCATACTAAGTCAAAATTAGGGAAAATTTTCATTATACATGTAATGACTTAGTGTGTCAAAGTCATTTTTAGGATGTCAAAGTCAAGGTGAGTATTGTCTCCATCCATCAAGTTAAGTTAACATAAAGTCACAAGTGTCAATTATTGTCAAGTATGTCATGTTCAACCATATGTTAAGTTCAAAGTAAATACACCATATCAATGTCAATCCATATTATGATATTTTATATCATTGTCAATTCAAGAATTGCAGTCACCAAGGGTCTTTCCTTATCAAAGAAATAGTTTTATATAGTAGATGTCATATAGCCCACTAATATTGATTCAATAGCATTCTATACCACTGTCATATCTTTTCATAAGCCAAATCACCATTGTCAAGTTCATTCTGAAAGTAAAAATCAAGGTGTCACTATTATGCTAAGTGACATCTCTGCACATAATATTGAGTCATAGGTCTTTGACATTTAATTGGTTATCGTGTCAACACACTTTCATAGCCCAAATTATCTAGTATTTAAATCACTATAAGACATAATCAAGATTAATGTCACCACCTCACCGTCACAAGGATACATAGGTCCAAAAATCTTTAGATCACACTCAATGTATTTTCTATACTTCAATCATCATAGCACTAAACCATACAGTGCTTCACTATTTTCATATAGGTGAATGGTTAGGGAACCAAATTTTTTGTAATGTCCCTCAAAAATTCACTAAATCAACCCTTAAATTATGCGACAAACCCTTGAAATAAACTAGACCCAACACCTAGCAAGAATGGAGAAATAACATACCCTTTTGTTGCCTTCTAGGAGTTCGATATTTAATCTGTTGTATCTATGTAATTTCTAATCTCCAAGGTCTGAAATTTCGTATTGTGGTATCCTTTTTATTCCTCTTTCCAACCCCACAGGTCTGATCAAGATTGGATTCTTCAAGAAAGCTATATGCCCAATCTCCCACGATGGCCTAATTATAGACTGGTTCAAGAGAGCGAACTTGTACGAAGTTTCAAGTGTCACTATATTGACCTTTGGTCATGACAACGATACCCAACAAAATATATTCCATAAAATTTCTGTCACTTTTTACGAAATTTGAATCCAATGCTCAGAGAGAAATTTATGATGATTTTCCCAAGGTCACATTGTTATACAATATTTTGTCACCGTCCCTGCATTCCCTATTTCGAATACACGAGGACCATAAAAGTGACCCCTATATACTGTCACATGTCATGATGAATGTCCTTACATCCATTAACATGTAAGGAACACAATCCCTGTTGACCATTCCTGAAGTTTACCCTTAAAAACATATACTTTTGGATCAACGCGATTGTGTAGTTATGGCCTCGCGCTTATGGCTCGAATTTCACTAGGCCTCACACCATGGTTGCTCTGTCTTTGAAAAGCCCCCGTGTTGAGCTGAAGGTTTTTTAAAGATGGAAATGAAGCTTCTAAGATCTAACAGCTTCATGAGCGGATTCATGGAATTTTGTTTGACTGGATGTGGTCGAGTTTCTCTCTTTGGCCTTCTAGTTCCTACAAAAATGCAACTTCCCAAAGAGATAGACCTTTCTCCCACCATAAGTGGATCCCAAAGATCTTCCTCCACTCCTATAAATCCCTCTTCATTCCATTGATTCAGCTAGCCAAAGATAGCTAGAATAGACCAAGAGTTGATAGCAGAGAATAGTCCATAGTTGTGAGAGAGAGTTTGATCCTTTTGCCTTTGTGAACCAATCGACGAATGAATGCTTGGAGATGTGCCCAACTAAACCCGTAAAAGGAGGTCTACAGTGTCAAGGCATAGGTTGTAAACTCCCTTTTATATATATTAATATGACATGACCGATTTCTAGTTCCATCTTTGTCTATGTTGATATTTGAAGTTTTTGATTCTCCTTAACTAGTTAGATGGTTGTAAATGAATATGTATTGTTGAGATTCAACAAGATGATGAGCTTAGTGAAAAGAGTCGCCTTCACTAAGTGGGCCTGCAGGCTATTTTTGGCGCAAAGTCTATTTTTAGACTATGTCTATTTTTAGACATGTCGATCATATTCTATGAGTTGCAGGATGCTATTTGTGGATGGTTGGTCAAGTTGGAAAAATAGATGGACTTATATTTTTAGACATATTGGGTGGAATCTATTTTTAGATTTCCAGTCTAAAAATAGATATGTCGAATATTATTAGCTCTTAATAATATTTTGACTCTAAACATTATCTATTCTCTTGGAGCACTTCAATTAAGTGCACAGATGTGGCACAGGAGCTGACAGAAGGAATTACGCTATTCCTAAGGGTTTACTGGAGCTATTGCATGGAGGATTTCAGTTAGAACTCATGTGACAGATTTTGGTGGAGTTGTAGAAGTAGTTGGTGGAGTTGTGTTCAGTTTAACTCAGTTAGACACAGTTGAGCTAGGTGTATCTAGTCTAACTGATTGATACACTAGTGAGAGTGATGTGAATTAATTAATAATTAATTCACTAAATGTTAACTCATTAATCAACTGAAGAATACATCAGTTAACTACAGTGCATGGACAATTTTAGTGGAGACCAGTGGAGAGATAGGTGAAAGGGAAAGATGACTATCAGTTGTGACTATAGTGATGCATTGATTGCATCCAACACTCAGTGGAGATTCCAATTAGGATTGCATAGTGCAAGCTAGGTGGATTTGAGTTCATTCAGAGCCATTCTTCAGCAGGGATTGCGCAGTAGAGGCAGGCTATCAAGTGGCAGAGATCGATGCATGGATTTGCTAGATCGGGCCTGATTAGTGTGTAGTGATTGTATTGTACTAAGAGCTTGATATGATCAGCTTTGTATGAGGATTGTTACATGATCTCTATGACATATATTATATACAGATAGTTGGGGTTTTCAGCTTCAAGCTTTCCTGTAGAACAATTGTGTTAATGTGTGTAAATTTTTATGGTTTCATGTGTGCATTGCAACTGATTTAATTTATGCATGTGATGATCACTGGTGGAATAGATTCTGTATTGTGCATGAAGTTAAAATATTGTGTGATCAGGAGAATCTTGGACATATAACATATTAGCTATATAATTTATACATTTATGTTTGTATGTTGTTAGTGTTTGCTTGATATTTTTGCAGGTGTGTAAACATCGCTACCAATGGAGTGCAAGGCTTGAAGTACAAAGATCGAGGGATCACTGCAACATACTACATCAAGAGAATTGGATTGAGGTATGACATCTATTCCAATCCACATTTAATTTATCAACTAGGAATTTAGAAGCCAACATGTTCCCTTGTTGCTAGACCCACCCTAGGGCTAGAGGTATCGCCTCTATCCACAAAGGGGATTTTCTTTCACAACACACATGTTTGACATGGAATTCGGGAGCCTGCAAAAAACCTAACTTCCTTAGATCATATCTTTGAAAATATAGCAAAACAAGATCTTAAATTCCATCACTATATTCATAAGGAATTCGGCTCAAATGGGTTTTTTTTTTCAGCTTCTAAAACTTCGTAGAAACAAAGTATTAGTGAAAACTCCATGATGTCTTGTTTTGGAGTATATATGAGCCTTTTTTTTATAGAGTTGAGAGGAGCTTCTATAATGAACCCTGTGCTGGACACTATGTGCATGACTACCCGAACACTGCACGACAATCCTGTAGGTACTGTAGGCAATTTGATCATGTAATTGAAGATTGTCCTATGTTAATAGCTAAAATTCAGGAAAAGCAGCAGGCGCCTACGCAAAACATACAAATGGTTAAAGTTGAACCGCGCAATGATGGTCCAAGTGTAAACATAATTACACGCAGTGGTGTTGCCATTAGAGGGAATGGGGAAAAGGTTGATGCAGAACCACTGATCCGAAAGGCATCTGACAAGAAGGAGGGACTCAACCTGCAAAAAGAAAAAGAGATTTTCATTGAATCCATGAAGGATTTTTCTGCTGCGGGAGCATCCACATCAAGGCCTACCATGGAACCAAAGGCTGATGATGATGTTGACCATATTTACAAGTTGACTATGTGGGATGAATATTGGATCAACCCTACAGCTAATGGGATTTTGAATTGGGAGAAGGATAGCTTATGTTTCTCAGACTTATATGGTGAGATGGAGAATTGGCAGAATCGGTTACATGATGTATCTGAGTTGTGCTGCCTCAATATCATGAAGAAATTTTGGTGCATCTCCTCATAGATAAGAGAACTACCCTATTTTTATTTTTTTGTTAGTCTCAAAGTATTTTTGGAAGCATTGTAAAAGGTCGTCCTGGAGGAATGAAGGTTCTAGGAAGTTAATTTTTCTATGCGTGCAACTCCAGCGTGTTGGTGGAAAATGCACAAGGAAGCTTTTCCAGATTGGGAGGAATGTAGAAAATTATGACATTACGCTTTGAACCTCCATCTACCCCACCAACTAAGCTTTTTTTTGTCGGAGAGACCCGCGCAAGCACTTGGCCATATGAATGGAGGTATGGGATGAAAAGACCTGGAACGAGTGGGTTCATAGGTTTATTGATTTGTTGGTGTCGGTACCCACTGTTATCACTCTGCCAGATTCCCAAGGCTGAAGAAGGAATCCCAACAAAGGTAACCACAAACCAAGATTTTGACTTGATAGCTAACCCTACCAAGTCGGAGAGGGCTCTCTCCAAAAGGTCACAACCAGGAGGGATGGAGGAATTAGGGTTTTTAGGCTAGATATTGAGTGTAGGGGTTGTTTTGATTTGAATTGGTTGGGGTTTCACTGGATGAAGAGATTAGGTTAAGGAAACTAGGTCAGGGAAAATGAGATAGGGTTGTAGGGATCAATGGGGCAAGGTATGCACAAAGCTTATCACTTAAAGATGATTTTGATGGAATGGTTTTGAGACTGATGAGAAAAATAGGAATATCATGGGAGATGTATTCTTCCTAAATAGAGGAAAATGAACTAACTATGATCAATTCCCCAAAACAAAGCATGAGCAAACATGTGTTCTGCCTATCAAACTTGAAAGAGATCATAACATAGAGATGAATTGAACATGAATACAATACATTATAACACATGAAACTGAAGAAAAGACAATGATAAACATCGTACCACAATTATCCCAAAAAATAGTTGCAACTCCTCTTTATTAGCTGGCCAAATTGAGTACAATAGTTTCCTTGATCAATAAGAAAACATACAAATTGATTCCAACCCTTGCTAAGAATGAATAAAGGGTCTAAATAGACATCAAAAAATCATTCACTCTTCCTCAGGGGTCGAATCCATGAGGTGAGGAAGAGATCCACAAAATACTGAACTGAAAGTTGGAGTGTAGGATGGTCCAAGTGACTCACTCCTCATTACATTCAACTGATTCATTACGACTCAATGATGAATTTTACCCAATGAATCTACCCCTAGATAACTCATCCTTGACATAATTAAATTGACCATGATGAATTACATTAGTTGAAACATGATTTCTTGTAGAAAAGTCAAAATTTTAGAGAAACTTGGAAAAAATCAGCAAATTGGTCATTTATGCCCTCCATTGTGCATTTGCACCCTGGCAGCGTCATTTTTGCCCTCCATGTTCAGGGCCACTTTTGACTGACCTAAAAGTGTCCAAATCAAGCCCAAGATGACTTGTTGGAAAGCTCTTCCTGTTCTATTTTTTAATATGCCTCAATTTTTGAAAATGAAGTTCATTTTCCCCCTCAAAAAATCACTCTCTCGGGACTGGTATTTGCATAGCGCCTAGGTCAAAAAGGGGGCAGAAAGGTGATTTTTTGATGGTTTTTTTAGCTTTTCACCTATCAAAACTGCAATTCAAGGCTGGAAACATGGTTTTTCTAAGATGAATTGGTCATTAGGAATCCAATGGTGCCTTACTTTCGCTCAAAAAGTGCCCCAAACATTTGTGTAGTGCCTAGGACGTTGTGCAAATGACAGTCGAACTGTGTAAAAATTCTGAATTTTCTAGAAAAATGGGCCTCCACGATGGAGAAATATTTCACTAACCATGAGGTGTTTTGTAAACCTAAGAGAGATTTTTTTTATTTTGCATGTTGTGAACAAAAACCTCCTCCGGTTTATCAAAATCCTTTTTTTTTTGCCACAATATTCTCTGCAAAAAGGTGTCTCAAAGAGGATTTTGCAGAGGCAGAAAAAATAGGCTGTGAAGATATGAACGGATATCTCATTCTGTAATACATTTTTAAAAAGTGAGATAGGTTTTTGTACTTTGATATATTAGGAAATCAAAACTCCCGCATTTTTTTTGGCCACAATATGTTCTGCAAAAAGGTGACCAAACATGTTATTTCTGGAAAATGTGCCTTCAAAGAGTTTTCCAAATTTTCCCTAATTTTCTTCAAATTTCCTCAAAATTGCTTCAGAATTACTTCATGGAGACCTGATATGCTATGTTATTCTATCATTGATGCATCAATGAAAAAATCCAACTTACCCTTCTCTTTCTTCTTGATTAGGGTTTGTAGTTCTGGACCAATTCACAGAAATCAAAGCAACCCACATGTTTGAAACAAGTGACTGCCATGGGTGAGGCCATTAGTTCTTTGGTGTTTGTACATTCAAGTATGAGGATCCTCCCTCCTTTGTGTGATATCCTCTCTTCACTTTCTTCTTCCTCACTGAATGATCTGTTCTCTTCTTCTACCATGATGTTTTAAAGTCAAAACCCTAGGGAGGTGTGATGATGTGGAATATGGTTTTAGGAATTAGGAATGGGAAAGGGAAAATTAAGGATATGGTGCTAGGGATGTATGAAATGGGGGGGGGGATAAGGAGTGATAGTATGATGGGATTTAGGATAGGGATTTGAGGATTGGGATCCTAGGTAAATGTAACACCTAGGGCTTAGGGTTTTGGGAGAAAGTTATAGGAAAAGGGAATTTTGCAAATGAGGGGTTTGGGAATGGATTTTTATAAGTGTGGGAAGGATGCAAAGGGTAAGTGAGTGAATTTTGAGAGTTTTCACAAATATAATGGGATACTAGGGTTTTTCCTTAATTTAAACACCAAATTAAAACTTCAATTTACAAGACTTCAACACATAATCTTATGAAAATGGTTTTTCATGGCATGATCATATTTACTAGTTTGTTGGAGGTCAATGACTGAATTGGTGAAGCTTTGAAGACAATTTCTCACCACTTGAACACTTTCTAGGGCTTGCTGGTCATTTGTGCCCTTGACTGGCTATTTTTCCCTTGCCTACACATTTGCGTCCTCGACTACACATTTGTGCCCTCTTATGAGTATTTGCACCCTCGTTTCAGCGTTTGAACCCTGCCTTCAACATTTGCGTCCTGAACTCATCTCTTTTTCCAATTTCGCTCAGAAATTAAAAAATTTGGTCTCTTAGGGAGCTTGCTTGATGTTTGGAGGAGGCAAATGAAATTGAATTGAGGTCAATGAATCATAACTAGCTAAGTGAATTTGAATTTGAATTGAGAAACCCACTTTTCTAATGTCTCATTCACTTTTTTGAAAACTTTTATTGATTACCCTTTCATCCAATTTTTCTTCTTTGCAGGATGATGTTGCTGATATTTGACATTTTTCACTTTCAGTTTGGCATATGTGATTTGAGTTGGCATCTAGGGACAAAAATTATTACATATAGGAAGCATATAATTACATAAAAAATGAAATAAATTAAAACTCTGTTTTTTGAATAAAATTACATTTGAGTATGAAAACCATACTTTAAAACCAAAATTACAACTTTAAAAATCATATTTACATGTTGATAATCCTCTGCAGATGATAATGAAATTTTTATTGAGTCACTCTCACACCTTTTGTTGACCTTATTGAGATGAATGTTACATTTTGGACCTTGAAAAATGAAACCTAACGACCTACTCCTTGAATGACCTGACTCCATGGTTGAATTTGACTGACATAAGACATAGTGAAATGAGATTTTCAAAAGTGTTTTAATGCTCAGCAAGACATGAAGGGGGCCAGAAAATGTGAAATTTTGAGGGAGAGTGAGGTTTTATGACTAGGGATAGCATCAGTGAATCAATTTTTTGCATAAATTAATGGAATGATAAAAAAATTCTAAGTGGGACCCCTAAAATGAATATAAAAAGAGTAATTTTGATCACTGATGGCAGAATGCATAGTCTGACACTAACACCCACCACGTGGTATCTAGAAGAAGAGCTACACCGAGGCACTCGCCACTGGACTACGATGACTGAGGATTTCTTGGAAACCTTTGGCTTGGTTGGGGGCTCAGAGAAATTGGATGAAGCCCTATAGGACATAGATGCCCTTGTCTTTGACGAATCCCAACCCCGAAAGGAATGTGATACGTTGGCATGGGATGCGCAGATGCAAGACATTGTCAACTGCAAGAACTTGTCCTTAGAGGATAATGAAGATGACCCACGAAATGTTAACATCCTTGAATCTGAAGGAGAGCATGCCGTTGCAGGGCCCGCATTAGGGATGGTAGATGTCACTAAAACCATGAAACTGAAGGAAGTCAACATTGGGATAGAAGAGCAGCCCAAGTTGGCCAAAATTGGAGATTACTGGGATGATGACACAGTAGGGAATATTGCAAAGCTGCTAACTGAATATCAAAATCTGTTTCCTACTAAGTTCTCCTAAATCAAGGGAACAATAGGAGACCTAGGGGTTATGAAGATCACATTGAAACCAGATGCGCGCCCTGTTAAGCAGCAACCATACCAATTGAATCCCAAATATGAGAAGAAAGTAAAAGAGGAATTAGAAAACATGGTGGCTGCAAGCATCATTGAGCCTGTATAACAGTATCATTGGGTAAGCCCAATGGTGGTCCAGGAGAAGAAGACCAAAGGAGAGATACAATTTTTTGTAGATCTGCGCAAGCTGAATGATGCCTGTGTGCATGACCCCTTCCCTACTCTATTTTCTGATGAAATCCTCGATAATGTGGGAGGACAAGAAGCTTATTCATTTACTGATGGATTTTTGGGGTATCATCAGATTAGAATTGTGCATGAAGACTGCAGCAAGACCACCTTCGCAATAGAATGGGGGTTTTTCCAATATACTGTCACGTCGTTCAGATTGAAAAATTCATTTGCGATCTTCTCGCGTGTGGTCGTGGTTGTGTTCAAAGAATTCATGCATAAATTCTTGGAGGTATATTTTGATGATTGGACAGTATTTGGATTGGCCAAGAAACATGTTTCAAACCTATGCATGTTGCTTGACACTTGTAGAAAGCACCAAATTTTGCTTAACATGAAGAAATGTATATTCTACATGCTTTTTGGAATTTTGTTAGGGTATATAGTATGCCAACAAGGATTGATGGTAGACCCAGCCAAGATCATAGTTATCATCAACTTAGAAGTTCCTACTAATGAGAAACAGTTGTGTTCCATCCTAGGACACACTGTTTATTACTGGAAGTTCATTAAAGGGTATGCTCTGATCACTACACTGATAGAGAAGTTACTAAAGAAAGATGTGTCATTTTTTTGGGATGAAGAATGTCAGAAGATATTTGAGCTGCTAAAGAAGAAAATGGTCAATGCACCTATCTTGATATTCCTAGAATGGTCTAAGGTTTTTCATGTGCATGTGGATGCATCTAGTATATCACTTGGGGTTGCTTTAGCGCAACCAGGAGAAGGCGACATTGATCACCCTATTTCTTTTGCTAGTAGGAAGCTCTCCAATGTTGAGCGCAAATACTCAACCATAGAGAGGGAATGATTAGCCATGGTGTACGCTCTGCAAAAATACAGGAACTATCTTCTAGGAAGGAATTTCAAAATGTTCACTGACAACTATGCTTTAAAATACCTGGTCAATAAGCCTGTGTTGGGGGGGGGGAATCTACAAATAGTTGCTACTCTTTCAGGAGTATGACTTTGAAATTATTGTGAAGGCTGGAAGATTAAATGTCGAACCTGATCATTTGTCACGGATTGAAAATGGGGTTGAACCAACCAGTCTGGAGGAGGGGTTACCCAATGCACAGATCTTTGCTATCAAGGTGGTTGATGAGCACTTTGCTGATATTATTCACTTCTTGACCACTGGAAGTGCGCCTACTGAATATTCAGCACACCAGAAGTAGTTGGTTGTGCGCGCAGCTGATTTTACCTTGATTGTGGGTCAATTGTATAAGCTGGTAGCAGATGAAGTATTGAGGAGATATGTGTTGGAACACCAAAGGTAGGATATCTTGGTTGAGGCACATGGAGGGGTGGCGGGAGGCCACTACGCAGGAAAAACCATTGCACAAAAGGTGTTGTGTGTTGGGTTATGGTGGACCACACTGCATAGTGATGCACATACATACTGTCAAGCCTATGATGTGTGTCAGAGAATAGGGAAGCCCTCGTGCAGAGATGAAATTCCCTTGCAACCACAGATGGCCCTACAGGACTGAGATAAATGGGCTATAGATTTTTTTGGACCAATCAACCCTCCAGGGAAGAAGACAGGCGTGTGCTATATCATCACTGCCATTGATTATGTAACCATATGGGAAGAGGTGAAGGAAGTTAAGGACTATACTACAGATATTGTTGCGCACTTCATTTTTGAACGCATTTTGACTAGATTTGGATGCCCGAAGATTTTGATGAGTGATAGAGGTACGCACTTTGTTAACAAAATAATTTAAGCTTTGATAGAGGAATTTCATATCCATCACTAGAAGAGTACCCCTTATCACCCACAAGAAAATGGCGCAATAGATGCTTTCAACAAAATTCTGGAAATGCGCTCACCAAGATTTGTAACTCCAATCAGAATGACTGGGACGTGCACATCCCTTTTGTGTTATGGCCTTATAGGACCACATGTAAGAATTTGACTAGGAAAGCACCTTTTAGGATGGTCTATGGGCAAGAAGCAATTATGCCAATGGATTATAACATTCCCAGCCTACACATTGCAGCATTCACTAATATGGTTGAACCTGACATTATGGAGGAATGGTTGGCACAACTCGTTGCCTTAGAAGAAGATTGGTTCATTGCTAACTTTCATCAGTAAGTGCAGAAGGTGTGCAAAAAATCTTTGCATGATAGGCACATCAGGAAGAAGGTGTTCAAGGAGGAAGACTTGGTCTTGTTGTACGATAGTCAATTTGCGCGCCACCTAGGGAAGTTCAAAAAGCATTGGTTGGGACCATACATTATGAAGGAAATCACTGATGGAGGTGTTGTGCGATTAGCCATGCTGCGCGGTGAGAATCTTCCTAGGTATTTCAATGGAAGCCATCTGAAGCCATATAGAGACAGCCCGGTTCCAACCAAATGACTATATGGCTGGAGCATAAGCATCCATTTGTCTATGCACAGCGCTAAGGGGGTGCGCAGACAGGTGCGACGGAGGCGCAAGAGTAATGCACAGGTGAAAAAACTAGCCATTGGAATAGTGAAAATGGGTGAAAAAGTAGTTTTATCATTGGATGGAGCGGGTTTTTCGCATTTAATGAGGTGATCTTGGAGGATTTTTTACTATTTTTATGAAGGTAACTAGAAATTAATGACAATTCGACCGTTTTCACCTAGGATTGCTTATAAACAGAAGGGTGTGGCTCGCAATCGGTTACTTTACTTTCTGAGAACAATGTGCCCTGAGTTGATCTGTGATTTCTACTATAGCGTTGTCCATGAGCCTTGTATGTCTAGCTGAGAACCCCCCTCTGACATAAGTAATTCCAAGTTTATCTTCTGCCCAAGAATGACAGCTATCGGCCCTACTAAGGAGCATTTTGTGCCCCTCACTGCATCAACGTCTGAGCTTGGATCAGATGACGTTCAGGAGGTGATCCCTAAGATTGAAGAAGTCGTGTCCACGCCGGCTAAGAAAAAAGGGAAAATGTCGAAGTGGGCTTCCTCGAAGCCATGCTCATCTCCACAGCACGTGACATCCCCATGTCAGGCCACTAAGGTTCGGTCCCCCATGGGTGATCCCTCGAAGAGAACAATGAGTGTCATGGAGGAGGATGTGTTTGTTGAGCCCATATCTTGGCAGCCGCCATATGTAAAGTTGCACAGACCCTCCGTGCGCACACCAAAGAATGTAGATTCAGGTCGAGAATACCTTCAGACGCCATTGGTCCCACAGGACGTCCCCCGTGCTGGTGATATGTTCGGCAAGATCCTGAATATCAAGTTTAATGACCATGATTTGGAAAATGAAGACACATTCCCTAAGCAAGCGCTGGAGAAATATTTGGAGCGAGTTCTCTACAAAGAGGTGCTAAATGTTGATCCAATCCCTTGGGTGCACGGGCTAAACAACACCGGAATCCTAAATCTACTGAGGATTTCACATTTTGGGAGGTACCCAACCACCAGCATCTCTATGCGCTAGTGGTTAGCCTTAGTCCATGATGGCTGCATGTGGATTCAAGGGATAATTCTGATAGACACCGCACTTATCCATCGGATCACCGACCTACACAATAAGAGGTCTCATCCAATGACAGGTTTCAGAAAAAGTAATGATCTCAAGGTTGCGATAGATGTAAACAAGAAGTACAAGGTGAAGAGGGACAAAAGGGGATTCCCGGTTCAAACCATCGCTGATCCAAGAGTGTGCCTAGGAACTCTAGTACTCGGTTGCAAGTTAGTGACAAACATGACCAAAGGAAGTCCCAACACACGTCATTGCTTTGGCGGGGCAATGCAAGAAAGGGGTCAGCTACAACTGGTCCCAGTACCTTTGTGAATAATTTTTTGATAATGTGTGCCAGGCACAGGAGCTAGGTAAATAGTTCTGCTACTCTTGGCTGTTGTTGCTCATTGCGCTGGTAGCATAAGAGACTCTGGCAGATGTAGTCCTCCCCAAGGTAGAGTCGGGCATATTTGAAGGGGGGCACTATGCCAATCTGTGGGATTCCCCTGATCCCAAGTGTGTAAAGGAAAAAAAGATATTCTGGGTACTCTTTGAAGGTGCGCTGGTTACTGCCATCCATGCACGACCTAGACTCTCGCCAGCAGTATATGAGAAATATAAGAGCATCGTCAAGTTCCAAGTAACCATGCACAATGTGCAGAACAGGGCACACATGGACCCTGCATGGTATAACTTGTCGTTCATTGTAACGGAAGTAGAAGTTGACTAGGTCATGGCAACTTGGCCGAAAGCATGGAAATTCAAGCTCAACTCCACCACACCATCTACACCAGGAAAAGAGACATATCCAAAGGACACTGAGAAAGGAACTGAGTTGCGCACTGAGAAAGAGATTAAAAAAAGCACTGAGAAGAATGGCGGAAAGGACTTTGAGTCAGAAGCAGAGAAGGAGCCTGAAACAGAGAAAGATAAAGAGCATGATCTAGGCGGTGAGGCAGATGTAGACCCTCATGTCCTAGATGGTTTAGATGGCGATGGTGTCGAATCTCATTGTGGCACCAAGCGTGGTGAAGACACTTCAAAGGGTCCGAGAAAGAAGCAAAAGGGATCCAAAGCCAGAGGTACTGAGAAGGTCACTCTAACAAAAGAGGACCTGGATAAAATTGCAGACACGGTAGTTTCTGTGTTTGAAGACCGATGGACTACCATGGAGGAGCAGCACAGGGCCACGGTGGAGGCCTTCCAATCAGGATTGCAAGTTCTATAGCTGAATATGCACAATTTTCATGTGAGCGTGGCTCAAGCGAGGCTGATACAAGCAAGCTTGACGACAACCATAATCACCACAGCAACCGATAACAGGATCTTCCCCTTCCCGGGTGCAGTTGTGCTGACCAACATTGCACATCCTAAGCTCAAAAAACCTGTACTCAAAGATTGTGTTACAGTTGGTTTGTCTAATGCTCAAGTGGAAGGCGCCATATATAGTCCTGAAGAGATTCCTAATGACTAGTACTTCCAATATAAGTCTTTGGCTGATGCTAAGAAACCTGAGTCTAAACTGAAGAGAATTTCTATTTCTAATGGTCATGTTAAGTTAATCCCTCCAAAGCAAGAAATTCCAAGACCTTTATTCAAGCCCCGATGATATGTTGTACCTATCAATCAGACTGAATCATCTTCCTCCAGACAGAGGAATGTTTCTCCCATCTCTAAGGTTTTTTCCTCTGAACCTGAACTAGGTTCAAATGAACTGTATATTCCTGAAAATAAACCTTTCTTGCCTGTACAAAAGATGCATCGTATTTCTCATATTTCTGCTCTACCACAAGAAGAATGGCAGTATGCAAACCATCGCTTTGTCAAAGGTGGCAAATGGCCTCCAAAGACTAAATTCTGCACTACTTCTTCTATGTCAAAACAACCAACTACCAAAGCTGACTGTGCACCTTTAATAGAGCATAGTGTTACAAACACTAAAGACCTTGATGAAGTTTATCAATTGGGAAATTATCTAACAACATGGTGCTCACATGCTGAAGATGTATTAGATGATTTAGGTTCTCAATCAAAAGAAATTCTAGCTAATCTAAGATTGCTACAAGAAGAACAGCAAGCAGACAAACAGAGAAAAGAAGAGAAAGCTAGAAGAAAGAAAGAAAAAGAAAGAAGAAAAAGAGAATCTAGAACTCCACGTTTTTCTATGGAGACTCCAAATTATTGGGAATTTGAAGAAATTGAAGATAGTGGAATAGAATCAAGTTCCCAAGCCACAGACAAAGGAAAAGATAAACCGTCTTCATCCACTAAAAATATCTTCTCTGAAAAATCTCTAGAGTCTGCTCAAATTCATAAATCAAAAAGTGAATTAGCTACTCTTGAAGATGCAGCTAAAAAATTTCCATCTTTTATTCTGCCTTCCTTGCAAAAGGCCCATTTTGTCAGAGAACAAACTAAGTATCCCAGAATTGAAGAAGATCTCTTTGCAACCAGTTCTACTGGTTATGTGTTAGATTTAGAAAAATCTTGAAATCCAGCTGAGTCTATTCACGTTTGGATTGGTTCTTTATACGAAATGCAAGTTATTTCAAAATTAAACAATGAGTCTATCTTTTATCTTTCTAAAAAAAGAATGGCTGGCATTGTTTATGACTGGTGGATGACCCCAACTGCTGAAGAAAGAATGAATGTCTGTAATGCTGGTCTCACCACTCTAGAATTGTTGTTAAAGACTCAGTTTGTTCCAGAACCTTTTGATGAAAAGAAGCGACTCATAACCGATTTAGTTCGTATGGAACTAAAGGATGTTAAATTTCTTGAGCAATTCGGTAATGAGTATATGAGTAAAGTCTTCAAAGCTAATCTTAGCAATGATACGGTTCAAAAGGTTTCCTTTTTATCCAAGCTGCCAGGAAATTTAGGAGATCTAATCCTTAAAGATCTCGAAGTCCAGAATAAGAGCCTTGATCAGATTTATTGGGTTGATCTTTTGTTTAGGTGTTCTGAAAAGGTCAAATATTTATGCTGGCAGAAGAAAGCTTTTGAGTTTTCCCCTGGTTTAGATGTATGTAGATCTGTTTTACCATGGACCCCTTTCAAGAAAAGAAGATCTAAAAGATATGGAAAATACAGACCTAAACGAGTAGCTCATCCTAAAAGACCTTTCAAAAAATACAGATATTTGAAGAAACAAAGACAAACTCCCAGAAGTAATGCTTGTTTTATCTGTAAATAAGAAGGTCATTTGCCAAGAAATGTCCAAAGAGCTCCTCAAACAAACTCAAAGCTTGTGTAGATATTGAAGAATTTGTTGACAATTGGTCCATAGTAGATTCACAAGATGATGTTTCTGAAGTATATATCCTAACAGATGCCTCTCTGTCAGATGTTGAAGATAGTGTTGAACTATCTCAAAAAATGAATCGCTGTTATGATTCAGAATGTGATGCAACCGAAGAAGAAGATGAAGCAGAAGAAGAATTGCATTATAGTGAAGAATACACAGCTGATTATACTTCTGAAAATTCTAATTTTGAGACTGATACTGCTGTAGATACTCAATCTGTTGTTGATATTCCATCTGTTTCCATTCCACCACCTATATTACCTCAATCATTTGTTTTAAACTCTTTTTGTCCATATCCTAAACATGTTGCTCCAACATCTGCAATTCCTGTATCTACTCCCGAAGAGTCATCTTTTTTGAAAAAGATTGTTAAAACTAATAATCTTTTGTATATCCCTGTTGAAGTTCAAGTTCATCTATTTGTTTTCTGATTTCCTTTTCATCAGATGGGGTGCAAGGAATCAGCTTACCTTTGACACCATTATCATGGAGAGTAATTATTTCTTGCTGTGGACTCTCAACTGACCAAAACACTTGGGGATTCTCAGAGCAATTATTCAACAGATCTTCATATATTTGTATCTGCTCTTGGGACCAGTCTGGATTTACATGTGCCTTCTGCTTGGTTTTCTTTTAAGCTCTATCTTCATATAATTGGAGAACTTCAATCCAATTATTAGAATCTTTTGTAGGTCTTCTAGTTCCAGCTTTCTTTTGGCTATTTTGTTTTTGTGCCTCTGAATTAGCCAATGTAAGTCTTGGAACAGAAATGGCACTTTTCTTTACATTAAGAATCAATTTATCCTCACTGATTGTTACTGCAAGGATAGATGAAAGAAATGGCATTCCCAAAGATAAACTAGTGGAAGTATCATAATACTGTATGGCTGAAATTTTGAACTTCTTCCATATTGTCTGCTAGCACTGATTCATCGAACTTCTCAGGCCCATAAAGTTGTGCAAATGGATTGGGCACTATTGGATTTCTTATTTCTATGCTTTGATAATCCCATGGAGTTGAAAAAGTTCTTAAATACTGTAGGGATCTTTCAATGCATTGAGTTGTTCTGACCTGGGGCCTTTTTCGGCAGAGACCATTGTAAATCTCCCAATCAACAAAAGGTTCATATATCTCATACTGAGGGAAAGTATTTGTACTTGCAAAATATTCATTATTGCTCTGGAGATAGGCTGCTTCCATTTCTTCAAATAAATCTGGGATTTGAAGAGATATAAGAAATTTTTCAACTTTGTCATGCATATTGATCTCATCAATATCAAGCATTTTTGCAGTGGTATAGATGGAAAAAGAAAAATCAACTGCACCAATCAACTGATAATAATTCAACCTCTTGAGAGTTTCTATCATCTCATCTGTAAACAATCGAGACCAATAATCATCCAGAGTTTTGAAATATATTTTGACCTTCATATTAGGTAAAGGGTAAACCTTAACCAATTCTTCATCTAAACCCAAAATTACTCCAACATTCTTTGACTGCCAGGCTTGGCAGCGTTGAATCCATTGATTTCTCCTTATTCGAAAACCAGCGATCTTCTTGATTTGTTGAGCAACATCTTCAAGAACCAATTCTAAAATGTGAAAACGTTTAACAAAAGTTTGAAAATTATCATCTGATGGTGTTTTACCTGGAAGCTCAAAAATATTTGTTCTTCTGCTAGGTCCTGAGAAAGTATGCATTTTATTCATGTCTCTTGTGAGAGAATCTGCCAGATAATTTGAAATTCCTGGAATCCATTCAACATCAAATTCGTACATTTGGAACCATATCTGCCATGCCAACAATCTACCTCTAACTAACTGTCTAGAGATTCTAGCAGATAGAAAATGTGTAAAGTTCATAGAATCTGTTCTGATTAAAAACCTTGCAGGAGCTAGATAAACTTCGAATTTTTGAATCCCATTGAATATTGCAAGTGTTTCCTTTTCTGCTGCAAAATATCCTTTCTGATGTGGCAAAAACTCACCTGATGCATATGCACACAATTCTTCTTCACCTGATTCTTGCTTCTCAAATAATACTGCTGCCCAAAAAGAATAAGAAGCATCAGTCTGTAAGATTAAAAATCCAGTTCCAGGGGGCTTAAGTTGTGGTAAATGCTTACATTCTTCTTTAAGCAATTTTACTGCATCTGTAGCCTCAGGGGACCATCCTGAATGCAAATGCTGCCTAATTGGGGCTGTTTTCTCTAATAACCTTGGAATATATTTATGAATATAATTCAACACACCAAGAAACCATTGAATCATTTTTGTGTCAGAGAGTTTATCTGGAAACTCAGAAAATTTTGTCAACACATGCGGCTGCATTTGTATCTTTCCTTCAATCACATGAATGCCTAAAAAATCAATATTATTCTAAAACAAAACCATCTTCTTTTCTGAGAGTACAATACCATGTTGTCGAACTTCTTCTAAAAATATCTTTAGATGCTGGAGATGGCTTTCTAGATTTGCACTATGAATTAAAATATCATCAATATATACACAAATGAAGTCATATTTTCCAAAAATATAATCCATACGCCTTTGAAAGAATGCAAGTGCATTCTTCAAGCCGAAAGGTACTACTTTCCATTGAAAAAATCCAGCAGGGCATGTGAAAGCAGTCTTGTGTTGATCTTTGGCTATTATCTGAATCTGATAGTAACCTGACTTCATATCAAACCTGCTAAAGATTTTTCTATTTTGAATCTTCTGCATTATTTTCTCTTGTCTTGGTAATGGGTAATTAAAGTTTTTAGTGATAGAATTGAGAGGCTTATAATTAATTACCATTCTAGCTTTTCCTCGAATTATCTCGGAATGATTCCTTACTAGAAAAGCTGAGCAAGAGTAATGAGACTCACTTGGTTCAATTAATTGAAGTTGCAGAAGTTCATCTATCTTCTTTCTGATTTCTTTTTCATCTGATGGGGTGCAAGGAATTAGCTTACCTTTGACACCATTATCATGGAGAGTAATTATTTCTTGCTGTGGACTCTCAACTGTCCAAAAAACTTGAGGATTCTCAGAGAAATTTTTTAACAATTCTTCATATATTTGTATCTGCTCTTGGGACCAATAAGGATTTACATGTGCCTTCTGCTTGGTTTTATTTTGAGCTCTGTCTTCATATAATTGGAGAACTTCAATCCAATTATTAGAATCTTTTGCAGGTCTTCTAGTTCCAGCTTTCTTTTGTTTTTGTGCCTCTGAATTAGCCAAGGTAAGTCGTGGAACTGAAATGGCACTTTTCTTTATATTAAGAATCAGTTTATCCTCATTGATTGTCACTGGAAGGACTGATGAAAGAAAAGGCATTCCTAATGATAAACTGGTTGAAGTATCATAATACTGAACGGCTGAAATTTTTACAATCTTCCCTCCAACTTTTAAAGAAATATTATCAACATAATGAGTCAGAGAGACAGAACCTCCAATAGTTTCGGAAACCAAGATATGATTAAGAGGTTTCCAAAGGCCTTTAAAAAGAGAGGGGCGAGCCAAATTGTTAGATCCACCAGTATCTATAAAGGCATGAACAGCAATCCAGTCTTGACGAACTTGAACTTCAACAGGGATATACAGAAGATTGTTAGTTTTAACAATCTTTTTCAAAAAAGAAGACTCTTCTGGAGTAGATACAGGAATTGCGGATGATGGTGAAATATTTTTGGGATATGGACAAAAAGAATTTAGTGGAGGAAAAATAGAAGATCCTGGGAGAGGAGGCGGAATAGAAACAGATTGATTTTCTACAACAATATCATCATCAAAATTAGAAGTTTCAGAAGTATAATCATTGGTATATTCATCACTGTAATGCAATTCTTCTTTGTCTTCTGCATCACAGTCTGAATCATAACAACGATTCATCTTTTGAGATAGTTTAGGACTGTCATCAACATCTGACAAAGAGGCATCTGTTAAAATATATACTTCAGAAACATCATCTTGTGAATCAACCATGGACCAATGATCAACAAATTCTTCAATATCTACGCAAGCTTTGAGTTTGTTTGAGGAGCTCTTTGGACATTTCTTTGCAAAATGACCTTCCTGTTTACAGATAAAACAAGCAACACTTCCTCGGGAGTCCTGTTATCTCTTCTTCAAATATCTCAGATTTTGAAAGGTATTTTAGAATGAGCTAACCTAAGTAGGTCCAGATTTCCATATCTTTTAGATCTTCTTTTCTTGAAAGGGGTCCATGGTAAAACAGATCTACAGACATCTAAACCAGGGGAAAACTCAGAAGCTTTCTTCTGCCAGCATAAATATTTGACCTTTTCAGAACACCTAAACAAAATATCAACCCAACAAATCTGATCAAGGCTCTTATTCTGGACTTCGAGATCTTTAAGGATTAGATCTCCTAAATTTCCTGGCAGCTTGGATAAAAAGGAAACCTTTTGAACTATATCATTGCTAAGATTAGCTTTGAAGACTTTACTCATATACTCATTACCGAATTGCTCAAGAAATTTAACATCCTTTAGTTCCATACGAACTAAATCGGTTATGAGTTGCTTCTTTTCATCAAAAGGTTCTGGAACAAACTGAGTCTTTAACAACAATTCTAGAGTGGTGAGACCAACATTACAGACATTCATTCTTTCTTTAGCAGTTGGGGTCAACCACCAATCATAAACAATGCCAGCCATTCTTTTTTCAGCAAGATAAAAGATAGACTCATTGTTTAATTTTGAAATAACTTGCATTTGGTATAAAGAACCAATCCAAACGCGAATAGACTCAGCTGGATTTCTAGGATTTTCTAAATCTAACACATAACCAATAGAACTGGTTGCAAAGAGATCTTCTTCAATTCTGGGATACTTAGTTTGTTCTCTGACAAAATGGGCCTTTTGCAAGGAAGGCAGAATAAAAGATGGAATTTTTTTAGCTGCATCTTCAAGAGTAGCTAATTCACTTTTTGATTTATGAATTTGAGCAGACTCTAGAGATTTTTCAGAGAAGATATTTTTAGTGGATGAAGATGGTTTATCTTTTCCTTTGTCTGTGGCTTGGGAACTTGATTCTATTCCACTGTCTTCAATTTCTTCAAATTCCCAATAATTTGGAGTCTCCATAGAAAAACGTGGAGTTCTAGATTCTCTTTTTCTTCTTTCTTTTTCTTTCTTTCTTCTAGCTTTCTCTTCTTTTCTCTGTTTGTCTGCTTGCTGTTCTTCTTGTAGCAATCTTAGATTAGCTAGAATTTCTTCTGATTGAGAACCTAAATCATCTAATACATCTTCAGCATGTGAGCACCATGTTGTTAGATAATTTCCCAATTGATAAACTTCATCAAGGTCTTTAGTGTTTGTAACACTATGCTCTATTAAAGGTGCACAGTCAGCTTTGGTAGTTGGTTGTTTTGACATAGAAGAAGTAGTGCAGAATTTAGTCTTTGGAGGCCATTTGCCACCTTTGACAAAGCGATGGTTTGCATACTGCCATTCTTCTTGTGGTAGAGCAGAAATATGAGAAATACGATGCATCTTTTGTACAGGCAAGAAAGGTTTATTTTCAGGAATATACAGTTCATTTGAACCTAGTTCAGGTTCAGAGGAAAAAACCTCAGAGATGGGAGAAACATTCCTCTGTCTGGAGGAATATGATTCAGTCTGATTGATAGGTACAACATATCGTCAGGGCTTGAATAAAGGTCTTGGAATCTCTTGCTTTGGAGGGATTAACTTAACATGACCATCAGAAATAACAATTCTCTTCAGTTTAGACTCAGGTTTCTTAGCATCAGCCAAAGACTTATATTGGAAGTACCAGTCATTAGGAATCTCTTCAGGACTATATATGGCGCCTTCAACTTGAGCATTAGACAAACCAACTGTAACACAATCTTTGAGTACAGGTTGTTTGAGCTTAGGATGTGCAGTGTTGGTCAGCTGAAAAGAGGTTTGAACCATCAGAGATAAATATTCACTGTCATCTATTAGACTAAGTCCTTGGACTCCAGTCATTAATTTCCAGCAATCTTGAAGGTGAGGATCAGACAGACTAATAGCATAGTCAGGATATATGGTTCCATATTGACAACCAGTCGACAAATTTCCCATAATAGTGCCGATACGGGCATGGTCATAGACCTGATGACGGGTGTCAAACACTTCAGCTATACATGGGGTATTGATTCCATGACGAAACAACGGAGCAAGGCCAATTCGGATTCCACCGAAATGCAGATAATTATATTTCTTATCAACAACATACTGTCTAAAATTTTTAATATCATCTTTTGAAAACAAGTTTATAGAGACAATCTGAACAGACGGACCAGAAATCCTTATAGTCACCTCGACTTCTTTTAAAAAAGATTTAGATCTAAAGTGAAAAGTGACAGGTAGTTTGTAAATATCAGTAGCATGCAAAGAGGGAGGATTCCAGAGTTCGAGATTATCTACTTTGTCAGATTCAACATCAATTTCCTCAGAGCGGGAAGTAACTTCATTGACAATTTTGCGATCAATGGTTGAGAACGAACGTAACAAATTAGCCATAACAGAATCAGAAACAGGGCTCCGATACCAAAATAAGATTGTGGACTCTGTAACTTACTTGAAACTGAAAACTTGCTGCCACTATCCACCACACACACCGTCCTAGGTGAGAGATACGATACCAAAACAAGATTGTGGACTCTGTAACTTACTTGAAACTGAAAACTTGCTGCCGCTATTAAAATAAGATTGTGGACTGTGTAACTTACTTGAAACTGAAAACTTGCTGCTGCTATCCACCACACACACCGTCCTAGGTGAGAGATACGATACCAAAATAAGATTGTGGACTCTGTAACTTACTTGAAACTGAAAACTTGCTGCCGCTATCCACCACACACACCGTCCTAGGTGAGAGATACGCGAAACTTCAACGCCTCCGGTCTTTCGCCTTACAATCTCCTTTAGAGTGATCTAGATAAACTGTCCTCAGACAGGCGGCCCAGAAGGCTTCAGATTAATTCAAGCAAAATATTACACACTAGGTTATGCTGCAGAGCAGAGCTAAAGAGCTTCTGAAGTCATTACAGGCTATTACACACACAAATATACTCACACTCACTCCGAACTGCGATGCCTAAGACAAACCCAAATACATCTATATATACAAAATAAAGAGACTATTGAGGGTCCTTGTCGGGCATTCCTAGCCCAGACGGTGTCTACTCAATATTCTCGGGTACAATAATTGACACAATATAGATACCTTACCATGATCCTTTTGGACTACGATCAAGATCATCTTGTTCCCCCGGCTCAAAATCACTGGGCCACTTGTCAGGTGATGGAGAGGAATCTGGACTCTTTGTCCGATAAAGCCATTCCAAGTACTTAGATTCCCATTCACTTTCATTTTGTGCTTGAGCATCTTGATAGATGTCGATAAAAATAGTACCTTGGTCAGTGGAGTCTCGTGATTTTCCTTTTGCTGTAGATAACTTTTCCGTAGCGATTCCTTTGCCTTTAGCTGCTTTTGAAGATTCTCCTTTAGATGACTGACCCGTATGCAACTTGACAAGATCTTTAGTAACAAAAGTATTCTGTTGGGGAAACAGATACTTATCATCTGATTTGGTCAATTTATTGACGTATGCCATTGGATCAACTTCAATCTCAAGAAAATAATCTTTCCTACTTTTCTTAAAGCTGATATCTGATTGAACCGCCAGCTCAACACCATCAAGTAATTCTAACTTGAAAATCTGAAACATATTCACAGAATGTTCAACGCAGCATTGGATCCAATATTTACACAAATGATTTAACCCATGAATTTTTTGCCAACCCAAATCAAAACTAACTGCAGAACAAACATGGTTGGATAATAGAAGACTAATGAGGCATGCAACATCACTTGTCCAATTACCATGTTTAACATTGATAGTAATCAGTGATTTTTGGTTGATAAGTAATTTGATGGCTTTAATATTGGTTTGACAATGTTCTAAAGCCTTTATCAAACTGAGTTTTTCTGGAAGCTTCAACTTATGAAATTCTTTTAACCATGAAGAAATTTTTTGGACTTCTTCCATATTGTCTGCTAGTACTGATTCATCGAACTTCTCAGGCCCATAAAGTTGTGAAAATGGATTTGGCACTATTGGATTTCTTATTTCAAGACTTTGATAATCCCATGGAGTAGAAAAGGTCCTTAAATACTGTAGGGATCTTTCAATGCATTGTGTTGTCCTTATCTGAGGCTTTTTTCTGCAAAGACCATTGTAAATCTGCCAATCAGCAAAAGATTCATATATTTCATACTGAGGGAAAGTATCCGTGCTTGCAAAATGTTCATTATGCCTCTGGAGATAAGCAGTTTCCATTTCTTCAAGTAAATCGGGGATCTGAAGAGATATAAGAAATTTTTCAATTTGTTCATGCATATTAATCTCATCAATATCCAGCATTTTGGCTGTGGTGTAGATGGAAAAAGAAAAATCAACTGGTAATAATTCAATCTTTTCAGGGTCTCTATCATCTCAGCTGTAAACAATCGAGACCAATAATCATCCAGAGTTTTAAAATATATTTTGACCTTCATGTTAGGTAAAGGATAAACCCTCACCAATTCTTCATCTAAACCCAGCAGTATTCCAACATTTTTAGACTGCCATGCTTGGCAGCGTTGAATCCATTGATTTCTCCATAAGCGAAATCCAATGATCTTTTTGATTTGTTCAGCAACATCTTCAAGAACTAAGGCTAAAATATGAAATCTTTTGACAAAAGTTTGAAAATTATCATCGACAGTTGTTTTACCTGGAAGTTCAAAAAGATCTGTTCTTCTGCTAGGTTCTAAGAAAACATGCATCTTATTCATATCTCTTGTTAGAGAATCATCCAGATAGTTTGAAATTCCCGGAATCCATTCAACATCAAACTCATACATGTTGAACCACATTTGCCAAGCCAACAATCTACCTCTAGCTAACTGTCTAGATATTTTAGCAGATAGAAAATGTGTGAAATTCATAGAATCTGTTCGAATTAAAAATCTTGCAGGTGCTAAATAAACCTCAAATTTTTGAATTCCATTGAATATTGCTAGTGTTTCTTTTTCTGCTACAAAATAACCTTTCTGATGTGGCAAAAACTCGCCTGATGCATATGCACACAATTCTTCTTCACCTGATTCTTTCTTTTCAAACAAAAATGGTGCCCAAAAAGAGTCAGAGGCATCAGTTTGTAAAATTAAAGATCCACTTCTGGGAGGCTTAAGTTGTGGTAACCTCTGACATTCTTCTTTGAGCAATTTTACTGCTTCTGTAGCCTCAAGGGACCATCCTAAATGCAAATGCTGTCGTATTGGGGCTGTTTTCTCTGATAATCTTGGAATATATTTATGTATATAATTCAACACACCAAGAAACCGTTGAATCATTTTTGTATCAGAGAGTTTATCTGGAAACTCAAACAATTTTGTTAATACATGCGGCTGCATTTGTATCTTTCCTTCATTCACATGAATACCTAAAAATTCAATACTATTTTGAAACAAAACCATCTTCTTTTCTGAGAGAACAATACCATGCTGTTGAACTTCATCTAAAAATATTTTTAGATGTTGGAGATGGCTTTCTATATCTACACTATGAATTAAAATATCATCAATATATACACAAATGAAGTCATACTTGCCAAAGATGTAATCCATACGCCTTTGAAAGAATTCTGGTGCATTCTTCAAGCCAAATCGTACTACTTTCCATTGAAAAAATCCAGCAGGGCATGTGAAAGCAGTCTTATGTCTGTCTTCGGCTCTTATCTGAATCTGATAGTAGCCTGACTTCATATCAAACTTGCTAAAAATTTTGCTGTTTTGAATCTTCTGCATTATTGTCTCTTGTCTTGGTAATGGGTAATTAAAACTTTTAGTAATAGCATTGAGAGGCTTGTAATTAATTACCATTCTAGCTTTTCCTCTAATAATCTCAGAATGATTTCTGACTAGAAAAGCTGAGCAAGAGTAATGAGACTCACTTGGTTCAATCAACTGAAGGTGCAGAAGTTCATCTATTTGTTTTCTGATTTCCTTTTCATCAGATGGGGTGCAAGGAATCAGCTTACCTTTGACACCATTATCATGGAGAGTAATTATTTCTTGCTGTGGACTCTCAACTGTCCAAAAAACTTGAGGATTCTCTGAGCAATTTTTTAGCAATTCTTCATAAATTTGTACCTGTTCTAGAGAGCAATCAGGATTTACATGTGCTTTCTGTTTGGTTTTCTTTTGAGCTCTGTCTTCATATAATTGGAGCACTTCAATCCAATTATTAGAGTCTTTTGCAGGTCTTCTAGTTCCAGCTTTCTTTTGGCTATTTTTCTTCTGTGCCTCGGAGTTAGCCAATGTAAGTCTTGGAACATAAATGGCACTTTTCTTTATATTGAGTATCAATTTATCCTCAATGATTTTTACTGGAAGGACAGATGAAATAAATGGCATTCCCAAAGATAAACTAGTGGAAGTATCATAATACTGTACGGCTGAAATTTTGGCAATCTTCCCCCCAGCTTTTAAATAAATATTATCAACATAATGAGTCAGAGAGACAGAACCACCAATGGTTTCAGACACCAATATATGATTGAGGGGTTTCCAGAGACCTTTAAAAAGAGAAGGGCGAGCCAAATTGTTGGAGCCACTAGTATCTATAAAAGAATGAACAACAATCCGATCTTGACGAACTTGAACTTCAACAGGGATATACAAAATGTTATTAGTATTAACAATCTTTTTCAAAAAAGATGACTCTTCGGGAGTAGATACAGGAATTGCAGATGTTGGAGCAACATTTTTAGGATATGGACAAAAAGAGTTTAAAACAGATGATTGGGGTAATATAGGTGGTGGAATGGAAACAGATGGAATATCAACAACAGATTGAGTATCTACAGCAGTATCAGTCTCAAAGTCAGAAGTTTCAGAAGTATAATCAGTTGTATATTCTTCACTATAATGCAATTCTTCTTCTGCTTCATCTTCTTCTTCGGTTGCATCACATTCTGAATCATAACAACGATTCATTTTTTGAGATAGTTCAACACTATCTTCAACATCTGACAGAGAGGCATTTGTTAGAATATATACTTCAGAAACATCATCTTGTGAATCTACTATGGACCAATTGTCAACAAATTCTTCAATATCTACACAAGCTTTGAGTTTGTTTGAGGTGCTCTTTGGACATTTCTTGGCAAAATGACCTTCTTGTTTACAGATAAAACAAGCATTACTTCTGGGAGTCTGTCTTCGTTTCTTCAAATATCTGTATTTTTTGAAAGGTCTTTTAGGATGAGCTACTCGTTTAGGTCTGTATTTTCCATATCTTTTAGATCTTCTTTTCTTGAAAGGGGTCCATGGTAAAACAGATCTACAGACATCTAAACCAGGGGAAAACTCAAAAGCTTTCTTCTGCCAGCATAAATGTTTGACCTTTTCAGAACACCTAAACAAAATATCAACCCAATAAATCTGATCAAGGCTCTTATTCTGGACTTCGAGATCTTTAAGGATTAGATCTCCTAAATTTCCTGGCAGCTTGGATAAAAAGGAAACCTTTTGAACTGTATCATTGCTAAGATTAGCTTTGAAGACTTTACTCATATACTCATTACCGAATTGCTCAAGAAATTTAACATCCTTTAGTTCCATATGAACTAAATCGGTTATGAGTTGCTTCTTTTCATCAAAATGTTCTGGAACAAACTGAGTCTTTAACAACAATTCTAGAGTGGTGAGACCAGCATTACAGACATTCATTCTTTCTTCAGCAGTTGGGGTCATCCACCAGTCATAAACAATGCCAGCCATTCTTTTTTTAGCAAGATAAAATATAGAATCATTGTTTAATTTTGAAATAACTTGCATTTGGTATAAAGAACCAATCCAAATGCGAATAGAGTTAGCTGGATTTCGAGATTTTTCTAAATCTAACACATAACCAATAGAACTAGTTGCAAATAGATCTTCTTCAATTCTGGGATACTTAGTTTGTTCTCTGACAAAATGGGCCTTTTACAAGGAAGGAAGAATAAAAGATGGAAATTTTTTAGTTGCATCTTCAAGAGTAGCTAATTCACTTTTTGATTTATGAATTTGAGCAGACTCTACAGATTTTTCAGAGAAGATATTTTTAGTGGATGAAGACGGTTTATCTTTTCCTTTGTCTGTGGCTTGGGCACTTGATTCTATTCCACTGTCTTCAATTTCTTCAAATTCCCAATAATTTGGAGTCTCCATAGAAAAACGTGGAGTTCTAGATTCTCTTTTTCTTCTTTCTTTTTCTTTCTTTCTTCTAGCTTTCTCTTCTTTTCTCTGTTTGTCTGCTTGTTGTTCTTCTTGTAGCAATCTTAGATTAGCTAAAATTTCTTCTGATTGAGAACCTAAATCATCTAATACATCTTCAGCATGTGAGCACCATGTTGTTAGATAATTTCCCAATTGATAAACTTCATCAAGGTCTTTAGTGTTTGTGTTACTGCTCTGTAAAAAGGTGCCTGGTCGGCTGCGGTAGTTGGCTGTTTGCAATATGAGAAGAAGTAGTGCAGAATTTAGTCTTTGGAGGCCATTTGCCACCTTTGACAAAGCGATGGTTTGCATACTGCCATTCTTCTTGTGGTAGAGCAGAAATATGAGAAATACGATGCATCTTTTTTACAAGCAAGAAAGGTTTATTTTCAGGAATATACAGTTCATTTGAACCTAGTTCAGGTTCAGAGGAAAAAACATCAGAGATGGGAGAAACATTCCTCTGTCTGGAGGAAGATGATTCAGTCTGATTGATAGGTACAACATATCGTCAGGGCTTGAATAAAGGTCTTGGAATCTCTTGCTTTGGAGGGATTAACTTAACATGACCATCAGAAATAGCAATTCTCTTCAGTTTAGACTCAGGTTTCTTAGCATCAGCCAAAGACTTATATTGGAAGTACCAGTCATTAGGAATCTCTTCAAGACTATATATGGCGCCTTCCACTTGAGCATTAGACAAAGCAACTGTAACACAATCTTTGAGTACAGGTTGTTTGAGCTTAGGATGTGCAGTGTTGGTCAGCTGAAAAGAGGTTTGAACCATCAGAGATAAATATTCACTGTCATCTATTAGACTAAGTCCGTGGACTCCAGTCATTAATTTCCAGCAATCTTGAAGGTGAGGATCATACAGAATAATAGCATAGTCAGGATATATGGTTCCATATTGACAACCAGTCGACAAATTTCCCATAATAGTGCCGATACGGGCATGGTCATAGACCTGATGACGGGTATCAAACACTTCAGCTATACATGGGGTATTGATTCCATGACGAAACAACGGAGCAAGGCCAATTCGGATTCCACCAAAATGCAGATAATTATATTTCTTATCAACAACATACTGTCTAAACTTTTTAATATCATCTTTTGAAAACAAGTTTATAGAGACAATCTGAACAGACGGACCAGAAATCCTTATAGTCACCTCGACTTCTTTTAAAAAAGATTTAGATCTAAAGTGAAAAGTGACAGGTAGTTTGTAAATATCAGTAGCATGCAAAGAGGGAGGATTCCAGAGTTCGGGATTATCTACTTTGTCAGATTCAACATCAATTTCCTCAGAGCCCTGTTTCTGATTCTGTTATGGCTAATTTGTTACGTTCGTTCTCAACCATTGATCGCAAAATTGTCAATGGTTGAGTGTCGTTTCTTGCATTTGGTCAAACAGTCTCAATGTATTTATTCCATGTTCGTGCTTGGCATAAGTCACAATCAAGTATTCGTGTGATTCCTATGAGTTTGAAAGTGGTATGGTTGTGCTTCCTGCGAGTCGTGAAGCGTTCCTCCAACATCAGATATCAAAGAAATTTTGTTTCTTCATCCGGTCTAGCTATAGTTTCTCCCTCATAATTATTAATCTATCTCGTTCAGCCCAGTTTGTTTCTCTGCGACAATACTCAATATATTTATTTGTGGTAATACTTTGTCTTTTTATTCGTGCCAGTGAGTTATTCGCTCAATTGAATATCGTGTAATATTGGAGAAACTAGAGTGTATTTTGTTGACTATTAATTTGATTCTTTGTGTCAAAATCCGATAGTACCCTGCATGTTCCAGCGTGGAAATATGATTTTTTTATGGTACACTCACCAAAGAGAAGTCGCTCTATGGGAAAACAAATTCTATGCAGAATTAGAGGATTTATTGTTAACATTGCAGGTGATTGGTCAGTTATGGAGAAATAGGTCTATATAATGTTGAAAGATAAACACTCGACAAAATCAAGCTTTATGCAGTAATATAAAAAATTTGGAACCTCGGCCACTTTAGAGTGCGATTGAGTGAAATTTTTTATAATGGTAGAGTTGGCTTAAAATTCCTGAATCGAAATTTGCATTTGGTTGGAGAGAGACAAAGCAAGAAGGATTCTGGTATGTAAAATAATTTGGAGACCTATTCAGTTATGCTTTTGTGATTCCTCTATAGACGTGTTTCAAATTGTGTGGTAGAGGAATGAGAAATGGAACTAGTGATTTTGCAGCAAGAGTGCGTTTAGAACCTGAACTTGCATGTAATTGATGAAATTGATCCTAGATCCTAGATCCTGTATAGAAGAGACGATTCAACGCGGAAAGTATACATATATTTGTTGTCATATTTTGAAAATACCCAAACCAAAGGAAGTGAAGTCGAAAAGTGAAATTGTGGTGATACTCACATAAGGAATTTTGTGGAGTTTCTTTTATTTAGAGTGGGACCATGGGTTTAATAAGAATTATTACATTTTTATGTAAAGCATCCTTATCAAAAGAAAGGGATTGCACATTTTTTTAATCTAGGAGAGATAATGAGTGGAGGAAAATTTACATTATTTTAAAGGTTAAGTCTATTGTAATGAAGCTTTTGTTGAAGGTCATGAGTCATAGTATTGAAAATTTCAAGTAAGGATGTCAAAGGTCAAGGAGTCAATGTTATTTAATTTTTGTCAAAGTCTACATCCACCATTGTAATTATTGCAACTTTTATCGAAGATCATACTCATAAAAGTCAAAGGAGGTTATGAGTGCTCAAATGAACAAAGTTGAGTTGAGTTGAGTCAAATTAAAATTTGACTTATTGTACAAAAGGGTGCATTTTTTGTTGTAATCGACACCCTAGGTCCATTAAAATTTGATGTCAAAGTATGGATTCAAAGAGTCATAAGTCAAGTCAAAGGTTTTAGTCCTTGAATGTAATTGGGTGCATGATCAGTAGAGTCTGACACCCAAAGTATGGCCAAAATATTTTGAAGAAGAGATACTGCAGTTGTTTGTAACAAAAGGAAGCAAAGAGGAGCAAGGAGTGCCCACGAGTAAGGTTCAAATGAAATGAAATATTGGCCAAGTTTGGAGGAGACAACTTGGTAAAGTGACATTTTAGTTGGAGGTTACAATGAACAAGGTGAAGTTAATGATAGAAGATGATGATGGATCGAGCGAAAAGTCACAACAATAGAATAGAATTTAGCATTGTTGATGAAGAGGAAGAGATCGTGGAATTGAAGGAACGAATTGAAATATTGATGGAATTGTTACATGACAAAGGCACGGATGGGTAATAAAGAAAATAATTAAATGGTCAAATAAATAGTTGATGGACAGAAGACTAAAGCGCAAACTACAAGTTTTAAAAGTAGATCCAGACAAAAGTATACATTTATGAACCTGAGAAAGGACCATTCCTTGGTGATGATGATGATGTGTGCTTGGGTTCGATCCACATAGATGGCGCTACAAATTGTTCAAAAGACCAGCATGAAGACATGAAGACAGATTCATTTGTCAAACCTTATGTTTTTAAAGCTGACAATTGGTTTTTGGATGCAGGATATGAAATAGAAAATGATTATCAAACAAATGAATCAAATGTCAACATGAAAGATATTGCAGCATAACTAAAATTCCTAGAAGAATGGTTGGATAATACGAAGCCATAATATGATGAAAAGCCTTCAAATCAACCAATCTGGCACATTGGAAGCATAGAGATGGAAAGCAAAGATTAACAAAGAAAAAATAATGCACACCAGCAAGAAGACAAGTTGGACATGGGAATTGAATATATTAGAAGATCGATGGTGAAAGTGTCCCAAAAGAAACATATTGCAGGAAGGAAATAAGTTGGCAGAAGCTTGCTGATGACAACAAAACAAGCATAAATCAACAAAGCAGGAGGACAACTACAACATAAATTTTGGAAGCATGGAAGATAGAAAAGGACAACCATAGAACATCAACAACATGACATAACAACGCATTTACTGCAAGTCAAAATTTGGGATCCAAGAGGATTTTTATCATGAATGATGGTCAGGAGACCATAATTTTATTTTTACCATGGGAGTCTGATGTATGTGCTTCTAACCTGGGTAAACTATTTACTAGAGGAGTTAGTTGGTAAAGTAAGTATTTAATTAATTAATGTATTTTTCTATAGTTTTTAGGAGATAATGATAATTCTTGTAAATAGGATAATATTCGAGAGGATTATGGGAGGTTTGAGAGGATAGTGGATTAGTTAGCTCTTATATATGGATAAGATATTTTAGAGATTAGATGAGAGATGTTAGGGATTAGGAGAGATATTTTGGGAGTTAGCTTAGGATCTATAACCTCCTTGGGTTCTAATCCAATAGTATAAATAGAGGTGAGCCTATGAGGCATGATGCAAGTAGAAGAGCGTGTGAGAGAGTGAGGAATGAGTGGCCAAGAATGAGGCCAACAATTCTCTTGTAGTTAATTTTATTTATTAATTAATCATGTTGAGTTTTATGTGCATACCTCTTGTTTTTGTATGTGTGTTTTATCCTATTTTATTTGTACCTGCATCATGAAATAAACTGGATAAGAAGAAACTAACACCTAAAGGGAGATCTAAAGCTCAAGCTTGGGCCAAAAGGATTCTTCAGTGTCATATTCAATGACTAAAAGAAAGAGACACAATCTTTCAAGGTGGCCCTTACTTCATGAATGATGCATGTCTTTTCTTGAAACTTTATGTGCCTAGATTTAACCCGGAAAAAGAATATTTCTCTACTCTACCATTGTGGATTCTCTTATATTCATTGTCGCGGGAGTATTGGGATCCAAATATTATATCTAATATTGGAAACACATTAGGAGAACACATAATGATGTCAAAAACCGCGAAGGCATGTCACTACACTTTGTATGCACACCTCGGTGTCTACATGGATCTCACTAAGCCTCTGCCGACAAGCATCTTATTGAGTTGTGAGGACATTTCCTGGGAACAGGCCTTTTATTATGAAAAAATACATTTCTGATGCAGACAATGCCATGAGCATGGCTATTTATACAAAGATTGTCCGGTCATTTTAGAACCACAAAGGAAACAAGCAAATATGCACCTAGATCAAGTGGTAGCCTTAACAAGGTCTACTCCGGTTAATAATAGGAATAAAATAGAACACAAGAGAGGAGGAAATAACAAGGAGAAGAAATAGCAAGAGGAGAACCATTTTGGCACTCTCCAACATCTCCCAGAGGATAATCCTCAAGCCCCAATAGAAGAGGAGAAACATTTAAAGGACGAGGCAGCTAAGGGGAAAACAAATAATGAGAAAGGCAAAACAAATATAAAACACCATCACATGGTTGAGGATGATATCTCATTGAAATATGTAGAATCCCAAACCCAATGGAGTAAGATGAAATCATGGATCTAGCGCTGCATGAAGAAAACTTTGAGCAGATGGTAGAGGATTGGAAACCAAGGACCCAAAATCACTCTCGGAGGATCAAGTGGAACTAGTAGCAAGGGCATACATGAAACATCAATACCTCTTGTTAAATTGAGTCAACAGTCAAGGTAATAATTCCTACCTTAAAACAATGAGTTCAACGCAAGGAATAAAATGAAATGCTCCTCAAGATCATGTAGTTGTTTTTAAAGGTTTAAGAAAAAAAGGCAGAAAATCAAATGGGAAACATCTTCAAGTCCTGGGGGAATTTCTTGTTAATACAGGGAGGGTAGCTCCAATTGATACTCATTTTCACCCCACCCCCAAATGATGAAGGTCATTTCTTGCAACATTTGGGACCTCAATGGAAAAATCAAAACCAGGCTCTTCATAAATAAAGTCCAACAAGAAAAGCCAAATATCATGCTACTGGAGGAAACTAAATGTAACTTTGGAAAAATGAAGAATCTAGTGCCAAATTTTTGGAAAAATTGTGAACTCTTAAGCCATTGTGCAGTAGGGGCGTCGGGGGGACTGGCCATCTTCTGGAATCCTTCCACGGTAGTTTTGAAGGACCTGCTTTATTTCCCCTGAATCCTTACTGCTCTCTTTAATTCAGAATTCTCCCAAGTGGTTTATGTTTCAAATATATATGGCCCCAATGGGCCTCAAGATAAGAGGCAGTTGTTGGCCAACTTGCAGTATTTGGCCTGGCTAATAGGAGAAGAAAAATGGACCTTGGGAGGTGACTTCAACATAATCATGGAAAATACTACGGGCTAATATTCACAGGTGGGGTAATTTTCCATGGTTTTTTCAAAAAAATGATTCACCAATTTCCATTTTTTATAAAAATATTTCGCCCAAAATTTTACAATATAAAATTATTTTACCTTAAAGATCGCCAACATTATATAGAGAGTATATATAAAATCATTATAAATTTTAATAATTTTACAAATACATCAATAAACACTTTATAGTTTGCATATTAGGAACTACTGAGATTCACCAATGTTTTTAAACATCAAGATAATTTTCCATCCTTAACATTTTCCCTGAACATAGTTAGGTCTCTGACTGAAAAAAGGGGTGGTGTCAGAAGACTAGATGAAGAAGCTAACTAGTTCAATTTCTTCATAAAGGATTACAATTTGGTCGATGTCCCAACCCCAAATGGCTCCCACAACTGGAAAAATAGAAGGGGAGGGGAAAACCAAGTGGCCTGCAGATTGGATCGCTTCTTGGTTTCAGAATCCCTATATCTGGAAAATGTGGGTGTTGAAGTGATTATTTTTCCTAGCTACGGCTTTGACCATTGGCCTATTAGAATCTTGATAAAATGTTCCAACACTACCATCCACAAACCTTTCAGGTTTGAAGCATTATGGCTTTGACATCCAGAATTCACTTCAAATATGGAAAATTGGCGGTTGGAATCATCAACCATGGAGGGAGTACTAATGTTCTGCTTTCAACAAAGGCTGAAATCGATCAAGAAAAAATTCAAAGTTTGGAACATTATGGACTATGGGGACGTTTAAGAAGCAAAAAGGAATATTAAAAAAAACATAGAACATGTGCAGCAAAGAATTATAGCAGAGGGAGGAACAAAGGAGCTAAAAAATAAGGAAAAGGAATTAACTCAACAACATGGGGAAAGGCTACAACAAGAGGAAATTCTGTATAATAAAAAATCAAGAGTAAAATGGTTGCAACAAGGTGAAAAAATTATAAATGTCTTCCATAGATATATGAAACAATATAGGCATCAAAGTAAGATCCATTTCATTCAAGATGAGGCTCAGTAAATATTGGAAGAGTAGGATGAAATCTCAGCAGCGATGCATAAACACTTCCAAACTCTGTTTATGGAACCGGTCAATGATAGAAGGGAAAAAATAATCAAACTCTTTAGCACATCCCTAAATTGGTGTCGAAAGAGAAGAATGCACTCCTATCACGTGAAGTCTCCTTCAGGGAAGTAGAATACATTGTTATGAGCATGCCAATAAACAAGGCACCAGGCCTGGATGGTTTGATAATTGAATTTTATTAGGCCTGCTCGCACTTCTTAGTATATGATTTATGGTAAGTGGTGGAAAAATCATGTTTTACTTCTTCTCTCCTTTCAGCATTCGATGCCACCTTCATCTCTCTTATGCCTAAATCTCATAAAGAAACCTCTCCAACAGATTATAGGTCGATCTCTTTGTGCAATGTAGTTTATAAAATCATTTCCAAAACTATTGCAAATAGGCTGAAGTTGGTCTTGCCTACCATCATATCCCTTGAGCAGACTAGATATGTGGAGGGGTGTCAGATCTTAGATACCTTAATTCTGGTCCAAGAGAATCTTCATTCTCTAAAGGCAATGGAAAAACCAGGTATGTTGATTAAACTTGACATGTCGAAAGCCTTCGAAAAAATCAGTTGGAATTTTATCTAACATATTATCTTTTCTTTTGGATTTAATGAGCTTTGGATCCTCTGGGTCATGTCTATTATAACCAAGGTCTTATATTATGTCCTTATAAATGGGGCTCCCTCCCCCACTTTCTCACCCACTATAAGGATTCAACAAGGGGATCATATCTCTCCTTACATCTTCCTTTTAGTTGTCAAAGGGTTGGGTCGGTCACTTAATCAAGCCTTAGCCTCTGGTAATCTTCATGGTCTCCCTCTGGGTTTGGAAGCGGCGTACTCTTCCCATCGACAATTTATGGATGACACAATGTTAATGGGAAGACCCTCACTTAAATAAGTGCAAGAATTTAAAAAGTTTCAGAAGTTCTTCTCTTTGGCCTTCGACACCTCTATCAATGAAACTAAATCCCAAATATTCTTTTTCAATACCCTAGTAGCAGTGCAAGCCCATATTTTCCGTCTCATGGGATTCAAAATAGGCACCCTACCTTCTACCTATTTGGGGGCTCCCTTAACTTCCAACCCCTAAGACAATTGATCTGGGAAAGCCTTATATTGAAATTTGAATCGAAGCTCACATCTTGGACGTTCAGGGCTCTCAATTCGGCAAGAAGACTGACTCTACTGAAGTCAGTTTTGCAATCTATGCCATCTTACTTGTTCTCGGCTTTGGTTGCTCCAAAATTTGTTCTCAACAAACTTCGTGACATAAACATATCGTTCCTATGGGGAGGGCCAAGAAATCAAAAGAAATGGGTGTAAGTGGCCTGGGATAAGATTTGTTTTCCAAAGAACTATGAAGGCCTGGGCATAAGAGATCCACAAATTATGAGTGAGGCACTCTCTGCCAAATTTTGGTAGAGATGGATAAAATGATCTATTTCTCAATGTGGGAAATATTGATCTAACAAGTATGATCCTGGAATCATGACTGAACAATTAATTAGATTCTCCAATTTATTGCCAAGCTCCTACATTTGGAACTCAACATGCCAAAACAGAACTTTGGTGCAAGATCACAACTTTTGGGAGGCGCGTGATGGGAATTATACTCATTTCTAGGAGGATTCCTGGAACCAGTGGCCAAAAATATATTCCATTGTGAAACTAAACTCCCTTAAAGCTAATCTCACCAGCAGTGGAACTCTTGCACTATGATTTTTGGATAGAGCAGATCCCTCCCATAGAGGTTGGCAAAAATGGAGAGATTTCACACCCTTAATACCTCCAGAACTCGTAGATGATTACAAGTTGATGTCAAAGCATTTGACCAATCGAAACATTGAGTTGCATGAAGGAAATTACATGCTCAGATGGGGCTATAGACCTTCAGGTAACTTCAAAATTAAGGAAGCAATCCATTTTCTAATTACAAATCAACTCCCTGAGGCCAACGCTCAGTGGAAGCACTTATGGAAACTCAAACATTGGAAAAAAATTTCACTATTCCTCTAGTTATTGATCAAACAGAAAACAATCACTTGGGATAAGCTGCAGAAATGAGGATTCATAGGACCCTCTTTTTTCCATCTCTTCTTCTTAAATGAGGATAACCGGGACCATTTATTTCTAGGTTGTAAATTTGCAAAATAAATTTGGATGCACTTGTAAAGTGCCTTTAGCATCACTCCTCAAGGCTGGGAGGGAATCAATGAGCTTCTGGATGCTTTCCCAACACCTTCTCACTCCACTCCTATATTAAACAAGGCCTGCGATCTGTTGCTAGGTTTTATTCTTTGGTCCCTATGGAAAGAAAGAAACTATAGGATCTTCAAGGATTCCTCCAATTTGTTAGGAATGATTTGGGATCAAATTCTGCAGATGTTGAATGAAACAATAGACCTTACCCACTCAGATGCCAAGGATTGGGAGTGTATTGAGTCTTAAAATTCCATCCTTCTCAATTTGGGGATGAAGGCTTCAGAGGCTAGGAAAACTAATGAGCAAGTTTAGGTAAGGAAGACAAGCCATGTTAAATGGTCCCCACCACCATTTGGCTTTGTGAAGCTGAATTTTGATGGGGCTTCCAAAGGAAAGCCGAGACCAACCAACTATGGAGGCGCTTTTAGAAATGAGCAAGGAGCCATTCTGAATATCTACATGGAGAATTTAGGAGTAACAACAAACAATGTAGCCGAGCTTTGGGATTGAGAACAAGGATTAAATCTAGCCAAGAAGCTCCACTTCCACCATATCGTGATCGAAGGAGACTCTGAACTCATCATCACCATCATAAAAAAAGGTTCAATCGAGCACACCTCTGCAAAAAAAATGTCAACAACTGGAGGCTTGAAGGCATAATGGAGTGAGTTGTCAAGGCTTTGATGCAAATAGAAGGATCGATTCTGCTGCATATTAAGCGTGAATGGAATAAGCTAGCATATTTGCTAGTAAACAGAGGCTTGGCATCGAAATAAACTTTCTGGGGAATTCAATGGTCAAGGGACGTTTTGAACCCGCTGAAGGAAGAGTGCAAAACAATTGCAACAAAAGACTATTTTCCCAATGGGCCTATTGCAGAATCCGAAAGGCTAGTTGTTGAAATCGAGAGGATCGCTGCTGAAATCGATGTTGAAAGGAACACTTCTAAAATTGATCTACACCACTAGAGGGAAGATCAGAGATCTCTCATGTTCGTTCCCAATGGTTGAAACATCTTCAATGTTGAACCATCTTCTTTGTTGTAACGTATTCTCGAATGAGCTACATCACGGATCAGAGAGGGGAGAAAGTAGTGTTTTATTTCTGCATAAAAGATAACCTTATTAGGTTGATTGTAGACAATGCAAAGTCAATTCGAAAAAATGCATGGTCTGGTTTTCTTATAGGTAGGCCAGCTGCCTCATCCAATGTAAGTTATCCTATCACTCCACAATAATAAAGTCGAAATCTACACCAAAAAAAAAAAAACTTCCAACTTTAAGATTTGAATTTTTTCCAACCCTAATCTTTTTTGTTTGTGTATATATCATAAATCTATTACCTTTTATCAACTGTTTGATTTATATAATTGTTTGTTAGACTATCATTTTTCTCATAATATCAAATTGTCAAAACCCTTCAATGTAAATTAAAAACACTCCCTAAAATGCCCAAAACTCCTCTAAAGTGCTTAGAAATTAGTTTATGATGATCATTTTATTAGGTTTGAACTTCGAAGAGGGTACATATTAGACCATTTTTATATCATCAATATCGATAAAATAGGTCTTACATTATATATTCCATGTATTTTCTTGCCATATATCATGTAAATGGACTAATGCAACCCAAGTCTTACTTTTATGACATAATGGTATATCATGTATGAGTGTTATACTACGTAGGTGTCAATGATTTTAATAATATATTTTAAAAAAATTAATAGATATTTATTTAAAATAAACAGAAAAAAATTGATATTATATTATTTATTATAAATATTATGTTATACATCTACAAAGTTTAATGGTAAAAGTAGCAATTAGATATTTAAAAAATAATTGATATTATTATAAGATGAGCATACATGATGTTTAATGTAAAAAATACACATTAAGAAGCATGCAAAGAGTTTGAAAGACTAGGACAATAAGATAGTGGAAGTACTTCATTCTAATTTGATAAGTAAGGTGAAATGTAAAAGTTTTAATACTAAAAAGTTTAACTTGACAAGTAAATTTCAATACTAAAAGTATAATTTGACATATTTGGAATGGCATGCTATTTTTCACATTCTGGGTGATTTTGGGGAAGCATTTGATCTTGTCATGAATTATGGGAAGTTAACACTATAAGCTTTAGATCAGGAGACTGCAGCGGTTTTGTTCATTGCCAACCTCTTTGGGGTTTTACCCCTTTCTATGAGCGTTGGTTTTCAACATCTAGGTTTATGGATTCGCCTTAAGTGGCTAGAACAAAAATTTGAAAAAAGGTTGGCATCTTGGTCGAATAAATGACCTACATTGGGGGTTATATTGGTGCTGATAAAGACAGTTCTTCAGGGCATTTTGATATATTGATGCATATTATATGCCTTCCAACAACCGTCATCTATCGGTTTAAGTCTATCATGGCTAATTTCTTGTGAGAGAGCACACGAGACAAGAAAATGATTCATCTTGTAAACTTTGAGATTTAGTCGAGACAAGTGTCAACGGGTGGGTGGGGTATTATAGATTTGGGAATCTTCAATAGGGCATGGTTTATCAAACATCTGTGGAGGGAAATTAGCATGGAGGGTATTTGGCATCATATCATAAAGAGTAAGTACATGAAGCAACAACCTTTGATTTCCTAGATTTGTGCAAGTGCATTTGTTAAAAAGGAGGCATCTATGACTTGAAAGTGTTTGACGAAAGCAGTCCCCTAGTTTGTGAGAAATTTGAGATGGGTTGTAGGTAATGGGGAGTTCGCATAGATCAGGTTGGCCGCCATTCTTGGCATGACCATGTATAATACTTTGTCTCATCCTATTATGTTTCATTTACATAACAGAGGAATTATCTATCTTAAGGATGTTGTTGCCAACTGAGATCCAATGTTAGTGCACTGCACTTGGAAATAGGTAGAATATATTGTCCAAACTTGGGACCTCACGTCTGAGTGAGAGGAATACATTTTGATACTGAAGTCTTTCGGATTTTCATTTATGAGGAGGATGGTCAACTAAACTCGAATGACCCTATGGTCAATAGATATCCCATGGTAAAATAGATTTATTGATATTTAGCACAGGGTGTTTCATGGGACACATCTTTTGGTTGGTTTCAAGTTGTGTAAAAGTGGGATATCCCTCTGAAACATTTTTTTTTTTTTTTTTTTGGTTGGTGGTCCACGAAAAGATCCTAACTTGGACTAACCTACTTAGGAGAGGGTTCATGGGGTTGGGTAGATGTGCATTATGCATGGCAACATAGGAGGATTATAGCCATCTCTTTTTACAATGTTCATTTGTAGATGTAATCACTACTGTGGTAGAAGCTTCTCACATATATGCATATAGGTAATAAGTGAGAACATTCTTCGGTGGAAAAATGTTTACCTATTTGGTTCAGGGGGAACAAGGAACACAAATCCCTCCTATTATATATCATTCAGGGCATATGGAGGGCTATGAACACCTTGATTTTTGAGCAGAGGGTTCGTGTAGTGAGAGATACTAACATCAATATCACATATTTTTTTCTTGAAAAAGGTCGTTTTAAACATAGGGATTCTAGTAGACACATTTCTTTAAAGGACACTTGGTTCAGGTTCCCGGTGTGATTTTTTTATGGGGTTGCTGGTAACGAGATTAGTGGCAGCCTAGATGAATTTTATAAATTCAAATGGTGCAATGGTCATGGATATAATACAAGGGCATACCTACTTGCTTTATGGGGAATCCTATTTTGTGCCAAATGGTTGGAAATCAAGGAGATTAACATTTTTGGAGACTCCAAGTTTAATTTCGATTAGGATAATAAACTATCAAAATTGCATGCTCGAGGACTCACTCGATGTTTCAAATCAGGTCACTACAATCATCTTTTTTCAAGCGTTGTCACACTCTGTTCTATGCTGCGATGGTAGCTATCATATTTTAGCAATATGAAAGGGTAAGAGAATTTTCCTTTTTGGGATGCTCATGCATTTTCGATTGATTCTTTCTATATTTATGTTGACAGACAATGATGGATTGATGCGCTAGTGCATGAGCGTGGAGAGTGGCATGAAGAGAGATTTTGTTGTTGTGTTCACGACATATTATATATAATGTTTTGAGACTTTACTCGATAGCCCCAAGATTTATGTAATTTTAATGGAAATATCATTTTTTCCTTTTGAAAAAGAAGAAGATGAAAGCTAAATTCCAATATTAATCGGTATTTTTATTCACAAGTAAGGCAAAAAGGTAAATTTCAATACTAAAATTTTAAATCTACAAGTAAGATGAAAGACAAATTTCAACATTGGTGGGGTTTTTTTAATTGATCATAGGTTGTTTGTGGTGACAAATAATAAGCATCATTTCCGATTCATTGAATGAGAGCAATGTGATATCCAATGGAAAATATGAAAAGACATTGAGGCGATCATTGACTTACTACATAGTGCAGAATATTTATCTTCTACACCTTGAAAAATCAAGAGTCCTTCTTTTTGTATAAGATGCTCCACTTTAGTGCCTACTTTATTTTCTTATTTATTTTTTTGCATTCACTAATTTCTCTACTTACTTGCATTTACTAATATAATTTATATGTTTTTTAAAAATGTATCTACTTAATATAAAGACTTGACAAGTAAAATGAATCATAATTGATTCAATGGTAAGTACTATGCATCATAATTGATTGATTGAATGCGAATATTATTAAAATTTTAATGCTACATAAATAAATAACATTCATTCATTTTTGTTGAAATAAAAATAATATTATTTTTATTCCTAATACAATTCTACTTCTATTTAAATCACTTCATTATATCCTCTTAATCATGGTTGTACTAATACTTAAAAAGACATCCTCATATTGAAAAAATTACGTTTCGTGTAAATAAATCAAACAAAATATAACATGTTAAGGAAGTATATGCTTAAGGAGGAGTCTTTTGTTCAACGAAACGGAGGGTGATGGGACAACTCTAGGACTGCCCCTTCGGTGACTCTTCGGCCTTTCCGAGATTCAGGTGGAGCCACCTAACTTCGATGGCTGACGACCGCCACCTCTCTCCCTCCGCACCGTGCCGCTCCTCTCCCATCTGCCACCCCCACTCACTCCACCACTCCTTCATTGAAGATTCTACGGATGATATGGTCGTACATCAAATCACTAATGCAGTTCCAACTTTTTGAAATTTAAAATTTGAATTTTGAAAGTCTGCCAGAGCTCTTCATGAATACGAGAAGACCGCCTTTCTGGTTGTTGATATGGAGCTGGAGCCGAGATGCATTTTGGAGCACTTTTTTAGGACATCCATGTGCTTTATAGGGTAACAAACGCCTGTCGATTAATAAACATCCAATATTTTTGGACTGATAATAGCTGCTTATAAGAACGAGGAGAGTATTTTATATGATGTGAATTATCTTCATGGAAAATTCATCGGTGTAGGTAAGCTTCACATGCATTGAAATATTCACACACTGTGCATTTAAAAGATGATAGTTCCACAATAATTTCCTTATTGCAGACATCACACCAGGCCATGGATAACGTCCGCAAATGAAAATGAAAATGGCCTCAACGATATTGTGTTATTTCACTAGAAGTTAAAAACAACACAGGTGCAAATTATGAGTTGCGCCCTCAGATTTCACTTGGTAAGAGGTGGGGTAAGCTTAATCCTATATTTTCAACCAGTTTTTCTCTTTGGAATCCAAGTAATCTTATAATCCCTTCCTCATTTTCATAACAAGGGTTCTATTATGCAGAAACCCTTATCTGGATTGTAGATTTGCTGAACCTGTTGAGTCTTTATTAGGATGGGTGCACCAGTTGCAATTTATAGATGTTGTATGTTGTAGAGCGTTTCAGCTGGTTGACAATGTTTAATGTTCAATCGACAATGTCGTGGGGATTAAGCCAAGCAACTACGCCAATGACCCAGAAAAATCTATGGCATGCCACATACAAAGTTCACATTTTATTCTATACAATATAGAACTGGCAAGTTTTTACACCACAATGATCTTTGGATTTTTTTGGGTGTTTGATTTTATGCGTCACAAATTGACCATAGTGCCATAATATTGGAGTTTTAATGTATCTTTAATCTATTTGTAGTTTTGATTTTCCTCTTTGGGTGATGATAATGTTTGGGAGTCATATGTGAATGTTTTTATGATATTTTAAAATTATTTTTTATTATAGGAACATAAAATGTTTTTATAAGATTATTTTGTATGATTTTTTTAAATTATTATTTTTTATATGAATATAAAATGTATTTAAGAAAAAAATATATTATTTATTATACTAGTATAAATATTTGTTACAATGGAAGTTCTACATTTAGGTGTAACTTTTTTTTTTTTTTTTAAATATATAAATATAAAATGTATAAAAAATTATTAATGGAATTTTGATATTTATATGATATTACATTTTTTAAAGATTTTTATTGATAAGAATATAATGATTTGTTTAGATTACCAGTTTAAAGTTAGTTTAAAGTTTGTTTGAATGATGTAAACATTTAAATGAAATTTTTTTTATTCATAATTGAAGTTTCACCTTTATTTGAAAGGTGTAAGAGTTCACATGAAAAGTTTCTTATCAAGATTTTAAAATTTAATATTTGTTAAATTTGGTAAATTTATTTTCTTAAAATAAAAAAGTGTTTACAAAATTATTAAAAAGAAATGTGATTACTATATGATTTGAAGTTTTTTTCAAAAAACTATGATTGAAGTTTTGTTATATAGTTTTAATGAAATTGCATTTTTGAAAATATAAATATATTGAATATTTAGAAAAAAATGTGCACTTTCAATCATTAATTTAACAATTCCAACTAATTTTTAAACATTTAAATTGAATTTTGAATAAAAACAATCAAAAAATAAAAAATTTCATATGAATATAAATTTATCTAATATATGTTAGTTTATGAAGTGATTGTGAGGAATAATATTTTTCTCACCTAAATTCAAGTTCCCTATTAACATAAATGAAATTTGTTGGAATTGAACAAATAGATTTAAAAATAAATATAGAAAAAAGTTTTTAAAAATATGAAAAATTAAAATAAAGTTTTTTTTTTACATATTTGATATTTCATATATATATATATATGAAAATTTAATCATTTACAAAATTATAAGGTAAAATTAAATATTGTATTTAATGAATACTAAAACTTTTAGTTTTTTCAACAAATTATTATCAATATTTTATCTTACAAATTTTTGGTGAAATTTACAATTGAATCTAATTAGGTATCTCAACCATTGATATTTTCAATTCCAATAACTCTTTTTATTTTAACATTTTTAATTCTCAAGAGTAATCATATCATAATATTTGAACTTAGATAGATCATAACAATTTATCCTTTCAACCCTTTCAGTTAGATCCAATGAACCTTCAAGGCTAAATTGATTATATTAATTATTTTAAAATTATTTTAAACTCTTTCTTTATCTATTTTTAAAAAATATGATGATGTCTATCAAATTTTAAAAATAATGGTAAAATTGAAATCAATTTAGTATATATTCACTATAATAGCAATGAATACATCGAAATTTTTGTGTAACCACCTCCCTCCCTTTATCATCACATTTGAGAGGAAATGTCCTTTTTATCTTTTCTCATTGACTTGATACTTCATAGATGGTTCCATTTTCTTGATTGCATATGACCCTTTTGAAAGTTTAGATAAATGTGAGATTCAAATATTATCCATAAGATGCGCATATTCAAATATTATCCATATTAAGATTCAAATATTATCCATATTATCAAATATTATACATAAATGTATTATTCAAATATAGGATAATATTTACAAGCTATATTTTTTATACTTATTCACAATTAAAAGGATATGTGTGTTATTCGATATATATATTTATAAATGTATCATCACTCTAGCAATAAAAGGGGAAATGAGAGATCGAAGCCCACCTAATATTTTGTAAGTGAACATCCACTTACAACTCAAAATATAAAGTCCAATAATGTGACTATATTTTCCTTCGTTGCATTAAGTATGGACCACTGCAAAATATAACGTTTGTATCATCTCTTGATTCAAATAGAAAAGTGTAATAACCTCAAGAACAAAAGTAGTGGGAAAGCCTCCCTTTAATCATCTCCATCCAATTATTCTAAATCTAATAATATATAGCTTGAGGATATGGCTAAATACCATTGAAATGACCAATGAGGACTTAATTTACAAGAATGGCATGAGATAATCTTTTAAGAATGGAAATTTTCCATGCATAAATTTTAGATTAGTTATAAAAATTTCTCGAAGAGCTCTCAACATTATTAACATGTTTCATATGGTGTGGTTGACCTTCAAATGTATAGTTACTTATTCTCTAATTTAAAAATAACATACTTTTTTTTCACTTCCTCACACCTTATATCTGATGAGGGGAGAATTGATAGTCAACTACCAATTTCGAAGTCATATCAAGCGAGCTTGAGCCATAGCCAAAACAACAGCTAGTAGTTAGATCATAGGGCTAGATTCAATGAGAATAAGAGTCTAAGATGTAGCCAGAGACAAACTCATGTTCCATTAACACAATTTTGTGTGTGTTCATCCTAAAACATCTAGCTGGTTTGTGGTCCTCCTTAAACCACCACTTAGCAGAAGACTTACTTATCCTGATGTACACAAGTTTGTGGTCATCTTCAAATCAACATTTCAATAGTTTGTGGTTATTTTTAAACCATTATCACAAAGCACTTCCATTTAGTAAAATAAGTCAACTTCCATCCAAATTAAGAATTTTTCTAGGAATTGCTTCGAGCCAAGTTCTAGAGTTGGTGACTAGCCTTAAACCACCATTGATAGAAGAATTCAGTTGCTTCTACCTCTTTGGTTTGTGGTCTTCCTTAAACCACCACTAGTATAAGACTTCGACTTTCGCTGCCCCATTTGGTTTGTGGTCTCTTTAAACCACTAGATTTAGAGATCACATCTACGCATTGTTTGTTATTTACCTTCAAATTTTAGCTCTCTTCTTGGACTCATGTAGTCCCTTCAAATTAAGGTGAGGCCATGGTGGGGGCGAATGTTGAAAACATGATCCTTAAGGTACTATGTAAATTGCAATATTCACTGTGTGTAAATCGAAAAGCCACAAGTGAACATGAAGAGTTATGAAAAATCCAAGACACCTCATAGAATATGAAACCAAGTTTCATAATAATATGTATTTATGTGCATCTTATGGATAATATTTGAGTCTCACATTTATCTAAACTTTCAAAAGGGTCATATGCAAACAAGAAAATGCAACCATCTATGAAGTATCAAGTCAATGAGAAAAGATAAAAAGCGCATTTCCTCTCAAATGTGATGATAAAGGGAAGGAGGTGGTTACATGGCAATTTAGATGCATTCATTGCTATTATAGTGAATATATACTAAATTGATTTCAATTTTACCATTATTTTTAAAATTTGATATACATCATCATATTTTTTTTAAATGGAGAAAGAAATAGTTTAAATTAATTTTATAATAATTAATATAATCAATTTAGCCTTGAAAGATAGTTGGATCTAGCCCAAAGGGTTGAAAGGATAAATTGTTATGATTTATCCAAGTTCAAATATTATGATATGATCACTCTTGAGAATTAAAAATTTTAAAATAAAAATAGTTATTGGAATTGAAAATATCCATGGTTGAGATACCTAATTAGATTTAATTGTAAATTTCACCAAGGATTGTAAAATAAGATATTAATAATAATTTGTTGAAAAAACTAAATTTTTTAATATTCATTAAATAAAATATTTAATTTTAACAAGTTTTAATGTTCATTAAATACAAGTGAACATGAAGAGTTATGAAAAATCCAAGACACCTAATAATATGTATTTATGCACATCTTATGGATAATATTTGAATCTCACATTTATATTTAAACTTTCAAAAGGGTCATATGAAGAAAATGCAACCATCTATGAAGTATCAAGTCAATGAGAAAAGATAAAAAGCCCACTTCCTCTCAAATGTGATGATAAAGGGAGGGAGGTGGTTACATGGAAATTTCAATGTATTTATTATATTATAGTGAATATATACTAAATTGATTTCAATTTTACCATTATTTTTAAAATTTGATATATATCGTCATATTTTTTAAAATGGAGAAAGAAAGAGTTTAAAATAATTTTAAAGTAATTATTATAATCAATTTAGCCCTGAAAGTTCATTGGATCTAGCCCAAAGATTTGAAAGGATAAATTGTTATGATCTATCCAAGTTCAAATATTATGATATGATTACTCTTGAGAATTAAAAATGTTAAAATAAAAAGAGTTATTGGAATTGAAAATATCAATGGTTGAGATGTCTAATTAGATTCAATTGTAAATTTCACCAAGAATTGTAAAATAAGATATTGATAATAATTTGTTGAAAAAACTAAAAGTTTTAATATTCATTAAATACAATATTTAATTTAACAAGTTTTAATGTTCATTAAATACAAGTGAACATGAACAGTTATGAAAAATCCAAGACACCTAGAATATGAAACCAAGTTTCATAATAATATGCATTTATGGGGATCTTATGGATAATATTTGAATCTCACATTCAGAAGGGTCATATGCAAACAAGAAAATGGAACCATCTATGAAGTATCAAGTCAATGAGAAAAGATAAAAAGGGCACTTCCTCTCAAATGTGATGATAAAGGGAGGGAGGTGGTTACACGACAATTTTGATGTATTCATTGCTATTATATTGAATATATATTAAATTGATTTCAATTTTACCATTATTTTTAAAATTTGATACACATCATCATATTTTTTAAAATGGATAGAGAAAAAGTTTAAATTAATTTTAAAATAAGTAATATAATCAATTTAGCCTTGAAAATTCATTGGATCTAGCCCAAAGGGCTGAAAGGATAAATTGTTATGATCTATCCATGTTCAAATATTATGATATTATTACCCTTGAGAATTAAAAATGTTAAAATAAAAAGAGTTATTGGAATTGAAAATATGAGTGCTCGAGATACCTAATTAGATTCAACTCTAAATTTCACAAAGAATTGTAAAATAAGATATTGATAATAATTTGTTGAAAAAACTAAAACTTTTAATATTCGTTAAATAGAATATTTAATTTTAAGAAGTTATAATTTTCATTAAATACAAGTGAACATGAAGAGTTATGAAACATCCAAGACACCTCGTAGAATATGAAACCAGGTTTCATAATAATATGTATTTATGCACATCTTATGGATAATATTTGAATCTCACATTTATCTGAACTTTCAAAAAGGTCATATACAAACAAGAAATTGGAACCATCTATGAAGTATCAAGTTAATGAGAAAAGATAAAAAGGGCACTTCCTCTCAAATGTGTTGATAAAAGGAGGGAGGTGGTCATTGCTATTATAGTGAATATATACTAAATTGATTTCAATTTTACCATTATTTTTAAAATTTGACATACATCATCATATTTTTTAAAATGGATAAAGAAAGAGTTTAAATTAATTTAAAAATAATTAATATAATCAATTTAGCCTTGAAGGTTCATTGGATTTAACTGAAAGGGTTGTAAGGATAAATTGTTATGATATACCCAAGTTCAAATATTATGATGTGATTACTCTTGAGAATTAAAAATGTTAAAATAAAAAGAGTTATTGAAATTGAAAATATCAATGGTTGAGATACCGAATTAGATTCAATTGTACATTTCACCAAAAATTGTAAGATAAAATATTAATAATAATTTATTGAAAAAACTAAAAGTTTTAGTATTTGTTAAATACAATATTTAATTTTAACTTATACTTTTGTAAATGATTAAATTTTCATATATATATATATATGAAATATCAAATATGTAAAACAAAAAAATTTATTTTAATTTTTTATATTTTTAAAAACTTTTTCTATATTTATTTTTAAATTTATTTGTTCAATTCTAACCAACTTCATTTATGTTAATAGGGAAATTGAATTTAGGTGAGAAAAATATTATTCCTCACAATCACTTGATAAACTAGCATATATTAGATAAATTATTATTCATATGAAAAATTTTATTTTTTGTTTTTATTCAAAATTCAATTAAAATGTTTAAAAATTAGTTGGAATTGTTAAATTAATGATTGAAATTGCACATTTTTTTTTAAATATTAAATATATTTATATTTTCAAAAATGCAATTTCATTAAAACTATATAACAAAACTTCAATCATAGTTGTTTGAAAAAAAATTAAAATCATATAGTAATCACATTTCTTTTTAATAATTTTGTAAACACTTTTATATTTTAAGAAAATAAATTTACCAAATTTAACAAATATTAAATTTTAAAATTTTGATAAGAAACTTTTCATGTGAACTCTTACACCTTTCAAATAAAAGTGAAACTTCAAATCTGAATAAATAAATTTTCATTTAAATGTTTACATTATTCAAACAAACTTTAAACTAACTTCAAATGGGTAATTTAAACAAATCATTATATTCTTATAAATTAAAACCTTTAAAAAATGTAATACAATATAAATATCAAAATTCTATTAATAATTTTTTATAAGTTTTATATTTATACATTTAAAAAAAAAAAAATTTACACCTAAATATAGAACTTTCATTGTAGCAAATATTTATTCCATTTAAACAAATATTTATACTACTATAACAACTAACATAATTTTTTCTTATAAAGAAAAATAATTTAAAAAAATATTCCTATAATAAAAAATAATTTTAAAATATCATAAAAACATTCACATATGACTCCCAAACATTATCATCACCCAAAAAGAAAACCAAAACTACAAATACATTAAAGATACATTAAAACTCCAATATTATGGCACTATGGTCAATTTGTGAAACATAAAATCGAACACCCAAAAAAATCCAAAAATCGTTGTGGTGTAAAAACTGGCCAGTTCTATATTGTATAGAATAAAATGTGAACTCTGTATGTGGCTGCCACAGATTTTTTTTCTGGTCATTGGCATAGTTGCTTGGCTTAATCCACGACATTGTCGATTGAACATTAAACATTTTCAACCAGCTGAAACGCTCTACAGCACTACGGCAGACAACATTTGTAAATTGCAACTGGTGCACCCATCTTAATAAAGACTCAACAGGTTCAGCGAATCTACAATCCGGATAAGGGTTTCCTCATAACAGAACCCTTGTTATGAAAATGAGATAAGATTACTTGGATTCCAAAGAGGAAAACGGGTTGAAAATATAGGATTAAGCTTATCCCACCACTTACCAAGTGAAATCTGACGGTGCAAGTCATAATTTGCACCTGTGTTGTTTTTAACTTCTGGGGAAATAACACAACACTGTTGAGGCCATTTTCATTTTCATTTGCGGACGTTATCCATGGCCTGGTGTGATGTCTGCGATAAGGAAATTATTGCGGAATTATTATCTTTTAAATGCAGTGTGTGAAGATTTCAATGCCTATCAATCTTACCTGCACCGACGACTTTTCCATGAAGATAATTTACATCATATAAAATATTCTCCTTGTTCTTATAAGCGGCCATTATCAGTCTACAAATATTGGACGTTTATCAATCGACAGGCGTTTGTTTCCCTGTAATGCACATGGATATCCTGAAAAAGTGCTCCATATCAACAACTAGAAAGGCAGTCTTCCGGTATTCCTAAAGAGTTTTGGCAGAGTTTCAAAATTCAAATTTTAAATTTCAAAAAGGCGGAACTGCATTAGTTAGTTGATGTACGACCATATCATCCATAGAATCTTCAATGACGGAGTGGTGGAGTGAGTGAAAATGGCAAATGGGAGAGGAGAAGAGCGGAGGGAGAGAGGTGGCGGCCGTCAGCCATCGAAGTTGAGCGAGTCCACCTGAATCTCGGAAAAGCCAAAGAGTCGCCGGAAAGACAGTTCCGGAGCTGTCCCATCACCCTCCATTTCGTGGAACGAAAGATTCCTCCTATGCTTAAAAGGTTGGCCTGATCCTTTGAGCGTCTCCTCCACTCATCAATGTTCAATTTGTGAAAGATATTGAAAATTCCAAATAAAACATAAACTAAAGTTTTGATAGAAGTCCATTTACATCATTATTTTTAACTTTGATAATTCTTAAAATATGGGACACAATCATCGTTGGAGGTCGTGAGGCCAAAGTGACATCAACTCCATATCTATCACGCAGCCGAATAACTTGAAGGACATAACTGTGCCAGAAGCAGCAGTGGCGTGAAAGGCACCGCCTGCAAGTTTTCAGAATATTAGGTTTGTCACTGATTAAAATCTAGCTGCACAGAATATCGAATATCTATCACCTCGCCGGTTTGAAGGACATCAACTGTACAACGCGGCACCGTGAATGGCACGCCTGTCACACCCTACCCTCTATATCTGTCTGTCTAACACTGCCTTTTCATTTCATTCCTAACTGTGCCAGAAGCAGCAGTGGCGTGAAAGGCACGCCTGCAAATTTTCAGAGTATTCGGTGTGTCACTGATAAGACCCGTGAAACCACTACACTGATATATTATTAAAAGCACAGAATATTGAATATCTGCGCAGAATAATGAATGGAGGTCACGAGACCCAGCCATCTCCATTACCTCGCCGGTTTGAAGGACATCGACTGTACAACGCGGCAGCGTGAATGGCGCGCCTGTCACATTAGGTATGTGACTTATATGACCTCTCACACCTGACCCTCTATATATCTTTCTGTCTAACCCTAACCCTGCCTGTTCATTCATTCCTATTTTATCATTTGAGTCGGATTATCAGCGTTTTACATTGTAAAATCTTTTCACCGTTCCATTTCTGAAATCCATGGCGCCGTGGCGGTTAGGGACTTCTGGTCTTCAGCTAAAGACACCTCGAGTGTTTTCTTGGAGAACAGTTAGCTGTACAGTTAGTGGAGGTGAAAATATTGGACACCGTATAGTCCAGAGCAGTGAATGGAATGGGTAGAATTGAAAAGATAAAAATCAACGGTATGTGTTTATCTACCTATGTTTACATTTTTATTTTCTAGAGATTAATGTGGAAGAAACACATACTGTATACCGCTCTGCACATGCTTACGTTTTCATGTAAATATTTTGTGAGGAGACAATGAATGGTAGTCTTAATTTTAGCCGTTGTGGAGTTCGGAGTTTGAAAAATAGTGGTCGACTAAACCTTTTGTCCTTTTGTCGAACCAACATGCTCTTGTGAAATCCATGAATAACCATTATTTTGGAAGCTATGTAATGTTAGTGTATATAAGTCGGCCATTGTATGAGTAGTTGTCCAGCCTTAGAAGGAAAAAGGGCATTGGGAGCATAGTTACTTAAACTCGAGCAACCAGCTCCAGCTCTAGTTTAAGTTCCAGCATTTGATCAACTAAAGGCAAAGTTAGTTTCTCATTTTATGTCCATAGCTTTAGTGGGTCACTAGCTTCGGTTAACAGCTCCTGGTCGAAGGTTCTTTATGAAATGAATGGTAGAATTTGCGGAAATCGGCCAAACACCTAGCAAGATGGTGCAGCTTGGGCTATTGTCGGACCTTCCGAAGAGCGTATAGTTATACGTAGCTCACATGATTCATTATTATGGAGATTCTATAGTTTACTTACTAGCGAAAGCATAAATTATCGGCCAAAACTAAGGAAATTAGGACTGTGGATCTAAAAAAACCGGGTTAACACCAAACACAAATTGAAGTGCGTCTTTCATTTTTACTAGTAAATTAGTAAATTAATAGATCAATGGAAATATTCTTGTCAACGTCCAAGCAGTTGAAATAGAGATCCAAATACGTAAGAATTGGTAGCTCCCTAAATATGTAGAAATGAGCGCTCAAATTTTGTTATTTGAGTGATAGAGATTTGGAAACTGTTTACATAACATAATGTCAATTAACCAGCTTTTAGAGGATTGTTTTCTCCAATATTCAATTTTCTCAGTTCATTTTGTGAACCAAGCTATACGGGGCAAAAAACCCATTAATTGATTTTAGGCTTCCGTCCATTAGAGCAACTTTGAGGCAACAACCCAATCCATGAGGGCAAATTGGTAGAAAATTGATTTATAAGGAGTGAGACTCGTTCCATCACTTGCAATTTTCACCGCACAACAATTCATAGTTTTGTATTCAATGTATTCAACCTTCGTAGCCAATGAATCACATTGCATATGGATTAATTGAGTATCCCTTTTGTTGACTGAATAAGTTGCATTAAAAAAATCTTAAATGAAAATAGCGGAAAAAGGTTAAGGTGCAATAACAATACATTTTTTCAATCTTAATGTGAGACCGAGCTAGCTTATTGGATTGGCCTAGGCTGGAACCAATCCAGTTTGGTAAGATTTTCTATTTGTGATCAATTATTTTCAAATATAGTATTGTGTGAGTCTTATTGGGTCGGCAACTTTGATATTAGTTGCTCCTATAAGAAGGTTGCCTCTCTAGAGTTGTAATAAAGAATTTTGAAGTTAATTGTACTTTTGAAATTTGCAGTTTTAATAGTGTTAGAATCTTTCTTGATTTAAAAAAGAAAATATTGGATAATATATGTGGTATGGTAAATATGTAATTTTTTTTTTTTTTTTTTTTGTAAATTCGGTGGGACTTTACCATTTCTATTTATATTTGAAGGACAGGCTACAAAATATAAAAATCAGTGTTTGGCCTCAACCTGCCCGAGGGAAACCAGGTCTGTTGGCCATCTAAAAGCATGATGAGCATCCCAGTACTGAAATTGTCTCATACGTCTAAAAGTCTCTTGAGCTAACTGTTCTACTACTGCAGTTTGTACATTCAAAAAATATAAGAAAAGTTCATAATTGACTCAAAATTCATCAAAATTATAACTAGCTAAAGCTTCTATCCATCAGATGAAGAGACTGGGACAGGGTCTTTGACATTGGACCCAGGCATTTCTGCTTGTTGGAGTTGCTGAAGGATCTTTTGAAGGATCTTTTGAAGGATCTTTTCCATGCGTCCCACTTTATCATCTAATCTGCTTACTCGATCTGCTGTCTGGTATTGTGTTATCTTGATGTGCTGTTGCTGGTCCTGGATCTCCAGAAGCTGAGCTTGAGTGCGAAGGTCTGGTTTTATCGGGTCTATCTTTTCATGAACTGGCTGAATACTGTGAATGGATTTCGCTATCAGACATTTTACTATCCAGTAGGTGTGGATAGTTTGATTGAACAATGTGAGGCGTCCACAGGTATTGAAATATGTAAAATTTTCAATTGTAAGTATTTATCCAAGTATTTTTGGGTGGTTAGGGTGGGTAAGGAATTAATAAGTCATATAAAACATGTAATGTAAGGAATGAGCAAGTCATATAAAACATGTAAATTTTGAAACCCACCATTTTTATTGGTCCATTGCATTGATTTGTTTGGAAGCTATGACACAGGAATGACAACATTTTAGTGTGAACATGAGGTCTATTGTTGCTAGCAAAGCATAAATGACCAACCACATCATTGAGATTCTCCCCTCTCCTAACAACCCTAGCACTCATGTAATCGTTCTCTTTAAAATATTGAGTTTTTCTCTTTAAAATATTGAGTTTTTATTATTATCTTGATTGAAATTATTTTTAAATAAATGATGCTTCAGCCTATTGATGTTTTAATAAAATAGGAAAATAATGATGGCATTATGTGGGTGTTTTAAATCTTTTTTTCACTCTTTTTTCAAATAAAGCTTAAATAATATGGTTAGTTGGATAGCTGAAAAAATATGTTCCTCGAATTGAGATTTTTCAGTCAATAACTACTACACTAAGGGGTTTTTAAGGCATTTTTTTAAGTCAAAAGAAATCTTTTGTTTGAAAAAGTATCTTAGTTATTTTATATTAAAATTTAATATCAATTGAATTGTCTTAATTATAAAATTTAAGACAAAAATAGTGTGACACAGAAATAATTTGAGACAAACTTTATATTTAAGACAAAAACAATTTGAGACAAAAATTTAAGACAAAAGTATTTTAAGGCAAAATTTTATATTTAAGACAAAACAAGTTTGAGAAAAAAATATTTTAAGACAAAACTTAATATTTAAGACAAAAGCAGTTTGAGACAAATATATTTTAAGACAAAAACAATTTGAGACGAAAATATTTTGAGACAAAAATATTTAAGACAGAACTTTATATTTAAGACAATCGCGACTTAAGACAATGACAATTAAGACGAAACCCATTTAAGATAGTTAGCAATTAAGACAAAATCATTAGCATTCAGAAGTTTGCATTGAAATATCCATGAGTGGATAGTGGATAAAATTATATTTTTATTTTTGAAAATAGATATTCAAACCACATGAAATTTAATCATGTCATATTTATTTCTTTTATATTATATTTTTCTTTTTTCATTAAACCACATTCTAAAAATTTAATAAATATGTAGATAAAAAAATATTATTTTTTAGTTGGCAACTCAAGGGGATTTGAACTTTGAATCTCGTGTTTTAACCATAGGTGCTCCAACACTAATATTCTTGGGCATATTATGTTTTTTCCTGCTAACCGCTCCAAATACAACCTCTAAGAACTAGTAGGGTCCAAGGAAAAGAGCTACAAGTTCCCCAAATCCGATCTACATTTCATGGACAATCACATTTCCCCCAAATGTCCTCCACATATTTGCCTTGGTGTATTGGAGTTTGAAAAATACATAGGATGCCATAAGTAATTCTAATCATAAGACTCAACTTTCCTAATGACTAGGAGGCCTTAAAAATAAAAATAAAAAACATCTTAACCAAATTATAGGGCAACAAGGAAACCAACTTCCTCTGCTAAAAATCTCTAAGGCCTTATGGAGGACAAATACAAGTTTTGAAATAAATTGTTGAAATTATGCTCTTGCATCAATAGCTACCAATATATCCTTGTAGGCCACCCCCTTTAACAATAGTAATACCAATGTCCTTTACCAGCTAGAAGGAACTCGATCCTTACATAATTCTCTCTTAGATCCCCTTAACCCATTGCAATGATTGTCTTTGATGCCCACCTAGTTGCAAGCACATTAAGAAGCAATGTAGCATATTATTGGTTGAGGATTTTGATAAGTACGTGATTTTGTTGACATCTTGTGACTCTCTCGTATGTGAATATATAAAATCTTGGATGCATGTCACCCTGACACTATAACAAGAGTTAGTACTGCCTATCATACCGTTTCACTCCCTCCTCGAGACACCTAAAACTTGCTAACACTCCCTGTCACACACTCTTATTCATTCATTTATGAATTTTAACCTAGTGCGCCTATGTTATGTTTTCCTAGCACTCCCTAACACTCCTTAGCATACATTCGCACACCTTGGAACTTGGAACAACATTGTATGCTTCCCTAGCACTCTAACATACCTTGGCACTTCCTAGAATACCGTGTCACTCCCTTCTTAGCACACCTGGAACTGGCTTATACTTCATTTCCATTCATTTGAAACTAGTGCCCCCTTGTGTTTCCCTGACACCTGGCCCTCACACTCCCTAGCTTGTGTTCATGCCACACCCTGGCACCTGCCACATCTTGGCATGCCTATCATGCCTTGGAACCGCCTAACATGTCTTAGTACTTCTAGGAATTCTCTAACACACCTTGGTATTCCTTAGCTTTCATGTTGTCATAGATAACCTTGCTTTTTTTGCGACTTGGGAACCCAACCAAGTCATTGGAAAATCGATGGTGTGCCCTGCCCAAAGTTTCCCTTTGTCTGAAACTACTTTGTCCAACCCTTTATGTAACCATAGGCTTACCTCCTACAAGTCTTATTTTGACCTTCCCCTAACACACTTTATCCTTGAGACACTTGTAATTTGTTGACACTACTTGGCACACACTCTTATTCGTTCATTTCCATGAATTTTGACCTAGTTGTCCCTTGCAATGTCCTGGCACTCCCTAACACTCCTCAACATCTATTGACACTTTCTGGCATGTGTTAGCATGCCTTTTCATTCCTTGACACACATTAACACTCCGTAGTTATCATGCCCTCACAATTACCCTTTCTTTTTTGAAACTTGGGAACCCAACCAAGTCTTGCCTTGACTATAACAACTTGACCAAGTTACGGTTACTACAACTAGATTGTGCCTTGTTCACCTAAGAAATTACTATAACCCCTCACCCATTTAATTCCCTAAACCCCTAACCCATTTAACCCCCTAAGCCTTTAACCCCTAACCCCTTAAACCCTAATTCTCAACCTCTAACCCATTTAACCCCCTAAACCCCTAAAACCCCAACTAACCCATTTACAATGATATGGGACAAGTTCATCTCTGATGTGAAGGATGAATGTGGTGAGTTATACACAGGGACATCTCGAGATACATATATGACAAGACAAGATATATTAAACATTTACAATGATACCATAAGGCCAGAGTATGTTAAAGATCAACGTGATCCAAACAGTGTAGAATGTTGGTATAAGGAACACCCTGAGAGTTTTTTCTTCTACTAGAAACAAGATCTTGTTGAAAACATCCCTTTTATTATAGGCATACAAACAAAGTGGATGCACTCAATGATGCTAAAATATTCTCACAATAATATAATCTCAATGGATTCAACATTTAGTACAAATAAGTATGGGGTGAGTACAAATTTATCCTAAATTTCATTCATTTATTCAACCTCATTTTAACACATGTAACTTATATAAATATAATTATGTACATTGTTTGTAATGTGGTATCAACTGTACACCTTAATGGTTTTCGACAAACATCACAATGGGGTTCCAGTAGCTTGGGTGATATCATCACGCAATACTATAGCTGAGATTTCTAAATGGATGTCAACTCTCTTTGCCATTGGGAAGAAAGAGCGACCATATTGGCATGTTCAAGCCTTCATCATAGATGATGCTACTGTTGAAATTGAAGCGTTAAGGTGATGTGTTTATTCTTTTATAAGAGACATAAAAATATTGTTAATGTATATTCCCTCTAATAAATTGTGATATTCCAGGTCTTCAATCAAGTGTAAAATATTATTATGTGTGTGGCATGTTCGTCGTGCATGGTTGAAGAATGTTGGAAATAAAGTCCAAGGAAGGGAAAACCAAATCCACATTTTTCGTTCTTTAGGAGAAATCATGCACACATGTGAAGATGATGAATCTCTAAAAAAGACACTTGAAAGGTTCTTTGAAAGATTCAGTGACCAACCAAGGTTTTTGGAATATTTTAAAACAACTTTGTTAGCCAACAACAAGATATGTAAGTTTCTTGTAAGTGGCTTTAATGACTCTATTTTTCATGTCATATGTATTATTAATTCATAGCTAATAAATTTCTTTCTACAGATATGTGGGCGAAAGAATACAGAAATTTTTCACATTTCAATCAGGATACAAATAATGCCATTGAATCATATCATCGGCATATCAAGGAAATGTACCTAAGTGAAAAGAATAATGCATGTCATAAATGTGTCGATTGGTTAATATATGTGTTGTTGACAAAGGTTGTATTATATTACAATCATATGCAACGTTTAAAAGAAGCTGGTTTTGTACGACCTAGAAAAATTGAGGAACAATTGAATTCATCCAAGTGTAGAGCTATCAAGTTCGAAATGCACTTGGGAGTGCCAAGTGTGGCGAGGGTGACATATAGACCCAATTTATAAATCAGTCATGATGTCCTTTTTCCATTATTTAATTTATGGGCGCGACCTTCCATTATCTATGTTGGGAATACCATGGGCCATGGGCCCATTTTGTAAAAGAGAAAAATGTATAACTAAACCAATTTGGAATACAAGTACAAGAATTTGAACTTGTGTATATGACAATGTTTTCATTGGCTTTTAAATTCATGATGTGGATTTAATGTTATATTCTATCAATGTTACATTACTTTTGATGAATGTAGTGATAATGGATTTATTTGTTTCATTTACAAATTATCAAGTCTGCAAGTTAAGTTAATTTTAAATTTATATATTACTCAATGTTGCATGCATGGACAACCATATCATTACCATGGAACTTTGGTTAGTTATAATAATAGATGTATCATGTACATGAAGAGAGCATATATATGGATTCAGATTTATTTTAATTTTGAATTTATGAAAAAGAAAACTAAAGTTTTAAAGTACAATATACTTGTCTTATAATAAAATCTGCAAAAATAGATAAAGTTTTGAGCCTTTACCACTTCAATACTAACATTTAAAAATGAAAACTTTATTGATAAGTGGTGTAGTATTATTTAAGTTTTGTTTTTTTAATTTTGGTTTTATATATATTTTAACAATTCCTTTATTTACCTTTAAATAGAGCACAAAACATATTTATGGTAAGAATACAAAGAAGTGTGTAATATTTTTTTGAGATGTGGGTTCACCTTAGTGTGGAAGACCTTTTTCCCACATAGTTTCAAACATGTGACTTTTACACCATGAAGTTCCTTAACATGTGACTTATAAGGTGAAGAGGGAGTTCGACAATGTAACAATGACAATGTAACAATGTTGAATGATAGAAAATGTGAATAATAAGAATGTAGTAAGTTACAAATAATCTTCATTGTGATAAAGCTCAAACTATTTTCTACTGCTATTCTTATCGTCACACCTATTGATTTGCCATCTCTTCTTATCGATCATATGAAAATGGCAGTTGAAATCATAGACCATTCAAATATTTAACTCAATCATATTTAAAAAAATATTTAACTCAATCATATTTAAAAATATTTAACTCAATCATATTTAAAAATATTTAACTCAATCATATTTAAAAAAATATATAAAATCCAAAAAATAATCACTCTTTTTTAAATTAGCAATCTATTACAAATTAACATACATATTCTTTCATTTTCTATTTTCTAAGTTTTTTAGGCCTTTGAAAGCAAAAATGAAATTAGAAAATGGTAAGTTTTCTTATTCCACTATGATTTTCTTTCGTATTTTCCTACCGTCCCTTTCACATTTTCCAAGTTTTTAGACTTTTAAAAGCAAAAAAGAAATTAGAAAATGGTAAACATTCTTATTCCACTATGATTTTCCATTTTCTTTTCTTTTTTCTTACCTTGCTACATATTTATGTAAATATTTTTTCCTTCTATGTAAACTTCATTCCACTATTATCTATTTGTAGAAATAGTGAGTTTCTTATCCTCTGCTATTGAATAAATAAATCACATGGCTGATTAAACTTCTAAGATTTTAAATAATATTTTATTAATTAAACATTGGTCCTGGAATGAAATTAACCACATGGCTAGTTAAATTTCTAAAATTTTAATTAATATTTTATTACTTAAACATCTATCTTCAAACTTGATAAATATGTTATAAGTAAATATATTTATGAGTAACCACTCACTTTAGAGCTTCCACTAAAAAAAAGCTGATTTCGTTTAATACAAGACATTCTAGAATACACAAGAAGACTACAATCTGCAGAGGCGAATTCTCAGCGCAACACCTATTCTAATTCAAACAAACAATTGCGAAAGAGAAACGATTGAATGCACGAGTTGTCTTCGCCATCCATGTCATCCCATTCATTTTAATCTTATTACATTTCTGTCTGCTATTACCTCAGAATTCTGAAACCGGCACGACGATGTGAGACTCGTCGCCATTGAAGATGCCACCGTAGACGAGACCTACAAGGCCGCCTCCGATGAGAGGGCCAACCCAGTACACCCAGTTGTCCGTGAAGTCTCCGCTCACAACGGCTAGACCGAAGGAGCGGGTGGGCGGGGTAATCAACTGGTTGTGCCTCCTTTGATGAGACTCTCCTATAACTTGGTTGATTGAATAAACTCAGTTATAACTAGGTTGATTGAATAGACTTGGTGAGAATTTGATTAAATAAAGTTAAAATTAGGCCCTAATATGAACTTGGAGTTTTGATACCACTTGTTTGGATTAAAAACCATACTATAAAATAATAATATAATCTCACATATACAAACATTGGTTTGTTTTGGAAATTCTAATTGGGAAAAAACTAGATAATAATAGATCTAGATCTATTATTACCTTTTACTTTAAGACAACCAACCAAGCCAACATTCTAGTTTCTTTTGGGTCTAACTAAGTGAGCTTGCACCACTCAACTCTAACATAATATCATGTAGAATCTCCTTAATATCACAGGCCCAATACCACACGTCACCAATACCATGTAGCCAAAACTATAACTCTTAACCCTTTGAAATTTATCCAACATTTTTTATAATTTTTTTGGGTAAGTTTTTTCTAAATGGAAATTGTCTTTATTTCTTAGTTGTTTTTATAATTTTTTTTGCATAATTTTGTTGGAGCACGTTAATTTATTGTGATTTTTAAGTTGTAATTTACCTCATAATTTTTTATCAATGTTTTGAATATAATTTTTTAATAATATAATATTTTCTTTTGTTTTATAAAAGTTTTGTATAATTTTCTTAAATAAAAATCTAACAAGATAATTTTTAATTTTATTTTTAAATAGAAATTGTAATTTTCATTATCATTTGTTATCGTAAGTTTTGAATTATAATATTTTTATATTGTAAAATTTTCTAAATTATTATAATTTATTATAATGGTAATAAATCTGAAATAATATGAATTAATTTAAATTTTAATAAAATTATTTTTTTAGAATTATTTTTCATAGTATGAAATCTTATATGAAAATTGTAAAGTTTATTCGTTTATTATAATCAACAATTTTTTATTAATATTCACTGATCATCATTGGCAAGCCTTACTTATCATTATTATCTCATTATTATCTCTGTAAACGTAACAACGCCAATATATATATATATATATATATATATATATATATATATATGGAATCAGAGGCATCTTTCGCCTTCGCGGAAATTTGAAGGATCTAACCGCTCAACATAACTCATTAACTCATTAATAATTTGTTGTCCTTGGTAAAAGCCTGCAAAATTTAACTGCGGCGGATGGAGGGTAGCACACTTGAGACTGGCAGATGCCGAGAGTTAAGGCAGATTGGTGAGAATTAATGCCAGAGTTAATAGCAACCAATTTTTTGGCGACTGCACGATTTAATGGAGCGCAGCAGATCGCATATCAGATTTTCGACAGCTCGAGACTGAAGGTGAAGAAGACGGCTAAGTATGGCATGGGTCGCATGGCATGGCATGCCCATTAGTACTTTTAAACGCATTAATGGGCCAATAGACTAGAAAATAAGGCTTTCCAATAGATAGTGACATGATATATGGTTATGATATAGTGAGATTATGTGTTGAGATTTTGGTTCTCATAAGTTTGGCCGTTCATTTTGGGTAAGATTATGTATGTTTAATTTATTTTTTTAATTAAATAAATAATATAATTATAAAACTAAAAAAATTAATAGTAAAATTTATAATTTTAATTTTAATTATGTATGTTTAATTTATTTTTTTAATTAAAAAATAATATAATAATAAAATTTAGAAAAACTATCTTCCTAACTTTAAAAAAAAAAAAATCAATAAACAAATCACAAATCTAGAAAAAATTATGATTTCAATTAGATATATCTAACTTATTTTTTTAATTAAAAAATAATATAATAATAAAATTCAAAAACACCTTCACCCGTAATCAAAAAAATCAATCAATAAACAACTCACAAATCTCACAAATCTGGTGAAATTTATGATTTCAATTATTTTAAACCTAACTTACCAACTGCAATGTATCGAATTTTTTTTGTCGGTAAAGTACATTTAAAAAGAAAACATTTTATTTAGGCTCGACAGGAGGTCGTATGGGCGGAAAGTTAGATTGGCTGACATGGCGGAAAGTTTCTTTCTGTCCTCGAATTAACTAATTTTCCCTTATGCTATGATTGAGAAAATAGTGAGAGTTAATTTTCACTTGTGCTATGATTGAGAAAATGGTGAGAATTTTTAAATGATCATTATTGTAAAATAAAAAAGCTGAAAATTAATGAGGGATTTTAAATAATTTTTATTTAAAATTAAAATACAGTTGTGACAGTGCGTTAGATTACAAACATTTCTTAAAACTTAAATTACAGTTAAATTTATATTCACAATAATATAAACAAACAATTTTAAGAGGTGATATACATTAATTTAATTTAGAATGTAAAATAATTGTTTTTATAAATAACTTTTATGAAACAGTGAGATTTAATTATCAACTTATTAATTTTAATTTTGAGAGATATTGAAGGTGGAACTGTTGCTGCATAATATAATATCGACTGGAGGGTAGCGCACTTGAGACTGGCAGATGCCGAGAGTTAAGGCAAATTGCTGAGAATTAATGCCAGAGTTAATGGCAACCAATTTTTTGGCGACTGCACGATTTAATGGGGCACAGCACATTGCAGATCAAGCTCGAGACTGAAGGTGAAGAAGACGGCTAAGTATGGCATGGGTCACATAGCATGGCATGCACATTAGTACTTTTAAACTCATTAATGGGCCAATAGACTGGAAAATAAGGCTTTCCGGTCACTAGACCCAGCCATATCCATTACCTCGCCGGTTTGAAGGACATCGACTGTACAACGCGGCAGGGTGAATGGCGCGCCTGTCACATTAGGTATGTGACTTATATGACCTCTCACACCTGACCCTCTATATATCTTTCTGTCTAACCCTAACCCTAACCCTGTCTGTTCATTCATTCCTATTTTATCATTTGAGTCGGATTATCAGCGTTTTACATTGTAAAATCTTTTCACCGTTCCATTTCTGAAATCCATGGCGCCGTGGCGGTTAGGGACTTCTGGTTTTCAGCTAAAGACACCTCGAGTGTTTTCTTGGAGAACAGTTAGCTGTGTAGTTAGTGGAGGCGAAAATATTGAAAACTGTATAGTCCAGAGCAGTGAATGGAATGGGTAGAATTGAAAAGATAAAAATCAACGGTATGTATTTATCTACCTATGTTTACATTTTTTTTTCCTACAGATTAATGTGGAAGAAACACATACTGTATACCGTTCTGCACATGCTTACGTTTTCATGTAAATATTTTGTGAGAAGACAATGAATGGTAGTCTTAATTTTAGCCGTTGTGGAGTTCGGAGTTTGAAAAATAGTGGTCGACTAAACCTCTTGTCCTTTTGTCGAACCAACATGCTCTTCTGAAATCCATGAATAACCATTATTTTGGAAACTATGTAATGTTAGTGTATATAAGTCGGCCATTGTATGAGTAGTTGTCTAGCCTTAGAAGGAAAAAGGGCATTGGGAGCATAGTTACTTAAACTAGAGCAACCAGCTCCAGCTCTAGTTTAAGTTCCAGCATTTGATCAACTAAAGGCAAAGATAGTTTCTCATTTTATGTCCATCGCTTTAGTGGGTCACTAGCTTCGGTTAACAGCTCCTGGTCGAAGGTTCTTTATGAAATGAATGGTAGAATCTGCGGAAATCGGCCAAACACCTAGCAAGATGGTGCAGCTTGGGCCATTGTCGGACCTTCCGAAGAGCGTATAGTTATACGTAGCTCACATGATTCATTATTATGGAGATTCTATAGTTTACTTACTAGCGAAAGCATAAATTATCGGCCAAATCTAAGGAAATTAGGACTGTGTATCTAAAAAAACCGGGTGAACACCAAACACAAATTGAAGTGCGTCTTTCATTTTTACTAGTAAATTAGTAAATTAATAGATCAATGGAAATATTCTTGTCAACGTCCAAGCAGTTGAAATAGAGATCCAAATACGTAAGAATTGGTAGCTCCCTAAATATGTAGAAATGAGCGCTCAAATTTTGTTATTTGAGTGATAGAGATTTGGAAACTGTTTCCATAACATAATGTCAATTAACCAGCTTTTAGAGGATTGTTTTCTCCAATATTCAATTTCCTCACTTCATTTTGTGGACCAAGCTATACGGGGCAAAAGACCCATTAATTGATTTTAGGCTTCCGTCCATTAGAGCAACTTTGAGGCAACAACCCAATCCATGAAGGCAAATTGGTAGAAAATTGATTTATAAGGAGTGAGACTCATTCCATCACTTGCAATTTTCACCGCACAACAATTCATAGTTTTGTATATGATGTATTCAACCTTCGTAGCCAATGAATCACATTGCATATGGATTAATTGAGTATCCCTTTTGTTGACTGAATAAGTTGCATTAAAAAAATCATAAATGAAAATAGCGGAAAAAGGTTAAGGTGCAATAACAATTATTTTTTCAATCTTAATGTGAGACCAAGCTAGCTTATTGGATTGGCCTAGGCTGGAACCAATCCAGTTTGGTAAGATTTTCTATTTGTGATCAATTATTTTCAAATATAGTATTGTGTGAGTCTTATTGGGTCGGCAACTTTGATATTAGTTGCTCCTCTAAGAACGCTGCCTCTCTAGAGTTGTAATAAAGAATTTTGAAGTTAATTGTACTTTTGAAATTTGCAGCTTTAATAGTGTTAGAATCTTCTTTGATTTAAAAAAGAAAATATTGGAAAATATATGTTGTATGGTAAATATGTAAAATTTTCAATTGTAAGTATTTATCCAAGTATTTTTGGGTGGTTAGGGTGGGTAAGGAATTAATAAGTCATATAAAACATGTAATATAAGGAATGAGCAAGTCATATAAAACATGTAAATTTTGAAACCCACCATTTTTATTGGTCCATTGCATTGATTTGTTTGGAAGCTATGACACAGGAATGACAACATTTTAGTGTGAACATGAGGTCTATTGTTGCTAGCAAAGCATAAATGACCAACCACATCATTGAGATTCTCCCTTTTCCTAACAACCCTAGCACTCATGTAATCGTTCTCTTTAAAATATTGAGTTTTTATAGATCCACCCAGGATCAAACCCCCGTGGAGACATACGCCTGTTGTGTCTTGGCTAGAAGAGTAGGCGACCCCATAGTGGACGTCTCGGCTCTTGTTGAGGCATAAGTTAATTGCTATTGTGTGCGGCTTGCAGGCTGTTGCATCGAGCCTAGGTTTATAGTGGCAGCCAGTTGGATTTGAACCCGGGCCTTGCTCAGGCAACTCTCACCAGTTACCGATTGTCCTAGATCTAAAAAAAATAAAAAAAATTGAGTTTTTATTATTATCTTGATTGAAATTATTTTTAAATAAATGATGCTTCAGCCTATTGATGTTTTAATAAAATAGGAAAATAATGATGGTATTATGTGGGTGTTTTAAATCTTTGTTTCACTCTTTTTTCAAATAGAGCTTAACTAATATGATTAGTTGGATAGCTGAAAAAATATGTTCCTCGAATTGAGATTTTTCAGTCAATCACTACTACACTAAGGGGTTTTTAAGACATTTTTTTAAGACAAAAGAAATCTTTTGTTTTAAAAAGTCACTTTTTATTTTAGTTATTTTTATATTAAAATTTAATATCAATTGAATTGTCTTAACTATAAAATTTAAGACAAAAATAGTGTGACACAAAAATAATTTGAGACAAAACTTTATATTTAAGACAAAAACAATTTGAGACAAAAAGTATTTTAAGACAACATTTTATTTTTAAGACAAAACAAGTTTGAGATAAAAATATTTTAAGACAAAAGCAGTTTGAGACAAATATGTTTTAAGACAAAAGCAATTTGAGACGAAAATATTTTGAGACAAAATTTTCGGTTTAAGACAAAAGCACTTTGAGACAAAAATATTTAAGACAAAACTTTATATTTAAGACAATCGCGACTTAAGACAATGACAATTAAGACGAAACCCATTTAAGATAGTTAGCAATTAAGACAAAATCATTAGCATTCATAAGTTTGCATTGAAATATCCATGAGTGGATACTGGATAAAATTATATTTTTATTTTTGAAAATAGATATTCAAACCACATGAAATTTAATCATGTCATATTTATTTCTTTTATATTATATTTTTCTTTTTTCATTAAACCACATTCTAAAAATTTAATAAATATATAGATAATAAAATATTATTTTTTGGTTGGCAACTCAAGGGGATTTAAAATTTGAATCTCGTGTTTTAACCATAGGTGCTCCAACACTAATATTCTTGGGCATACTATGTTTTTTCCTGCTAACCGCTCCAAATACAACCTCTAAGAACTAGTAGGGTCCAAGGAAAAGAGCTACAAGTTCCCCAAATCTGATCTACATTTCATGGACAACTACATTTCCCCCAAATGTCCTCCACATATTTTCCTTAGTGTATTGGAGTTTGAAAAATACATAGGATGCCACAAGTAATCATAATCATAAGACTCAACTTTCTTAATGACTGGGAGGCCTTAAAAATAAAAAAGCATCTTAATTTATGCCTAAAATTACTAAAATTTCCTATCCCAAATATGAATTTAGAAATTCTACAAAATTATAGGGCAACAAGGAAACCAACTTCCTCTTCCAAAAATCTCTAAGACCTTATGGAGGACAAATACAAATTTTGAAATAAATTGTTGAAATTATGCTCTTGCATCAATAGCTACCAATGTATCCTTGTAGGCCACCCCCTTTAACAATAGTAATACCAATGTCCTTTACCAGCTAGAAGGAACTCCTTGCATAATTCTCTCTTAGATCCCCATAACCCATTGCAATGATTGTCTTTGATGCCTACCTAGTTGCAAGCACATTAAGAAGCAATGTAGCATATTGTTGGTTGAGGATTTTGATAAGTATGTGATTTTGTTGACATCTTGTGACTGTCCCGTATGTGAATATATAAAATCTTGGATGCATGTCGCCCTGACACTATAACATGACTTAGTACTGCCTATCATACCGTGTCACTCCCTCCTCAAGACACCTAGAACTCGCTAACACTCCCTGTCACACACTCTTATTCATTCATTTATGAATTTTGACCTAGTGCACCTCTGTTATGTTTTCCTGGCACTCCCTAACACTCCTTAGCACACATTGGCACACCTTGGCACTTGGAACAACTTTGTATGCTTCCTTAGCACTCTAACATGCCTTGGCACTTCCTAGAATATAGTGTCGCTCCCTTCTTAGCACACCTAGAACTGGCTTATACTTCATTTCCATGCATTTGAAACTAGTGCCCCCTTGTGTTTTCCTGACACTTGGCCCTCACACTCCCTAGCATGTGTTCATGCCACACCCTGGCACCTACCACATCTTGGCATGCCTATCATGCCTTGGAATTGCCTAACATGTCTTAGTACTTCTAGGAATTCCCTGACACACCTTGGTATTCCTTAGCTTTCATGTCGTCATAGATAACCTTACTTTTTTGTGACTTGGGAACCCAACCAAGTCATTGGAAAATCGATGTTGTGCCCAGCCCAAAGTTTCCCTTTGTCTGAAATTACTTTGTCCAACCCTCTATGTAACCATAGGCTTACCTCCTACAAGTCTTATTTTGACCTTCCCCTAACACACTTTATCCTTGAGACACTTGGAATTCGTTGACACTACTTGGCACACACTCTTATTCGTTCATTTCCATGCATTTTGACCTGGTTCTCCCTTGCAATGTCCTGGCACTCCCTAACACTCCTCAACATCTATTGACACTTTCTGGAATGTGTTAGCATGCCTTTTCATTCCTTGACACACATTAACACTCCGTAGTTATCATGCCCTCACAATTACCCTTTCTTTTTTGAAACTTGGGAACCCAACCAAGTCTTGCCTTGACTATAACAACTTCACCAAGTTACGGTTACTACAGCTAGATTGTGCCTTGTTCACTTAAGAAATGACTATAACCCCTCACCCATTTAACCCCATAAACCCCTAACCCATTTAACCCCCTAAACCCTTAACCCCTAACCCCTAACCCCTTAAACCCTAATTCTCGACCCCTAACCCATTTAACCCCCTAAACCCCTAAAACCCCAACCCATTTAACCCCCAAACCTTAACCCCTAACCCCTAACCCCTAAAATACATGCTAAATCCCCTAACCCCCTATACATCTGACCCCTTAACCTCTAACCTCTTAACCCTAACCCTTAACCCCTAAAATTCTTAACTGTTAAATACCCTAACCCCCTAAACCTCTAAACCCCTAAACCCATTTAACCTCGTAAACCCTAAACGTCTAACCCTTAACCCCTAACCCCTTAGGCCCTAATTCCCAACCCCTAACCCATTTAATCCCCTAAACCCCTAAAACCCTAACCCATTTAACCCCTAAACCCTAAACCTCTAAACACTTAAACCCATAAACCACTAACACCTAAACCCCTAACCCCTTAACCCCTAGACCCCTAAACCGTTAACGCTTAACCATTAACCCATTAACCCCTCACCCCTAACCCCTAAAATCCTTAATTGCTAAATCCACTAATCCCTAAGCCCCTAATCCCTAATCCCTTAACCGCTGGCTCATTATTCACCTAACCCCTAATAGTGCCTAAATCCCCTAACCCCTAAGCCCCCAATCCCTAATCCCTTAACCACTAACTCATTGTTCCTCTAACACCTAAATGCGCCTAAATCCCCTAACCCCTAACCCCCCAATCCATAACCCCTTAACCACTAACTCATTATTCCCGTAACCCCAATCCTTAATCCCTTAAATTCTAATTCATTATGCCCCCAACCCTTAAGCCCCCAATCCCTCACCCCTTAACCACTAGCGAGAATATACCACAGTGGGCATGCACAAGAAGATACCAAAGAAATCAAATTCAATAAAGGAAGCACAACCACCACTCCAAACTCGCTTCTCTAAAACACATACAATCGCAATAAATCCCACTGAAGCTTACAAATTTATCAAGCCCTAATTAACTTAATAACAAATTCAACAAGCCAACATGCTACAATTTGTTGAGTCACCCCCAAATCAATTAGTAATTATTGCATGAATGTACATTTGTTTGTAATTTATTTAAAAGGTTGAAATTCTTTCAAGAGCGTATAGAATATATCCAAGAGTTAAAAAAATGGAAATTTTGCTTACCTCCACAAGGTATCATCACACCCGTATAGGTGAAAACATACAAGTCTAAATCTTCTTCCTCTAAATCTCAATGGCACTTCAACATGTCAATAACATACTTGCAACAATGCTTAATGAGTTTTGTCTATTGGCTAAAGAGATGTACATCCATCCATTCAAAAATAAACATATCAATCAATCCAACACCATAAATTGTGCTAAATAGTTCATCATGTTATTTCCAATATTACAATATTGTCTTATATTAGCTCACATATTCCTTGAATATTTAAAAGCCAAACTACCTTTGCACATTATACCAGTGAAACAGGACTTGCCGATTATCCCGATTAATCGCGAGTTATACTCTGCTCGGTGGCCAAAAGAGCAAAGTCGAATTTGCGTGGTCAACGCGATTTGCACTCGGCAGCGATTTTTTCCGATTTTCACGACTGAATCGGGTGTTTAGGGTTTTAGTTTTTTATTTAATTGTCACTGTCCGCTTCTAAACAGTCACTCCCGCCATCCGTTTGCTCGATCACCCGCTCGTTGAAGTCACGGGGTTGCCATCTCCATTTCTCGCAGTCGGAATCATGCCTCCCATTCCTTTGGCAGGTCGCTTCGCCATTGAGATATGGACAAGTTCGAGAATCATAGAGAGGATACGATAAATCGTGAACCCAGCTCCCTGTGAATATATCACACTTCTCTACCATAGACACTTCCGACATTGTAAAATTTTGGGGGCGATTTTTTGGTTTAAATGAGCGGGTATGAATCGTATTGCTAGAAATTCTTGTTCTCACTGAACTTGCAGTCAAATCTAAGGGAATCGATGAATTATACGAGTGGGAGGAACTTAGACAAGGACTGAAATTGAAGAGGAGAATAATGAAATGAATGAACAATACTGGTATTGCAGTCAGATGAAGTGGGGATTGCAGATTGTACACAAATCTCCTGGAAGCCATTATTTCGAACTTGTCGCCGCATCACTTGCACTTGCCGTCACTGAAGTGTGAACTGTGAAGTCACTCGATCACCCATTGTCGCTGGAGTGTGAAGTCACCAGTGCATCTGCCATCACCGCATCACCGTGGGAGCAACGCCAGAGCCATCCGGTGAGCCAGAGCTGTCAAGACTCTACCTACGAAAATTTTGCGAGCATTCTGTGAGTCGGCCCTCTCATATCCTGCTTATAAATTTATTATGACAAATTGAAAATGTTTTCTGCAACCTCAAGCTAAATTCCTAGAATGAAGTTGAATAAAAGTGTCGTTATTGCATCCCTGTCTTCCCAAAATGCTCAGTCGAAATTCCAGTTGTGCTCCATAAGATGAACTTATGAACACACATGAGCTTATAAGGCTCGCACTTGAGTCTTGAAGATGGCCATTAATGGGGAATGCATGAAGATGGCCATTAATGGGCCTCAAGATCACCAAAGTAACCCTCAAAAAATGGTTTATGATCATTTATGCCACATTATAGTATCCATATTACTGGAGAATTATGAAATTTTATGCCACATTGACACTGCATTATTAAAATTTCAGAGTACTTGGCAGCAAGCCTGTAGATATTTATGCCACATTGCCATAATTTATGCCTGTAGATATTTTTAATTTTTTAATAAGTACTTGGCAGCAAGCTGCAAAGCAGCAAAACCCTCTCTCCTACTTATCTGCATTTTTAATTTTTATTTATTTTTTGTCTTGCAGGAGCCATAAATTAAACAAAAGCAGCAAAGCCACAACTTCAAATCTCGATTCTTCAATCTTAACAAAAGCCACAATTTAAACACAAGTCCAAAACAACTACAATGCCGAGGGAGAAGGATTTTGCTTGGGCTTATTGTGACAAGATTCCCGGAAGCCCCAAGCTCCTTTGTAAATTTTGCAAAACAGAATATAGTGGAGGCATCTACAGATTCAAGTACCACCTTGCACAGATACTCGGGCATGATATAGGTCTCTGCAGCAAGGTTGACGATAATGTCAAACACCAAGCAACCTTGGCCCTTGACATGTTGAGGCATCATAATGCTAAGAGAGCAAAGAAAAAACCAGAAATAGGAACTCTTGGAGCTAACATTTCTTCTTCCAATACCCCCTTTTCATCTCCTTCTATTGAGTCCTCAATGCCATTCCCAAGTTTCTCACACATGCCTCCAAGTCCAAGTCAAACTCAAGCCCAGATGAATCGACCTGAATTCAACACTCGAGGTGGAAACATAAACACTTTTTTTTCTCCCCGCACAATACCTGGTTCCCAACCTACCTTGGATGGCACTGGTTGGAAAAAAGGTATCCATAGACAGGCAAGGAAGGCCATTGCTAACTTTTGGTTCTATTCTGACATACCTTTCCATTGTGCCAGAAGTCCTTATTGGCAAGCTATGATTGATGCAGTCGCTGTTGCAGGTCCAGGATTCAAAGCCCCTACATCAAAGAGCCTTAGGACAGATCTGTTGTTAGAGAGTGTTGAAGATGTCATGCTTGTGCTAGCTGAGTTTCGTTCATCATGGGTAGAGACATGGTGCACCATCATGAGTGATGGATGGACTGATCAGAGGAATAGAACTTTAATAAATTTCCTTGTATCTTGTCCAGCAAGCACAATGTTTCTCAAATCAGTGGACGCCTCAGAAAAGGTTAAGACTGCCCAACTTATTTGTGAAATGATGGAGGAAGTCGTTCAAGAAGTGGGAGAAGAACATGCTGTACAAATTGTCACCGACAATGCAACTAATTATATGGCTGCTGGTAGAATTTTTGAGATTAGGCACCCCACTATTTTTTGGACCTCTTGTGGTGCCCATTGCATAGATTTAATGCTTGAGGGCATTGGTAAGCTTCATTGGATACATGAGGTTGTGGAGAAGGAAAAATCCATAACCAAATACCTGTACAACCACACTATTGTCCTAAACACCATGAGAAAATACACTGAAGGTAAATAAATTGTTCGACCTGCAATGACTAGATTTGTAACAAATTTCATATCTTTGCAATTTGTGGTTGAGCAAAAGATAAATCTGAAGAGGATGTTCTTGGGACCTGAGTGGATGGCATCTAAACATTCCAAGGCCCTTGAAGGCATTGAAATTGTTGCACTTGTGTTTAATGATGGTTTTTGGAAAGATGCTGAAGAGATTATTGTTGTGACAGAGTCACTTGTCAGAGTTCTCAGGTACTTCAAGTCTTTTAGTTTTAACTTTTTCATTTTTTAAATTTCATTTCAAGCTTCTTTTTATTTTCAAAGTTTCATATTTCATTAAATTTGAAAGCTTGAACTTTCAGGATGGTTGATGGTGACAAAGATGCTATGGGTTACATTTATGAGGCGATGGATCTCGCAAAGGAGGTCATCAAAAGAAGATATGGCGATGAGGAGGCAAAGTATTTACCTCTTTGGGATATTATTAATGCATGTTGGGATAGGCAATTGCATTCCCCTTACGTGCTGCTGGGTACTTCTTAAACCCACAATATTTTTATGATAAGAGCAAATTTAATGAAGATGGGGAGGTTGGCAGAGGAGTTATGGACATGCATTGAAAGGTGCTCCCTTGATCCAGAATTTCAAAGCCATGTCTTTTCCCAACTACAGGATTATAGGACGCCAGCCAAATTATTTGCCTATACCAGTGCTATAAGAGAAAGGACTAAGATGTTGCCAGGTACCCTGAAGGCTTCATCAATTCATTAAATTTGTTTAAAATTTATTTTGTATGTTAAATGTTTTATTAAATTTTGTTTTCTTTTTAAGTTTTTAGTATTTAGTACTTACTACTCACAAACACTTGGCATTTTCTAGGTCTTTGGTGGCAAAATTTTGGTAGTGATACGCCAGAGTTGAAGAGATTCGCCATTCGAATCTTAAACCAATCATGCAGTGCTTCAGGTTGTGAGCGCAACTGGAGCATGTTTGAGAAAATACATTCTAAGAAGCGCAATCGATTGACACAAAAGCGCTTAAATGACCTTGTATTTGTCCATTACAATCTATGACTTCGCAACAAGCAAATACTAGGTGAGAGCCTGAATTTGAAGTTTTTATAATTTGATTTTCACTTTAAAATTTAAACTTTAAACTTTAAAGTTCAAACTTTAATTTACATTTCAATGTCTCATGATAATGACAGGTTTGGATCATTCACCAATCGACCTTGAGGAAATAGATCTACAAACTACAAATGCATCAAATTGGGTCCAATTAGAGGAGGAGCCTCCCCTTTTAAGTCTACATGACTTGGAGAACTTAGAGAGTCAAGCAAGCGAAGGAGTGGGAGGAATAGCTTCTAGTTCTCACTCTTAGAGTCTTAGACTCTCAGTTATTGATTTTTTAGTATTTACTGATTTGCTTGGTAGTATTTTGTAAACTCTTAGAAGCATATGCTTCTGGTTCTATGTAGTCACTGGTTACGACTCAGTACTTCGGATCATGTTTGGAGTCTGGACTCATAACATATATGAGATACTTATTCATTCATGATATTTTGGACATCTATTGATATTATGCATTGTTTGGACATGGCTTTATTTAATATCAATGAAAAATATTTGTTTTAATTCAATATATGTGTATATCTTTATTTATTGAATTTCCCGATTTTTTCCCAATCCAATTCAAACTCTTCGCTCTTTTGCCTTGCCGATTTATTACCGATTCTGAGTCTGGTAACATTGCATTATACCAGCAATATTTTTACTCTAAAAGAAAAAAAGAAAAAGACAACAAACAAAAATAGGAACTTTAACTCTAATCCAGACACTTCATTCTTAGCAACATGATATCTAATGAAGATGATACATGGAAAAAAAAGGCTTCATATATTGTCTATCACATGTCAAACCGAGTGAACAAACACATGCATAGAACACATCAGAAATAGGGTTCATAGATTGACTTGTATTATATGGTTTCAAACCCTTCTTGTCTCCTTCAAGGGGGTTTCTGGAGGTCTTAAAAAGGACTTTCTTTTGCTAACCAAATCGATTCTTTCTTTCACACATGTATGGAAACGTACTTTCCAAATCATATTGTAATAGATTCATAAGGTGATATTATTGGTATTAACTACACCTTAGTTGGAGACATCTTTTTTATTGTAGGGGTTGGTACCTTTCAATTGGATGTGGTTGGTGATGTGAAGACTACTCAACCTCTAGTAAAGATTCATACCAACACTAACAAGCTTATGGATGCAGGTTTATAGAGGGAGATGCCTCTAAACTTAACTCATTGGATTCTTTGTTTGTTCATGGTAATTATTTCTCTCAACTTTCTTTCTCCAAGGGGTTGAGACTGTTTGCTTCATTTAGTTTACATGGCCCGGTGAAAGAAGAAGAATAGAGATTGTCTCCACATATTTTCCATTTCACTAAGTTACAAATAAAAAGAGTCAAATTCTATAGCCAATAGACTAATAGCCTCTTGATACACCTTTAGTGAGCTATGCATAGCTCTCACCTATCACTGTAGCTCAATGAAATGACATCTAATAGCTCCAAGACACCATTATAAATGGACTAATTGTGAAGCTGTTGTTAAATTATCGCCTCCAAATGTTCAATTATCATGAATTTTTGGGGAGGGGGATCTTTTGGTGTATTGAATGGGGCAAGGGGAGATAAGGGTAGCATGGATGGGTAGAAGTGAGAAGTTTGAGCATGGTTTACTGAGATCTATAATCCTAACATTAGAGAATGAGAAGGAGCCTTAGGGCCTTATGACATAGGGGGAAGGGGACCTATAGGTAAGGCAATGAGAGAAATTTATAGGGGAAACCCCAATAGTTTTGACAAGAGGATTAGGGGCCACATTATCACAACCCATACACACTTAACCCATAACCAATAAAATACCTATCCCTTTAACCCCAAAGCCACAATCCCTTAACCCCTACACCCATAACTCATAACATATTAACCCCTTGATCCCTTAAACCCAAAGCCACTAACCCCTTAACCCCTAACCCCTAACTTAGAATCCTTGAACCCCATAAACCCTAATCCCATATCCTCTTAAACCTTGACCCTTAACCCATAACCCCTAACCCCTTAGCTCGCTGACACCTAAATACCATAACCCTTAGGCACTTAACCCCTAAATCCTCTGACATGTAAACCCTTGATGGTTAATCTTTAACCCCTGAATCCCTTAACCACTAAGTCATTAACCTCTAACCCTTAAACCCCCTATACCTCAACCCCCTAACCTCTAAATCCCATAAGCCCTAACCCTTTACCCTTTACCCTTAACCCCTTGCTCCTAAACCTTTAAACCCCTTAACTCCTAGAACCCCTTATCCTTTCTCCCAAACCACAGGTGCTCCAACACTAATATTCTTGGGAATATTATGCTTTTTCCTGCTAACCGCTCCAAATACAACCTCTAAGAACTAGTAGGGTACAAGGAAAAGAGCTATAAGTTCCCCAAATCCGATCTACATTTTATGGACAATCACACTTCCCCAAATGTCCTCCACATATTTTCCTTGGTGTATTGGAGTTTGAAAAATACATAGGATGCCACAAGTAATCCTAATCATAAGAATCAACTTTCCTAATGACTAGGAGGCCTTAAAAATCAAACAACATGTTAACTTATGCCTCAAATTACTAAAATCTCCTATCCCAAATATGAAATTAGAAATTCTACAAAATTATAGGGCAACAAGGAAACCAACTTCCTCCTATAAATCTCTAAGAACTTCTAGAGGAAAAATACAAATTTTGAAATAAATTGTTGAAATTACGCTCTTGCATCAATAGCTACCAATGTATCCTTGTAGGCCACCCCCTTTAACAATAGTAATACCAAGTCCTTTACCTAGAAGAATCTCCTTACATAGTTCTCTCTTAGATCCCCTTAACCCATTATGATTGTCTTTGATTCCTACCTAGTTGCAAGCACATTTTGAAGCAATTTAGCATATTCCTGGTTGAGGATTTCGATAAGTATGTGATTTTGTTTACATCTTGTGACTATCCCGTATGTGAATATATATAATCATTTTTTTTGTACCAGTTTAAGGACTTATACCATCAGGTGTGTGCGCTAACATGGATGGAACACTAGCTACATGTTGTATATATTGTAACGTAAATGAATAATCTCTTTTGGAAAAGGTTCCACTCATGATGCCATTTCGCAAATGCTTGCACTCACCAATTGTGGTCAGATTGGTGAGGTAGATTTTAAGGTCTCTTCCAATTTATAAACACATACAAAAAATCTTTGACAGACCTCTCGCTTTAATGCAATGGATACAATGTAAATAATTTTCCATGGAAAAAAATTATCGGGGTCCCTATCATACCATGTTACTCCCTCCTCGAGATACCTAAAACTCGCTAACACTCCCTGTCACACACTCTTATTCATTCATTTATGGATTTTGACCTAGTTCTCTGTTATGTTTTCCTGGCACTCCCTAACACTTCTTAGCACACATTTGCACACCTTGCAACTTGGAACATCTTTGTATGCTTCCCTAGCACTCTAACATGCCCTGGAACTTCCTAGAATACTGTGTCACTCCCTTCTTAGAACACCTAGAACTAGCTTATACTTCATTTCCATGCATTTGAAACTAGTGCTCCCTTGTGTTTCCCTGACACTTGGCCCTCACACTCCCTAGGATGTGTTCATGCCACACCCTGGCACCTGGCACATCTTGGAATGCCTATCATGCCTTGGAAATGCCTAGCATGTGTTAGTACTTCTAGGCATTCCCTGCCACACCTTGGTATTCCTTAGCTTTCATGCCGTCATAGATAGCCTTACTTTTTTTGCGACTTGGGAACCCAACCAAGTCATTGGAAAATCAATGTTGTGCCTAACCCAAATGTTGTGCCCAACACTTTCTGGCATGTGTTAGCATGCGTTTTCAATCCTTGGCATGCACCGACACTCCTTAGTTATCATGCCCTCACAGTTACCCTAATTCCTGACACTTAACCCATTTAACCCCTAAACCCTAAAACCCTAACCCATTTAACCCCCAAAACCCTAACCCCTAAAATCCTTAACTACTAAATCCCCTAACCCCAAAACCTCTAAACGCCTAACCCATCTAACCCCCTAAACCTCTAACCCCTTAACCTCTACCCCTCTAACCCCCCTTCAACCCACTAACAATATGTGGATGACTCTCTTCTTATGGGCTCTCCCTCGGTCAAAGAAGCCCTTTCCTGGAAAAACAAAGAATACACTGAATAGAGGGAATGACTCGAATCCTCGGAATGGGTCCAGCAAAATCACTCTCAGGATTGGACTAACCTAGCTGATGAGCTAAGGAAAAGGAAGATTCAAAGGGACGATCAGTCGTGCAAGCTAAGATGGGGCTCTAATACGGCTAGCCACTTCAACATAAAAGAATCCTACATCCTCTTATCTAACTCCACTCACATCCCCACTCAGGATATATGGTGTGTCCATCCCTTCACGCCGCCGAACTTTTGCACGTTCCCGAATCTGGACAATCAATGAACTCACGCAGCCATATCAGGTGACATATTTTGGATGATTTACCAGTCAACTGATTTTAAGAAGTATAAAAATATAGGTGAAAAACAATATGAAACATTTTATAAAAATTCAAATAAAAATATGGATTGATTAGAACTTTTGGGATGAGTCTAAGGAATGCTGCATAATAAAGACTAAGAGCATATTGGTTGCCCGAATATATGGTAGTTGTTCTTTTCCTTTATTTTTTAAGCATCTTGCAAAGAAAAAGGTTATGAGGAATTATAAGGTGATGTGGATAAATGTGATATATTTATATAACTTAAAGGTATTAATTTATAATAAGTATTAACTCACTCAAAGTTTTTATTTATTTTATTTTATTATATGTTTTATGGTGATAAAATAAAAAAAATTATAAAAAATAAATGAATTATATTTTTAATTAAAATTATTAGTATTAGTAAAGGCTCCTTCTAGGTCTCCAGATTGCTCTACATCTTCAGTGATTGAGAGGTTCCATTGAGCTCGCGGGCTCTGGATGAGAGATTTGTGTAGTGGTCTGACTTGTCCGAGGTCGATTCCTTGAAATTCTCTCTTGCAACCGAGCTCTTCCATCAAGGTCCATACATGCTAGGGAAGAATCATTTGTTTGTGCGCAAGCTTTGAAACATTATGGAGGCATTTAACTAAGGATGTGATTATGTGAGCAAGGTGCAGATCAATAACTTGTTGTTCGAAATGTTTATTGGTCTACATTGGTTTCCTTGGCTTTCACGGGAGGATTTTGTTGGAAATGTTGTCATTGATGGCAAAGGAGGTAGCAGATGCAGAAACAGGAACAGTTACAAGGAGACAGAGACAAACAATGGAGGCAGCAAAGAGGAAATGAATATAAAGGAGAAAGGCAGAGGCAGAGGAAGCAAATACGGAGACAGAGCTGTTATCACAGCAGTAGAGGCAGAGGCAGAGTGATAGAAGCGACAGAGGCAGAGCCACAACTGTTATTGCAGAGAAACCATTTTTATTCCAAAAATATGTACATATATATATATAAATTCCGAGAATCTTTTATACAGTCGGGCGTTACACATAACATAATTTACATTCCGGATTTTATATTCAAATGTGCAGTGGAATGCAATGAGATTGGATATGCTTTGAATCAGTTGGCATTTACTGTTTGAATTATGTTTGAAATTATCCCCATTTTTGAACAAAGCACTTGTATTCGATTAACATGGAGGTTGTATATATGGTAGAACTGTGCGTTATATATATGGCAGGACCGTGTTGAAATGCCAGAGACCAAGGCCACTTATAATGGAGCGGAACCATAGTCATAAATTCATTCGAATAATCCCTGTGCATTTAACCCCACTCATAGAAGAACCCTGCGTGAAACCGTGGTCACTTAACTCTGTTTTATGATAATAGAATTCCCGCTTTTTGTTTGTGTTAATTGAATTCCTCAACCGGAGATTAAACCCGAAGTTAATAAACGAGAATATACACAGGAGAGTGCAAACTAGATGTACAACCGCGGTCAATCGCTATAGCAAAACCGCGAGCGGGTTTACAAGGTGGGTTGCCCCTCTTCGCACCGCTTTAGGCGAGTAAGCGGTAATCTTTGGTTGGGCAGCGATTCCACAGGATTGTTGACACGTGGCCAGGCTACTGTTCTAATACCACCACTTAAAGTGCGCCTTCGCGCATTAAAAACCGATGTTGGATGCCGAGCGAAATGCACACGGGTCGTTGATCTGGAGAAGGGACATCGGATGGTGGTCGCTTGCAGTAGATGCTCGGACGATAACGAAGATGCGTGAGGGATAAACAAGGTACGACGTGCGCATTTGATTGGTCCATTGAGTTATAGGTGGGCCCGGATCCACGGGTTATTACGAAGTTAAATCTTTATAAAGTGCTGAACCATTAATTTAAGGTCGGAGATATAATTGAATTGCCAAAGGTTATTATAAACGTTTATTTAAAAAGGCGTGGAGTATTAATATAAAGTTATAAAGGGTTGAACAGTTATATAAAGTTCGGAGACGATTTTATAAGCCAGGAAATACAATATGACATTCAAAAGCTGCTAATTGTATTTATTTATCAATTTCTCCAAAATTGCAGCAGACATAGCCTTGGAGACATTGCAGCAGATGATAGCCTTGGAATCGATTCAGAGAGTACCAGGGAAGACCTCTAGGAAAATCTGCACGCCATTGTAAATAATGCAGCAAGCACAGTGCTTGATGATAGGTTTCTTTAGTTTCTCCTACCTAGTTATTTAGTTGTTTATTTCACTCAACCTTGAGGAATCAACAACTACTCGGTCACTCTAGAGTTTCCTCGACACCTCTTGGGCCTACTACTTGTCCTTCTCGGGCATCTTAATATTGATTTCTGCTACCACTATACGACCTATTACTTGTCCTCCGGCTCTGGCATTTATTGATTTCTGTTATCACTATACTTTTGGGTCTACTAGTCTTTCATTTTTATGCAGATTTCCATTACAGTTGTATGGGAAATATATTTCTTAGGTTATATGTTATTGAATGTTGTTGGGCATATATGGACCACCACGGTTAGATTTCTTTTTTGGGCTATACGTTACTGAATGTTGTTGGGCATATACTACCCACGGTTAAATTTAAATCTAACCATGGGCAATATATACCCAACAACCATGGGCAGTATATGCCCAACAACATTTAATAATGTATAGCCCAAGAAATAAAGCTAACCTTATACAATTGGGGCTTAAAACCTGTTTTCCCCATACATCTTTATGTGAATTCAGATTCTGGAGATTCCATCTCTCTATTGCCCCTACTACTATACATGTGGGCCTACTACCTGTCTTCCTTGGGTATCTTTATGTTGATTCAGATTTAAATTGGGGCCTACAACTTGTCTTACTTGGACATTTTGCTTATTTTTATGTAGATTGCCACTACCATTATAACTTTTGGGCCTACAACATCTCCTCCTCAAGGATCTTTATGTAGATTTAAGTTCTATTCCGGAATCTGATTGCATCTTGATGTTGATTGCCCTTACCACTATACATATGAGGCCTATTACCTATTCTCTTTGGGAATATTTAAATGGATTCATATTCCATTCCAAAATCTAACCGTTACCACTATACTGCTAGGCCTGCTACATGTCCTCCTAGCCCATCTTTATATATACTCAAATGGACTGTAATGGACAGAAATTCAAGAAGTAGAATTGAACCTTAAATCTCTTGATTTTACACAATTTCACACAATTTCACATCAATATGACGACCCATTGAAATGCCATGTGACAGCCTGCCTACCTACTTAGTTATGTCGATTATAAGAAAGTGTTTATAAATCTAGCTACTTAGTTATGTTTATTATAGGAAAGTGTTAATAAATCTAGTTACTTAGTTATGTTTATTATAGGAAAGTGTTTATAAAGCATATCTTCCTTCAACTACATTCTTGCAAAATGCAGATATGATATTTCTCTCAATGTCAATGCAAAGGGAGAAAAGAGTATTGTGGAATTCACCAAACGATGTCGTAAACTTCAAATCCTCCTGCATGTCTCCACTGGTAAGTAGACAAATTCTGATCTGACATGAAACTATATATCGTGGCTTTAATCAGTAAAACAGGTGATATTTACTAGAATTATAAATAAAACATATAATCGTGAAAAAATTATATATATATCACTCTCGAACTACGCTAACTGATATTTCTTAATGAACAAAAGCTTACGTCGCCGGACGTGGAAGTGGAAAAATAAAAGAGAGGCCCGTGAAGGCCGTCAAGTGTTTTTGACTATACTTTTGTTACTTTGGCTAAACCCCATGATGAAATTAATGATGATGAGGATGCAGAGCAGGGTATCACGGGTTGCCATGAAAAAAACAGTGACAAGGCAAACAACGGCATTGGTGAGACAGATGAGATTAGGATTAGCGATTACAGCGATGATGAGGCCAGAGCCCTTAGCAAAGAAATTGAGGATGGATCCCCAGCTCTCAAAGAGGTCTTCAAGATCAGAGACATTATTGCGAACCCATATACGGTAGTGTTTCTTATAAGTTAAATATCTAATAGTTTTATTGAGTCAATTCTTGCAAGCAATATTCCTTTGATGGGTGTGTTAATTTGTCTCTCTCCATAGTCAATCCTCTTTTGTGTTGCAACTTGTTATTGAGTTATATGAGTGCTTGAGAAGATTGGAATTGATTCAACTCACAATGGAAACCCTCAAGGTATGCTTTTTCAGTCATAGACAAACAGAGTTAAACAAAGTTCTCTCTCTTTTGAGTTTGGAGGTGTTCTTTTACGTGTTGTTTGAAGTCAAACACCCCTCTTCCAATTTGTTCAATAATCATCATGTTTTGAAATGGTGTGTTCCATTCAGGAAACTCAGATAGGGAAGAAAGCTAATTAGTTGCAGAAGCACAATTCAAAATAAATTCGGTATATGGTGAAGAGACTTATCCAGTATTTTAAGCCAAAACCTCCAGGTTCAATGTTGAAATCATGGATAATCTAATGGTGAAATCCAAGAATTGGTTATGCAGAAATGTAGTTTTAGTCGTAGCAACTTATTTATGGCTTTATGGCTTTGATTCTGGTTTATTTAATCTGACTTAGACCTACCTAAGTGAACACTAAAAGGCGTAAATGTGCTTACTACTTCGGTATGATGTACTGCAGTGGCTGGAAAGAGATTGCAGATGAATGGATGAAGACCAGTGAAAATATTGTTGTAGCTGCAAGTGCAGGTATGGTATTGTGCTAGACCAGTTACCTAAGTTTGCCCTATGTTCTACTACCAAGGCTTTTGTTTTTAAATATTTTGTTTTTTTCATATACATTATTTTGCATGTCGTAGTTACCTTGCCAGATTCTATTTCACCTGCAATTGCAAATGATGAAAATGGACTCCCTTCACCCCCACTTGATGAGTGGGCCTTTCTGTCGACCCAAACAACTTCAATAGAAATATCTCATGTAGTCTTCAAATATGTGTAGAGTTTGGTATCTTCCTCAACGTGCTTGAAGCTGAGATATATCATATCAATTGGTCATGGAAGAAATTGGGTTTGTTCCATGACCAAGTGATATCTCAGCTGCTAGAACATTGAGGAAGAGACAAACCATGAATATGAAAAGGCGATAATGGTTAGTCTTTGTAAGAAATTGATGTGTGATTGTAGTTTCTAATTTTGGTATGTATACTTCGATTATGAGCTTGTTGTGAATAAATTGTTTTCTGCTTGTTTTATGTGATTGGAAATAAAGATCTTCGATGTCATGGATGATAATGGGAGTAAGTTACTCTTGCCTTCCAGCTTCTTAATATTTTTGTGGCTTGATTCCATAATGCATACTCTATTTTGTGGCTATTAAGTTATTTGTTATGATTTTTGAATTGTGATCATTGATGACATTCTTTTGTGTTGATGTAGACCCTCATGCAGCTGAAAAGTCTAAGAACAATGGATATGATGATTATTATGATGCTGATGGAAAACAATGTACGATAAAACGACCCAGTAAAATAAAGCAATCAGCTCAGTAGAGGAATCTGGCGAGGGATATCAGTGCTTTCTGTGAGCCAGAAACAAAGAATGCGAGGGGGGAATTGGAAAGGAATACTCAAATTCAGGTTTTTAGGGAGCAGGGACATAAGTTGAGCAGCTCAAGTCATATGGTGGCCAATTCTAAATATAAAGTATCTAGAGACAATGTGCAGCAGCACCCAGATTTGGACAAGAATCAGACCAAGCCTGATTCCTTTCCTCTCCCAAATGTAAGAAAACTAGAAAATATGTGGATAATCCTCTGTCAACAGAACATCCTTATGACAACACTAAAATTAAGTGTAAATTGGGAAATCAATTGTACATTCGGATGCATATATATTTTTGCTATTTTTGTTATCAAGGAAGCCAATTCCAATTATACAAAGGTGTTGAAATGGTGGAGCTAACCACTGGATATGAATTTATTTTTCTAGCATTTAATGTGATTCAACCTTTTCGATTTATATGTCAGAGATTAAACTCTCTTTGTAAGATAGAGAAATAATTTACATTTTTCTTTTACCTCGTAATAGTCATGAAATAAAGTTCCAAATTATGAGGATCTTGCATGTTCAAATTCAATGGCATGAATTTATTTTCAACGAATATAAGTGTGATGCCTTATTATTTTCAAGGTTGCTTTCCAGAATTGTTAAGTTTTGGGAGATTGTTTATTTACTTAGATTTAAAATGACTGCTGTTAGCTTTAAAAAAATGGAATTTATTTTTTCTTTCCATAAAAAACAGATTTTAAGGTAATTAAAATCACTATTTGGGAACTTGAAATGTTGAAACCACCTTAAAATAACATTTAAAATGATTTGTTTATTTTTTTCAAGATATTTTTTCATATCGTCTCTAGAGAGACAATAGTTTGAATTATGGACATATAGTCTCTATAGAGACAACACATTTTTGATCTCAGCTGTTGTCCATAGAGATACAAATGTTATTGTCTCTACAAAGACAAAAATGAAAGTGTCTCTACAGAGACAAATTGTAGACAAATTAAATTGTCTCTAGAGAGACAAATGAAATGGTCTCTTAAAAGACAATAACGCCTATGTCTTTATAGAGACAATAATAATATGTGTTCTATATTGTCTTTATAGAGATAATTGTTTGAGACACTAAATTTGAGACACCCGCTTAAAGACAATATTTAAGGCGATACACAATTTTATTTTTGTCTCTAATTAAGACAATTCACTGTAAAATTGTCTTAAATATTGTCTTAAAACACCCCCACATGTAGTAGTGAATCAAGAGTCACTAGAGAGTAATGCCTCTTTAGATGACTTGAATAGATTTGCATGTTGTTTCTTCACATTTATAAACTTGACAAAAACTCCTATTGGTTGCACCTTCCTTGGGCTTTGCCATTTCACTAGAAGACTTTTTTCACCTCAGAAAACTAGTAGTTGGGCTAGATCTCTTTCCTCCCATTCATTGTATAGAGGAGTTGAATGTCAATTGGATGGTTGAGAAGTGAATATATGTTGGTTGAGTTATGGGTCAATTTCATTCATTTACTCAACTAGGTGGATATGTTCATCTATTAAGTTGCTAAATTTATGGCACCACAATCACCCAAGAACCCAAGGAAAGATCAACCCGAATGCTTTATCTCCTTGCTGTCTCTTGGATTGAGTGATAATGTCAATAGAAAATTGCCCAACTTATCATAGAGAGAATAAATTTAATCTTTCTACTTATGAACACGATACTATTTTTTATTTCCTCTTTTTGAACTTTATTAGTTTGGATGATATTATCATGCAATAATATAGTTGATATTGTTAAATGGAGGTCACTTTTATTTGCCATTAGAAATAAAGAGTGACTATATTGGGATATTCAATCCTTTATCAGATAATATCACTCAATAATATAGGTCTTATTTTCCATTAGAAAGAAATGGCTACTAGATTAGGACGCTGATGCTAATGGTGATATTAAAGAATCAAGGTGATATGTTTATTCTTTTTATAAGAGACATACAAAATATTTGTTAATGTATATTATTTATAAAAATTATATTATTCTAGGCCCTCAATCATGTTTAAAATTGTTATCGATCTGAGATTTATTGTACTTTTATTTGTTGATTGGTGTTCAAAATATAACAATATTGAGAACAATTTTAAACATGGCTCCAATGTCTAATCATACAAATTATAGTTCACAATTATAGTTCTTGAAAGAAAATCTAATAAAACAAGAGACATTTCCTGACTCCATATTTACATATGCATCACCATTGGACTTGTGTGCCTCCAACTCTTATAAATGTTTGCCTTGCTCTAGAAAAACATGATGTATTACACTCACATCAGGTGAGGTGGGAGGTTATAAGGTAATTTTCATCCCACATAATTGGTTAATTGATTTTCACTGGAGTTGGAATGATGGTGAGGAAGTGCATGATGGATCAATGTGATGGTGGTAGTCACAATGATATAGGAGGTGCTTGAGCTCAATCTAGGGAAAATGTCTCCACACAATTACCTATAGAAGTTTGAGAGAAACTTTCAGAGTTTTAGGCGGATGTTTTTTCTGGAGAGGGGTTGTCTTTTAGATTCTAATGTTCTAAAGGACATCATAGAGTGTGCACCTGACCCTAGACATACTGGGGGTTGGAAAAATCAACACTTCCTCACAATTGACTTATATTGGAGGAAAAAAATGTGGCTTAGAAGGGTTATTATGGAGAGAAACGAGGCTAAAGAATGGATCTTGCTAATTCTAAACAATGTTGTGCTCCACCAATAAGACATGGGTACTTGTCGCAAGCACATTAAACCTCAATTGTCTCTTGCTCCAAGCCAAGGAGGTTGTAGCCAACCCCACACGGTGAAATTTTTCTGATAGAGCCCACTTTGTACCAGGATAAGTCGAAGTCTACGATCCTGTCATCTGCATCAAATGGCTCAGTTCCTCTGAAAGCAACTACCAACAACTTATCATCTACTGGTTTATCATAGAATATGAAGGCTTGGGTACTTTTTATCCCAAGTAATTCTGTGCATATGTGGGAAAACATACATTAATACATTTATAAAATCAAAAATTGATAACTTTCCTCTGTTAGTTTGATTTTTTTTTTTTTTGTGAATGTTGTAGTTAATCAAAGATATGAAATTCTGTTATTTCATAGTGATCCTAATTATTGCATTATGTCATATGTATGAATTTTATTGTTGCACAGTGATCCAAATCGCTGTAGTTTGTGAGATGTTTGAAATTCTATAAGATAACTTTCAATTTTCCACATTTGTTTTTGTTTTTTTATTTTTGTTTTTCCTTCACTGAAATATTTTGTCTTGGTCCCTCAAATTCCCAAGTCACCTCAAGGAGATGTTGATAAATTGCTTCAAAAGGTTCTTCAAGCATGATTCAAATTCACTTTAAATGACCCTTCAAATGTTGCTCTAAAGGATGCCTAAAACCCTACTGCCAAACATATGAAGGAATACGCACAAACTCTGCCAAATGCTCATATTTTCTAGCACAACATTGGAGCCTTGACACCTCATCATGGTGCCCTACTTTTTTGTTGAGCCTAATTTTTCATTGCAACTTCACTAAAGCAATTGCGACACCTTTGGTCACCTCTTCTTTTTTTACTTGTGTTTCTTGTATGCTTTTTTTTTCTTTATTTCTTTATTCATATTTCTTGTGGACTTCTTCATTACACTGAAAGGCGTTCTCTTTGCTGGCTTGGGGTGAGCAAACACTGTTCACCCTAGCCAATGAGAAGGCTTTCTTATCGCCCTTACAGCCTATAAAATTTAGACATGTGGCGCCTGCAACCAATGAAAATATTGCATTTGGCTCAGTTACCATCTCTTAGTTTGAAAAGTACATTTGAAAATCTTAAATTCGATTGCTATAGTTTGAAAAGTGTTTGGGTTACCAGCTATTATTTTTCTGTTCATTTTTTTTTACTCAGACTTCCCTTAATTTTCGTTTCCCCTTCCACATACATTGCGTACAAACCCCCCCCCCCCCCCATCCTCCCTTTTATGATTCTCCTCTTATGTCCCTTTTTAATTTTTGTTCTCATCCCTAACGTTTTACTTCCCCTCTTCGCTGATAAAATGCTCGTTCTTGCAGGTCACTTTGTGTCCTCGAGCTCCAAGTAGTCCAACGTGTTGCACCATTGGTTGGTGACCGATCCCCTCTTATTCTCTCCATTGAAAAAAAGCTCCAAGGCACCTTGTCCTCCTCTTCTGAATCTCCCTTTTCATCGCCACCCTCCCTTTAAAAATCACTCGTTGTCCTCCCAAGACTCCACCCGAACATCTGCAACTACTCTCCCTTTTAAAGCACTCTCCCCTACTCAAAAATCTTGGTCCATCCAGGGCAGAGTTATTTCAAAAACACCCCTTCGTGAATATAGCAATGCACATGGCGGTGAAAAATCGTTAAGGTTTGACCTTGTCGACCGCGATGACGCTCAAATTCTCGTCTCCACCTTCAATGAGTTGGCAGAATCCCTACATGCTCTCATTCAAGTTGGCCACATCTACAATGTTGCAAATGACACCATTAAGGTCCCCAACCCTTCTATAACCATCTAAGATGCTCGTTCGAAATCCTCCTCTTCTCTTCATCAACAGTGTCTCAACTGTTCGTTGATGACCTTACAATACCCTCCCATACCTTTCACTTCGTGCCTATAAGTTCCCTCAAACTTTCACATCCTAACTCAATCGTTGATGTCATAGGCATTGTCGCCTCCCTCTCTCTTGCCTCTGTTGTTCACAAATGCGATAGCTCTGAGACTCCAAAAAAAGCTATATCTCTTTGCGACATGTCTGGGAGCAGCATTGATGTCACCTTGTGGGGCAAACACTGCCATGCTGAAGGTCGTGCACTCTTTGAACTTCGCATGGCTCGTGTTGTTTCCGTACTTGCAATCATGGGGGAGGATCATCGATTTCAATGGCCAAACTATCGGCACAATCCCTACCACTTCCCAAATTATAAATCTAGATATCGCTGAAACACGAAAAATCTTCCTTGCCCTCACTCAGCCGAAAATACACTGGCACGAGAAAGAGGCCCCTCAATACAAAAGCAATTGCTGACATTCTCTCAATGCCACTCGACGAAAAAATCCCATGGATTTCACTCTGTGCTATTGCTACCTCAATTGACATGAATGATTTCTACTTCCTTGCATGCCCCCTTACCACTGATGGGATGCAATGCATGAGAAAGGCTTTATGACAAGATGACAACACCTGGCATTGTTAAAAATGTGAAGGCTCCTTCATCGAGTGTGACTACCACTACATCCTCCGACTCCAATTGCACGACCACATTGGCCAACTCGAAAACTTGGTCGCTTTCAACGAAGCCGCAAATGAACTTCTGGGCATCTCTGCAAAGGACCTTTTCCTCCTCTAAACCGATCCTGGAGCTATCCTGGACATATATAGCAAAATCAAAGGACGACAATTCCTCTTCACACTATCTTTGAAGATAGACACCTTCAACGGTGTTGAATGGCTATGCCCAACTCTTAGGCATGCAGAAGAACTCCCTACACTGATGCATATAATTTGATCCTATAAGTTCTGCATCCCGCTCCTGCCCCCCCTGCCGGCACAATCTGCCGCTGGCTTTAGTCATGCTTTTTCGACTCTTGCCCGTTTGTCCCCCTCCTCTCGTTCAATACATCATTTCCCCCTAACACCTTTCTGCAGAAATTCCCACCCTCCCCCACACATTCTCCATTGCTTCCCATCGTTCCCCTTGCAATCTTGTTGAACCTCGCTTGCCATTCATTGTCGATTGTGAATACATCTTTTGTAATAGTTAATATATCTTTGCGGCCCCTTAGACTTTGTAGTAGTTCTCCTAGACGTATTGGTGCCCACTCATTTCTTCAATACATTTTGTATATATGTCATTTCTCTATGTTGTTATGGGTCTTCTTAATATATGAACATTTACTCACCTGGTTTTCCATTTCCTCCTTCATTGTTTCATCTTCTTTGCAACACACACATTTATTAAATGCTCATATCAATATTGCTATGTTTAGTATGGAAAATAATACAAAAAATGCTTGTTCTTTTTTCTGTAAAATACAAAATATGGCTTCTCTTTACTCTAGCCGATACATGCAACATGTTGTTCCTTTCAAAACAAATATTTTTCCATTTCAAATATCCAACACTCATTTCTACGCAACCCATATTCAATACATTTCTGCTTCAAACATCACTCACACCATTTCTATAATACTATTGTTTATGATGAAAGACATACCACGACAAAAATCTAAACAAAAACAAAAAATAATTAAACAAAATATGATATAAAAATGCTTCATCTTCATGCTTCCCTCTCCTTTCATTGTACTTCATACATTTGACATACCTTACCTTATTTTCAATAGCTATGCCAACCACACCAGAGAACAATGTGCAAAGCGAACACCGACGACGCCACTACGCACTTAACAAAGAAAGAATTAATGAACGTTGCCGCCTCCTCTTTGCCAATCGTCAAGACAACCTTCACTCTCAATCTAACGCAAACCAAAATCCCAATCCTTTTCAAAATAGCCTCCTTCCCCTACATTCTACCCAAACTTTCCCAGTTCCCCTTCCATCTCCACTCGTTGACCAAACCTTTCCAAACCCTTCAATTCCTTCGCCTCTCGCCTACCTTGTACATGCGCCCCCCATGTTCGTCCCTTTCCACCTTCCTAACAATTTCTCCCCATCCATCTCCAACATTCACATTGTCACTTTCATGCAAGGATCGATTCACTTTCTCCCATCCAAGTTTTGTCAAATTTTCATGAAGCTTACCCATCCATGAAAACAAAAACAAATAAAGGAATCATTTCTTGTAGCTGCTCTGTTGCTGAACGAACAACCCACCATTTCTCCTCCACAAACAACATGGACCCAGGTATCCAATCGCATGTCCTCTCCTGCCTAACTCAAGTTGAAGAGATGCTCATTGCTCGTGTCAACCCTGTTCTTCAAGTTACCCATGCACGTGGTGGCCAACTCAAATATTCTGGCCATACTATTAGCTTTCCTCAAGATATCACTAATATTGTCACCTCTCTTCCTCGCATGCTGTCAGAACTAGACATCCTTGTTGTAAAAAAAAATAGTTATGACGAAACATCCTATGAATTTTTTGTTAGTAGATCGTGTGTTCACGTAGATTTGCAATTCAAACTACAAAATGACCCATACTACAGAGATGTCCAGATTAACCAACTTTCGCTTTCTGCTATGCCTGTTGCACCTATCAACATTTCCAACATGCTATGCCATATCAACACAACTTCCATCCCACTCCAAGAAGCCATTTTAGAAAATCCTAATTGTGAACTTCCCCACCCATGCCCGTCTGACCTCCACCCATCCTCCTTTGTTTCAACTCTACCAAACTCTCATTTAGAAATTGATGAAATACTTGCCTACATAGAATCCTCCAATTCCACACCCACCCATTCACTTCAACGGCCCATCATTGGCCTCTCCCCAATCAATGAATACAACATAGAGGGCCTCTTCTCCGTGGCCTTCCCCATCCTCTTCCCCCACCGGATCTGCCATGATTAACCAACCAAGAATTGCAAAAGTGGATATGCCGAAATACGCTTTGCATCTAATGCGCTACCATGACAATCATTTTGGGCAACATCCTCACTTTCGCTATTACTTGTACAACCTTATCATGCGCCATCAGAGCCAAGAAACTGCCTTTTGTCTTCATTAAAAGTGACCTTTCAAATACCCTTCTGGCAACAATTGTTGACCTTTGCCACCACCTTCAACAAATTCCACCTTCCACCATTCTAGACCAAATTATGCGTTTCAGCTCATCCTTGTGTGGGAGCCTTTCATTTTGGACCAGGGCTAGTGGGGAGCTTATCGACATGATCATTCAACAAGGCACCCCTACCATATTATTCACACTAAGTGTAGCTGATATCAAATGGCCTCACTTGCATAATGCCATGCCTTCCAACCCTCCATCCAATTCACATGATCAAACTTGATGGAGGATCCAAAACATTGTTACAAACCCACACTGTGCATCTCAATACATCCATTGTAGATTCACAATATTCCTGGAAGAGGTCCTACTTAAAGGATTCCCTGTAAAGGATTACTGGTGCAGGTATGCATACTATTCCTTCCTTGTCTTTCCTTTCGTTACTTTCACTTCCACACATCCATATTACTTTTTTCTCCCCTTTCTTTCTAAGGTATGAATGGCAACATCGTGGGTCTGCACATTGTTAGCCACCTATAAAAATTTTTCATACCAAATGGTGGCTAAATATTTTTAAGCCTTCAAGAAATAATTTCATGCCCAAATTGTTAGTTCTTAAAGTCTTGTGAAGATAACTAACCTTTGAGTTAATCTTCACTGCTATTTCCCTCTTTATCCTAAAGAATCTACTATTTGCCAAAAGAAAACTGCTTGAGAAGCTCATTTTCCATCATTTTCACCCCTCCTTTCACTCATAAATAAACCCCCATTTTCATCCCTTTTTCCTCCATAAAAATCCCTCCATAAGCCTCATTTAACCTTCAAAATCACTCCAAAATCCCTTTAAAACCTTATTGCTCTCCCTTATTTGGTTTTAAATCCCCTTCTTTCCCCTATCGGAACCCTCAATTTGCCTCGAAAACTCTGTTTTTAGGCCTAAAACACCCTTTCTACATATAATGTTTTCTTAAGCCCCCGAGGGCTTAACTCTTGTAACCCCCTTCCTCATATGACCTACAACACCGCAACCGGGCGCTAAAGGCCTTCAAACCTACGCGAAAACACGAATTTTCTTTGTTATTTCATAAACCTGACGGTTCAATTTTTCGACGAATATCCACCGTTGATCTTTGCAGATCAACGGTCATCGTTACGCTCGATCTCCGCCCATCTATCTGGCTTACTTTTCCTCCTTTTTAAAACTCCGCCCCGAGATCAAATCTTGAGAGTTCATTCTTTAGATCCTATGGTCGAGATCTAACCCAATAGTCCCAAAACTTCCCATTTGAAAAGCAACCTGCCTCTTTGTTCAATCTTGACCGTTCGTTGCACAGATCTGACGATCGGGATTAAACCCGATGAACCATTCAACCAAACCGCCACACGACAAAAACACTGACATCATCTTGGGCCCCACATTCATCTTCCTCACATCTCTGCATCCATCGCGTGCGATCTGCACCGTCGGATCTGGGCCCTCTGATCCGACGGTTGACAATCTATTTCGCATTTTTTTTTTGTGCCTGTGGTTTAATGCTGAAAAAACGCGAAATGGGTGGTTTTCTGAGGACGCGTGTCAACAAGCATATCGTATCGCGTTTTTTTTGGAAAAATTTTGAAACCGCCTCAGCTCCGCACGAAAACCATTCTGGTTTTCCGCCTTACCACTTATCTCTGCATCACTGAATTTCCAGATTTTAATCTGGGCCATTGATTACTGAGATCTGACGGCTCTGATTGTTTCCTGATCCCAAGTCTTTTGCCGTTCCCCTTTGCTCCCAAACACCTCGTCAAACGATCTCAACGTCATATATTCTAATATGACGGTCCCGATTTAATCCCCCCCCCACCATTTCATTTACCATTTACCTATTCTCCCGAGCAGTTCACCAATGTTTTCTCTGCCATCGATCTCTGAAGATTAAATGGTCCTGATTAAATTTCCTTCATTTCGTTATACCATTTCCCCCTCCGCATTATAAACTCCCGATCAATTTCAGATGTTGATCAATCTAAATCGACGACCCGGACTTAATCTTACCACCATTCACCCAACCGCCTCCCAATTGACCCCATCAAGTGATCTCGACCGTTGGTTGTTTTCATCCAACGACCACGATTTAATCTCGCACCTGAAACCTCCAAAGCAGCCTTTAACCTATTTTTCATGGGATTTTCTTAACTATTGTTCATTTTTTGCAGGTTATAAAGGTTTCTTCGATAGTTTTAAAACAATGTTAAGGCCAGGGATGACGATCCCTTGGCCAATTGTTCACATGAAAAGGAAATTTACAAGATTCCAACTACGATTTCACCCATGTTTCATGAGCATTGGCGATGTCATAAAACCCTCTGCGCGCCTGCAAAACAACAAAACACAGTAAACATCAATTATACAAAGAGTATCCGTGTCAAAGGATGGGATCAGAGCATAAATGAAGATTTAATGATTTTAAAATAGAGTTTAAAGGGATTCAGGCATAAATTCAAAGAATCAAAAGCCTAATCCACTGAGATAAAGACAGTGTTAAAGAATAAAGACCAGAAATGAAGATCAAGGCCTAATTAGGCCTAAAACACAGACCAAAGCAAATTTAAATTGTTTCAAGGAAAACAAAAGGAATATCAGCCAAAGGACACCTCAGAGCCTCATAAAAGAGGCTAATTGAATCCTCTCCAGCTATCAAAGAGCCACCTGCTGCTTCCATAAATCAACAGAAGGCATAGTTGTTGCCTATTCAGAAGATAATTGTCTAAAGACAACTGAACAGTTATTTCAAACTGTAAGCAATGTTATTGAAAGGATAGGAAAGAAACTTAAAGTCAATCTTCTCATCCACTAAGCCTAAAAAACTGAAAAAAGGGTTATGAGACACAATAACAGATAGAATGCATTCCTGCCTTATGCCTTGCACGGTTTTCAAGGCTAGGAATTGCATTAAGTGTACAATTAATGATACTTGAACCCTAGAAACTCTTCCACCTTCTCATTTCCTTATAAAATCTCCTTGAGGAGCACATTGTAAAGGGTTGGTTATTGGATTTCTGATGTAATACTCGCTGTATCGATTCATTGTTGAATGTAAATAAACTCTGAAGCTCTGAAGCCCTGTTAAGTTATTGAAGAAGTTAGGCTGAGAAGAGAAGTTGTTGCTGTGATGAAACATTGGACTTGAAGTATGTAACTGGATTGACAATCAATATACAAGCTGATTTTTGGGATCCTGGTCTATATAATTGGTGAAGTACCGCTTACTGTTATTGTTTTCCTTTCATGTATGCCGTTTTGTTCACTTTTCTCTGATAAAGAACAACAAATATAGAGTTAGGATTTACTGTTAAAAGTACCCTACTCTCATTGATAAGCTTTATCTGTATGTTTTCCTCCAATTGTATTTTTAATAATGACTTAAGTTAAGTGTAAACATTATCAAGGAATGTTGGTTTGTCCATGTCTTCATGTGCAAAACTTGAAAGGAATTTCTTGAATGATATTTTCAATGCATGCTAAGTAGAGTTAAACTAGAAAAGTTTATGGTTTGCCCTGTGTTCTAGTTCTTTCTCCAAAGGTTGTTTTGAAGGTTTCCCTAAGAGTATGCTGAAAGCAAGGCTAGATTTTAATGTGTCTGACTTGATCTTAAGCTGCACTTTATTCTCTTATCTGTTTTCATCCCTTCTGAAAGTAGTCATGTGGATTACTGGATTGTTTGTCTGATAAGTTAGCTTTAATGCAAGCTTGTCCAAAGAATTTTATGGTTAGCCCTGTCTTTGGTTGGTTTAAAAAAGTTGCTTAAAAAGGATTTTCTTCTATGGAAAGTTGATAAATCCTTTTTGAAATTGTTGGATTTTTCCACCTTCTCAACACTCTAATGTTCCATTCCATCATTTAATCTAAAATGATCTTTTGATATAGATGACTTGCCCCTTAGACCACTCTTGAAATTGTTGTACAATTAAACCCTTTTGTGACTCCATTTCCCAATGGTTTAAAGCTGTTTTCACACTAATCCTATCTGCTGAACACTTCTCAATATACTTGCACCTTCACCTCTTTTGAACTCTTTAATTTTGTGATATTCCATCCAATTAAAGATCATACCTGACCAACCAAACAAACAAAAAAACCTTGTTCTTAATAACTAGCCTAATATCATACTAAAAGCCTTAAAGATAAATCAATATTTGCACTTATAGAGAGATCCCTCTCTGGATTCAGGAGGGATAGATCCTAGAATCCCAAAGTGGTTTTTGATGTAGTCTCTGCAGCATTTAGTCTTGCCACTCTACTAAATTACAGAGGTCTAACATTTCTGGCGACCATACTGGGGAACTTTCTGAAGTAACAGATAGCTTCACAACTCAGATAATCCCTTTTTGACAATGAACCAAATGTCTGCCTAGAGTGGTTTTGATTGTTGATGATGAACAACTTTCAAGCCCTGAAATCAAGTAAAAATCCTTCACCTGGTGACTCCACTGAACATTAGTAAGCCTGCTGATTTTCCTTAGTTTTCCAAGAGATTCCACTTGGGAATTCAGAGTGAAATCCTTAAAACAAAACACTCAAAATTTAGTGCAGTACAAGTAGCTCTCTTCAAGCACTACCAAAGCAAATGGTAATCATGATAGAACTTATTTGAATCAGTGACAAACTAAGTAACCCTTAGGATTCCCATAGAGCCTTATCAAACCTTGAAGGAATTAGCTAGCTAAGCCATAAGAGTAAACTATGTTTGTCTCATCACCTTAACTAAGTGTTGAAACAGATTTTAGGACCTTCTCATCACCTTAACTTGGAAAATTCAAAAATATTTCAGACTGGCTTCATAATAAACATGGTGGTGGAACCATAAAACATTTTACCTTCACAAGAAGCTAAAAATTTTCCACCTAGTGACTCCACAATCCTAATATAGACCTAAAGACTCCACTGGGAAACCCATTACTATCATAACATCATATAAACTCAGTTAAGAAGACTTAAAAGGTTAAAGTTTTCTTGCTAAAAGATCAGTTAGCCTACTCAAGATTGTCATATTTGGTTAAAATTTTCTTGTTGTTGGGTCTGAAAACATAGCATAGTGGCTTCTAGAAGGATCCATACTAGAGCCTATCCTGACTCAAATCTTCCTGAGATAGTTGATAATCCTGAAAGAATTTGTAGGAAATCTCCTAAGGCCAAAATTTCAACTATTGTTAGGTTATTGCATAGAGCCAATTCTGTCCTTGAAAACCTTGCAGCTCTACAAAATCCACAAGTTGACTTAAGGAACCCATTCAAAACTAGGTCACTTGATGATATAGATCAGATAGATTTAGAGTCTCCACCTTCATCCCAAGATAGAGGTGAACATCTTGGTAGCAGAGAAACTACTCCACTTGATTTGCATTTCCTTCATAATTTTGGTTTCTCTCATCCTAGATTTGCTCAACAATCTCTTGCTGGTCCATCCACTTCTGTTATCCACACATCCACTGTTCAAACTACACCATTCTATCAACCTCCTCCACTTGTAAACCCCCCACTTTTTCCACAACCTCCTATCATGGCAACATGCTATGCTCCCCTAGTCCTTCCTTTACCTCTAGTAAATCTACCACAGGACTATCAGTCCAAGATACCATTATTTGATGTCAGTGGTGCTACTACTGCTTCACAACATGTGGACAAGATGAATGACTACTTTGATAGAAATGAGATTGATGATGAAACTGTCAAACTTAGGTTATTTGCTCAAAGTCTAGGGGGAGAAGCAAGAAAATGGTTCAAAGGCTTAACCCCTAATAGTATTAATGATCTCCAAGCTCTCCATCAGTTATTCTTAAACAAGTGGGAAGTTAAGAAAAACCCTCTCCAAATACTTTCAGACTACAACAATCTCAAAAGAAACACTGGGGAAAGTGTCCAAGATTATCGCACTAAGTTCAATAGTGTTTATAATGCACTGCCCCCAGACTTGAAACCTCCTCAAGGCTCAGCTTTAAACAAATTTCCTTAAGGATTTGATTCTGAAATGACCTATCAGCTGAGAGAGAGAGATCCTTCGACTTTAGAAGATATGCATAAAGGAGCCTTAGCTGTGGAAGTAAATTTGGTGGAGAAAAGAGCTAGAATGAGGAATGAGAAGAAAGTATCATTTAGGGAAGAATCTGCACCCTCCACATCCAGCTCTAAAGTGAAAATAATGATAGAAGAAATTATGAAAAAGGTGAGCATACTTGAGAGGACACAATCTAGAGAAAACCAATCTGTTCCCCAAAATAGAAATCAAAATCCAAATCAGAACTTTAGGAGAAATCAACCTCAAAACAGACAAAGAGAGGATGATCAACAGATTACACCTCCTTTTCATCAAAACTATGTAAGTGAGGTTGAAGAAACAATTGAACAAACAGAGGAAGATGACATAAACATGTTGGGAGTAGGTAGTGATCATTTTGATGTTCCTATTAATAAGAAACAAGGTCTATACACACCATATGATGATAAAAGAACAAAGGATGAATATTACTATCAAGAGCTGGAAAATGTCATCATAGAAACTCCAAAAGAATATGACTTTAGGAGTAAGAAGAATCAGGAAACTCAAAAAACTAAAACCTCTGATAATTCTGCAAAAAATAGCCATGTGAGTAAACCCAAAGTTATTAAACAAAAAGACAAAACAGTGCTATAAATTATGATCTAAACGAAGAGAAAGGCACTCAAATTAATGAAAAACAGAGCGCAGATCTTAGCAGCGTTAGCACCTCAGCTAGTGCTCCTATTAAAACAATTTTGACCAATGTAAATAGAGGAAATCAGCAAACTGATTTTGCTGATAAAATAGTGATTAACAAGGCTGAAACAAATATTGTAAAAAATCAGTTGCCTTTTAGTTTGGAACAAGAAATTGCCAAGATCAAGATCTTTGTTCCCCTTACTGAATTAGTCACCCATGATGTGTATAGATCACAAATTTTGAAAGCTTTCAACATAACAGAAAACAATGACAATGTAAACCTCAATGATGACCAACCAGAGCTCTTATTTGGTCCTAATATTGAGGGAAGATACCAAGAAGGGCCGGTTCCTCCTTTTTATGTTAGTTTGAAAATTCATGAGAAAATTTTACACAATGCCATGCATGATTCAGGGGCCTCTCACAATTTAATGCTCAAAGTAGTAATGGAGAGCCTAGGCCTTGAAATCACTAGACCATATAAATATCTATACTCCTTTGACTCCAGTAGAGTGAAATGTTTAGGTTTGATCAAGGACCTTTGTGTAAACTTAGCACAAATGCCAGCCAAGTGCTTAGTGATGGATGTTGTAGTGGCTGATGTACCCCCCAAATATGGTATGCTGTTATCAAGATCTTGGGGAGCTAAGTTATAAGGAACAATGCAAATGGATATGGCATATGCTACCATCCCTGTTTTTAATCAAACCAGAAGACTTTATAGGGAATCTCATATGCAATACATGGTCAGTAGCCAAGATAGAACAGAAAACTCTCCTCTTTATTCTGTACATATAGACCTTGACTCATTTATTCTCTTCAATCATGAAATATCAAATGAGCAGGAAACCTTAATTGATTTAATGGCCACCCATCACTGTAACATAGTGGCAGACATAGAAAAGGAGGAAGACATGACAGAAACATCAAAACAGTTTGTCAAAACAGAAAATCACAAAAAACAAATCACAGGTCTAGAGCTACAAAACAATCATCCATTGCTTGTCAACCTTGAGAGTCAAGAGAAGAATCTTCAACATAATAAAGAACATGAGTAACTAAACCAAATTCAACATGGTGCTGACTTACAAGAACAATCTAAAAGCACACAAGATAAAGATGACAGTAGTCAAACTAGTAAATCCGAAACTAGTCCTCTTTGGAGTATGAATTTTGATGGGTCTTGCACTAAGAACAATGCAGGTGCAGCCATTTGGATACACAACACTAAAAACAATCATATTGAAGGGCATTCCTACAGGTTAAATTTTCAATGTTCAAATAACATAGCTGAGTATGAATTCCTCCTTTTAGGCCTACACTTATTGAAGAAATTAGGGGCCAAAAAGATAAAAGTTCATGGAGATTCAGAGTTGATTGTTAGGCAAGTGAATGGGGAATATAGTGCCAAACACCCCAGACTTAGAGCCTATAGAAATGATGTCATTGACTTATTGAAAAAATTTGATGAATTCCAACTTATCTTTGTCCCAAGAAACCAAAATATATTTGCTAATGGTTTAGCTTTTGCTGCTAGAACTTGTCTAACACCTTATGAAACCAAACAATGCACTATCCAAATCAAATTTAGACCAGCTGTCCCAGACAATGAAAAATACTGGCAAGTGTTTGATGGAGATAGACAAATAGAAGAATTCCTATAGTCCATAAATGAATTTGAACCACCAAGTTCAGATTCAGAGTATGAAAATGACTGTGCTATTGAAGAAAACCCACTTGATGAAGAAGTAAAGTCTCCAGAGATTGCTGATATAAATATGTTATCTAATAAACTTGTACATTCCACAGAGATTAGTGCAGATTTAGAAAAATAAGATTTAGAAATGCTGCAATCTAATACTCAAGGCCTGCCACAAGGACTGGTCCCATTAGAAGAATTGTTTGATTTCAACGATGTTGCCAAAAAACCAAAACTGAAACCTGTTGAAACTGAAGTAGAAGAATGTAACATAGGCAGTGAAGGAAAACCAAAAATGATTAAACTGCCTAAAATCTTGCCAGCTCACATTAAACTGAAATACATTGAGTTCTTTAGAGAATTTTCTGATGTATTTGCATGGAGTTATGAAGATCTAAAGTCTTATGACAGAGATAATTCAGCACAAGATACCCCTCAAAGAAAACCAAAAACCTTTTAAACAAAAATTGCGCAGAATAAACCCTATTCAATTACGTTTGGTTGAGAAAGAAATCAAGAAAATGTATGAAGCTGGAATTATTGTCCCTATTAGATATTCTGAGCGGGTGTCTAATCTTGTGTTAGTTAGGAAAAAGAGTGGAGAAATAAGGCTTTGTATTGATTTTAGAAACTTAAATAAAGCTTCTTTAAAAGATAACGACCCTTTACCCAAAATGGATCACATTTTACAAAAGGTAGTTGGTTCTAAAAGAATTTATTTGCTAGATGGCTTTTCGGGTTACAATAAGATATTAGTACATCCTGATGATCAACTCAAAACATCCTTTATTACACCTTGGGGTACTTTCATGTATGTGAAAATGCCCTTTGGTTTAATGAATGCTGGTGCTACATTTCAGAGAGCCATGGATATTGCATTCTCAAAAGAATTAGGATACTTCATCATTATTTACCTTGATGATATCACTGTTTTTTCCAAAACAGATGAAGAACACCTAGAACACTTGAGAAAAGTCTTTGAGCCATGTAGGAAATTTGGGGTATCTTTAAATCCAAAGAAAACAATGTTTGGTCTCCAAGAAGGCAAACTGCTTGGACACATCATATCAGAAGAGGGGATAATGATAAACTTAAAGAGGATTGATGGTATATTGCAAATTAACCATCCTAGAAACATCAAAGAACTTCAATCTTTCATTGAAAAGATTAATTTCTTGAGAAGGTTCATACCCAACTTAGCTGAACTCCTTAGAAAAATAACAAACATGCTAAAAAAAGAAGGAGTTAAATGGACCTTAGAAGAAAAAAAATCATTTGAACTAATAAAGCAAGCCTTAACCAAAACACAAGTTCTCATTAGTCCTGATTTTACAAAAAAATTCTTCATTTTTTCATTTGCATCAGAACACACAGTGGCTGCTGTCCTATTACAGAAAAATTTAAAGGGACAAGAGAAGCCAATTGCATTCTTTAGTAAGGCATTAAGAAATGCACTTTTGAAGTACAATATTATGGAAAAACAAGCCTTTGCCTTAGTCAAAGCCTTAAAATACTTCAGAGTTTACATTTTACATTCCCACATAATTGCCTTTGTGCCAAATTCAGTTGTAAAAGACATTTTAACACAAGATCCAGATAGCAAAAGAGGAAAGTGGATTGCTGTGATACTTGAATATGATTTATAAATCAGGCCCACTAAGCTCATAAAAGGCCAAGGACTAGCAAGATTAATGGCCAAGTCTAATTTTGAAGCTCTTGATATAAACATGATAGATGCATTAGATGAACAGGAGGAATTGTCAACTCCCATTATTGAAGATCATTTCTTGTTTTCATCTTGGTATGCTGATATTTTATATATTTTTCTCAATTTGAATACACCTCCTGGTTTGTCTAAAACAAAGGAAATATTTTTAAAGCTGAAAGCTGTTAATTACTGCATTCTAGATAAATGTCTATATTGGAAAAATGCTAGTGGATTATTGCTTAAATGTTTGCCTAGGAATGATGCAGATAAGATCAAGCATGAGTTCCATGAATGAGAATGTGGAGGCCACCTCTGTTGGAAGACAACTGTCAATAAAATCCTTAGAGCTAGTTACTACTGTCCCACCCTCTTTCAAGATGTCCACAAAATGATTATATCCTGTCACAAATGCCAACTCTTTGAAGGCAAAAGAAAATTGCTTACCTTACCCTTGCATCCAATCACTGTTGAAGCTCATTTTCAACAGTGGGGTCTAGACTTCATTGGGGAAAACCACCCTCCCTTATCTGCCCAACATAGATGGATTCTCACTGCAATAGACTACTTTACCAAATGGATAGAAGCCATCCCTTCTAAGCAAGCCAATGACTCTGTCATCATAAAAGTTCTTGAAAATCATATCCTATCTAGATTTGGCTGTCCTAGGAAGATTATCACTGACAATGCTGCTGCATTTGGATCCAAAAAGATGGTTGAATTCTGTCACAAATATCAGATTACATTAGGCCATTCTACTGCTTATTACCCTCAAGGTAATGGGTTGGCAGAATCTTCAAACAAAATTTTGGTGAACATAATCAAACAGTTGCTGGAAGACAATAAGAAGTCATGGCACACAAAGCTAGTACATGCATTATGGGCTGATAGATTAACACTTAAAAAATCCATTGGACTGTCACCCTACCAGCTAGTTTATGGAGCAGATGCAATTTTTCCAACTAGTCTAAGAGTGCCAGTCATGAAGCTGATCCAAGAAGTGCAGTCTAAAGAAAATGATGTGACAAGAAGAATCAATTAGACTATACATCTTCAACAAATCAGAGAGGAAGCCTACAACAAAGCACTACAAAAGCGATAAAACATCAAGAAGCTGTTTGACAGAAAGACAAAGGCCAGTGATTTCAGCATTGGTGACAAAGTTTTAAAGTGGGATTCCAGGAGAGAAGATAAGGGCAAACATGAGAAATTTGATAACTTATGGCTAGGCCCTTATCTTATTCATTCTACTGCTGGTAACAATGCCTATTTTTTGCAGGAATTGAATGGAACTGAATTTTGTGGAGGTCCTGTCAATGGCAGGATGCTCAAACATTATTTTTCTTAACCATTTCAGTTTGAAGTTTTTCTTTTATTTCTCCTCATTGTAAATTATCATTGTCTAAACATTGCATTCAAAAATAGAAAAAGAAAAATACAAAAAACAATACAAAAGAAAAGAGGGCAGATTATAAAAACAAGAAAGATACAACCCCATACCAAAAAAGAGAAATAAAGTCTGAAAGTGTGCAAGCTCAAATGCCACTCCTAAAAAACACACTTTTAGTTAGTCATACAGCCTAATCATGACAAATTAGCTTTTTAATTTACTGCTGATAGGTTAGTGGATTAGATCAGCCAAACAACATAATCTTGGCTTATCAGTAAGGTATATTAGGATAGAAAAACAAAGATTCAAGCAAGCTCAAATCTGAACCTATGAATCTCAAAAGAAGAATGAAAATATTTCTTTTCTTTAATCCAGTTAACAAGTGAGCTTTCCATTAGGGAAATTTTGAGGTCTATAATGGGCCTCCTAAGGAAAATGTACAATCAAAATTCACTTTATGAGAACCAATCACATTTTAGGGGATGAAATCATCTCTAATGGTTGAGGTGGCATTGCTTGAGTTAAAGGTACTTACTTGTTACATTCTCAATGGTAGATAAAACTCATGGTTAACCATGGTAGTGCTCTAAGTACTTTTAAAGTCAAAGTAAAGTACTCATAATAAATGTCATTTCACACTTTTTGAATAAAATAATATTATTGTCATTTCATATTTCTTGAAAGAAACAATGCATATCCCTATACATTTATTATATTATATTATATTATATTATTTTTATATAGTATATTAATTACATGTTATTATACAATTTAAATAATATAAATTTTAATTAATAGTATATAATATAAATAAGAATTTGTAAATTTATATTTATATTTTATTTTAAGTTATTTAAGTACAAAGGACAAATTCATTAGTTGTTCAATGATAATGACTTTTTCTTGAAAAACTCATTCTTATTTATAGTCACATCAATACAATTTTTTTTATTAATTTTATTTTGGTACAACTTCTGAATTTTATTTAACCATGGTTACATGGATTTTGGTACAAAAAGTGAATTGCAAATTCGTAAATATTATTTTATTGGTTTAGCTATTATTTTATTATTTCCTTAGGAGGCCCATTTTAGACCTCAAACTTCCCCTAATGCAATATCAAGCTCGGCATAAAAAAGGGGGAACACCATAATAAGATAGCCCAAACCAAAGGAAGAAAACATAAAAAGATAGCCCAAACCAAAGCAAGAAAATTGCAGCCACGCTGATATGACGGATTTCTAAAAAACAATGTAAACATTGTGATAAGTATTGAATATTTCATCCAAAATTGTGTCAAAATTGGTTATCATAAGCATTGAATACTTCATCCACATTTCTGTCAAAAATGGTTATGATAAGTATTCAATGCTTCCTCCACAATTGTGTCAAAAATAGTTGAAGTTTAATAACTCGCAAACAACAAAAGGTCAGATAGAGAGCATAAATATATAACACAACTACCATGTAAATGAAAAAACTTATTTATATTGCAGTGCAAGATCCAAGGGGGAGTTGAGAAAAAAATGCTCTCTTTTAGATGAAGATTCAAATCAATAATAAAAAAGTTAATGTTTTTTTCATAACAGTTCTCAAAACAAGTAAATACGAACTAAGACTCATCTTCATGGCATAAGAACTTCAGATTGGCTAAGTGGGGATAACACAAATAATTATGTTTCATAGTTTAAAAGCCAACAATCCATGTAATCAATAACATGTCCATTTCAGAGGTTTTCCTCTTCAATGTGATATTTTGCACCCCATAGGTTGACATTCATTATGTACCCTTACATGTAGCACACGAGATTCATTGATCCTACTTTTAGCGTTCCCTTGCACCTCCCGGTGCAATTGCTAGTATTTATTGTCCTCTTGCACTATAGATAGTTTACCTTTGGAGTTGAATTTGGAATCATTAGCTTCATCATTACTACTCCTTTTTGGGTGCCTACATTGGGTATTAGTTCAATGTCACTTCATCTTTTGTAGCTTATTGATGTAGTGAAATCCTCTTCACAACTAGCAACTCCACGATGTTATTTTTAACATGGCCCAAATCAATTTAGAGAGATAATCAAGATATTTAGAGAGATATAAGTTTAGAAAAGATATTTAGAGAGATATGTGTAACATTTATGCTCTTGCTTCTTCCACTTGTTTACTTAGTTGAAATTGCAAGTTTCAAATCAGTTTAGAGAGATAATCAAGATATTTAGAGAGATATATGTGTAACATTTATGCTCTTGGTTCTTCCACTTGTTTACTTAGTTGCAATTGCAAGTTTCCTTTCATGAACAAGAATGCCCATTGATGTTGCGTACTTGATAGTAGTGCGAAAATCCCTATACTCAGTTGGCGAAAAATAGACACTACGATGTCATACATGCTGACATCATCTTAAGCTCTCAAATGCTCTTTTTACCTCTTGAGGTTACTTTAGTAATATATATGCATAGTTTACCAAAGTTCAACAATCCTATGGACTCTAAAGGTAGCAGTAATTGAAAATTCCTATAAAAAGCTAAGGCTAACTTGTACGACCTATAAAAGTTCATGTCTGAGTTATTCTAGTAGAATATTTTTGTTTCCTATTCGAGTTCCAAAGAGGTAGGATCAAGGTGGCAGACAATCCCTTTCTTGTAGAGAGGGAGTGTTGAAATTGGCAACAAGAAGAGGCTTCTAATTTAATTTTCCTTCAATTAAATTAGAAGGAAATTGTAATTCCACATCACATGACAACTTGTACAAGTTAAATGAGTTGGGAAGACTTAGTTAGCTCATTCAATTTGAATTGGTGGTCAAACTGGAGGAATGTAGAGTTCACTCTTAACTTTTAGGGGGTCTAATTGCAGTTTATTTTGAGTTGTAGTTGTTTAACTTAATTATTTGAGTTACAATCAGTTTAACTAGTTCTAATCGATGGATGAATTAGTGAGAGGTCCAGTGAATTAAATCTGCTTTAATTTACATGTAATGATCACTGAAATAACTGATAATTCACTCTAAATAGTTTTTGCATGCTAGTTCTAAGGAATTGATAATTGAGATTGGACTTGTATAATTAATTCACTCTAAATACTATCAGTGGTATAATTAGAAAATTGTAGAGGTCATGGATGAGGTCATGAGGATGGCTTGAATGTATTGCAAAATAAATTAGTTGTAATTTCCTAATTAATAGGGTCTCAATTCCCTCGGGAATGCATGAGAAAGGCTGGTCATACAAGGGAAAGAATTGGTTAAGTACTTCACCAAATCTACGCAGATAAGAGTGAGACAATCAAAGATAGTGTAGAAAGATATCGAATCTGAGAGAAGCATTGTATTGTTTCATATTCTTGACTTTATGCAATATACAAATATCATGGTTTTTAGTTGAGGCTTTCCCTAGATACATATTTGTGTTGCGCAATTAAATTTCTTTCTCTTTCTTGTTCATGTGATTGTGCGATTGTAATTTGTTTCCGCAATTTGTAGAATAGATTCAAGTATTTAGTTTTAGCATATTACAATATCAATTGAATCTATGTCGATTTTATACATGTTATGCCATCTACACGTATACCAAAACCCCATAGCATGCCCTCTACATCAAATATTGATGTTCCTAGTATCCCCGTTGAATTGCACATGCATGCCCCTATTAGGAGTACATAATAATTAGTGAATAATCCATGAAATGTGGGTTCAGTGAGAATTCTCCCACGAAGACCATAACAAATTTATTTGAGGAGTCTCGTAGGTTCAAAATCAAGAATGCTAAGGCTCCTACAAGATAGTCCTGAAAATGTTCAAATGAGACAAGAAATAATTGAACAAATCTAGTTATGGAAATGCCATTGTTGGGGAGTGTAGGGCATACCTTAGATGAGCAAGTAAAATTATTTTAATTTTTTATAATTGTATTTGTTACGTTTAGGATATTTTTTTAGAAATGAAAGTAGTTTCATATTTTGGTTGGGTTTTTAACTGATCCAAAATTTCATTATAAATGTAGGAAATAAGTGACAAAGTGCCTAATGTACCTATAAGGGCATTTGCCTCAACCCCCAAGACTAGAACAATATCATAAAAGGAATGCAAGAAGTTACAATCTTGCTCACTTCAGAAGGAAATGTCTTGAAGGATGAAATGGGGTTAAAAATTTTTCACTTTATTTTTTGTCGTGCAGAACAATTATTTCGCAATATCATCCAAATGGATTGCGGTAAGCAAACTAATACTACAAAAAAACTATTTAAATATGTCATAATAGCATTTGGTAATCCTGGTTTTGATAAGGAAATTATTCTAGAGATTGCACATACATACATTCACTCAAAAATAGACAATTTAAGGTTAGCGTTGACAAAAAAACTTGATGTATCCACCTCCAACTTGGATCATAGACCAAGTGATGTGGGATTAACTTATGAAATATGCCAAGTTTAAGAGGAAGGTTCACAATAATCCAAACTATAAGCCATTTGCACAAGGAGGATGTAGGGGACGCCTTTGAGAAAAAATGAAGGCAATCTAAGCTAGGGTGTCAAAAATTGGATCTCATAAATTAGGCTCCAGTGGATATAATAACATTCGTGGTAGCATGGTGAGTGAATATTTTCAGCTATTATATTTTCTATTCTAGGGAAAATAACCATGGTCATGTTGAGTTAATTGTTTATTAGTAATTATACCTTATAAATATGATTATCTATGTTAATGTAGGTTCACCAATTTCAAAAGGAAACATCAGAGGAAGACTTAAAACATGATTTATTACATGGTTCCCAAGGTCTTCGACAACACATGATAAATCGAGGGGAAAAATTAATTACTGGTTATGAATCTGAGGTTAGTTGTTTATAATATTTTATGAATTATTTAATAGTTTAATTGGAGGTATAATGTTATTTTAACATGTTAAATTTTTTTATGTATAGGAATCCGAACAATCAAAATCATCAAAATCTGGGAGTGAGCATGAGGAGGAGATACACGCACATGATGAATAGTTTGTCGCATAGAATCATTCAATTTTCATTCTTGAGCCTTCGTAAGAAACCATTGTTGAATTTCAATCAATGGGAGACAAAAATAATGAGGAGGGTGTTCAATGTGATGAGAAATCCACACCCACAATTAGAGTAGCGCCTTGTAGAAAGAGGACAAAAGGGATTGATATGTGTTAATTTTGAATAACTTGAATGTGCATTGCTCCAACTCTTAAGGAGTGCACTAGGTTCTGAGGGTCCAAACATAAACTAATTATATGTACAACAAAACAAATTTTAAAGATACTTTTTATTTTGAACTTTGTGGAATGAAACAATTTTTGAAGGTACTTTGTTTTCCTGCAGAGCTATTTTTATGTGAGTGTCATAGAAAAACAATGTTTTGATAGTAAATGATGAATTGAATATATTGTGACTTTGGGTTAACATTAGTTGCCTTCAATGGCACAACTACAACAATATTTTGGATTGTATGGCTTTCTACACTTATTATAGTTCGTAATTGAAGCTTTTTTTGTCAAGAATTATATTTTAGATCAAACTTGTTTTGAATTTAATTATTGTTTGTGTTTCTAAGAGGAAACCCAACCATCATGTTAGGGAGGGATCCTAATTTAATGCTTACTATTTGTGTTTCCAAGAGGAAGCCCAACCATCATGTTAGGGAGGGATTCTAGTACTGTTTATTCCCTAGTACATGTGGTGAGATGATCATTGGAACCATCTCTACATGCTAGGGGTGACAATGCCAATGAATTAAACACTCGCAGTTTGTAAATGGTTGGGAGGTGAATTGTGAGCTTGGTTCCGCTTATTTCAACTATATTCAGGTTATCCATATGTACGATGTTTCAGGGTTGCAGTGTTCAGTATGATTAAATCCAACCACCTGAGTCATGCCTTGATTATGTCTATAAGTTAAAGAAATTTTGAACTAGAAGCCATCTAGTTCTCTGCCTTATTAACTAGTTTTCATCAAGTGATACATTTTAGATTTGGGCACTCTTGAGTAACTTTAAGACCACTTATGGGTAATTACTATGGTAAGGAGCATCTCTGGTTCAAAATAGTCATCAACCTCTTTCCAAAACTTTTCTAGCACTTCAACACTATTGAGATGATTGGATAAGTTGAATTGATTGGGTAAACACTCGTTATCAACTCTAAATTATTTAAAAATATGTTAACTTTTTATTTTTTATTATTTCTTAGACAAATTTATATTCATTAGAAAACACTTATGTTTATAATTTCCTAAGTTGGATATACATTGTTATCAAAGCATGAGACCATGTATTGCCTCTCTATGGTCCAAGAGTAATGTCACTAACTTTACAATCATCAACCCCTTCAGAAACCAATCTGTCCACATCAACTAATGCTACTACAACCACACCACCTTTGACGTTGACTCGACTCGTTGTAGAAACCATCCCAAGAACGATGAAAATGCCACTACGTCGTGTCGCGTATAGTTCAAAGGAAACTCATAGGTACACCATCGTTAATGGTCTAGCTCAATCCCCATTAGCTATGTTAGCATTGGAGGTTTTGCAAACTCGCCCAACCCAAAGGAGAGCCATTCTTTCCACATTAGGAACAATTGACCCTTCTGATTTGTGTTGGTGTATTTTTATTTGGATAATATTACACCACGACTTCCATGTACAATTTCCTTCCAGATCCCTGTCACTATCTGAAACATCACCATCCATCAATGAATTGTGAGTCATGGTCTTTCGTGGACACCTTTGCTCCACCGCTACCTGCCCCACTTCCAACCAGTTAAACATTGTTGATTGGTTATCTTGCTATTCAAACTATTCGTAGTCTAGGAATCCCAACTATGCCTATTATGGGTGGTGTTCAATATTTTCTTTTCCCTACTCATTTCATATCAACTCATGTACATTCTGCCATCAAGCCTTTGGGTGCTATTTTATTAGTTCAAAAACCTTCAACATTTATTTTGGTTGGAACACTCCTCTTAGTTCTAAGCCCTAGACAATTTCAAATGGGGGCAATATTTTTGTTAAGTAGATAGCTATTAGGGGAATTCTTGTCCCTATACCTCTTGTGGTACAATCTAGCCCTTCATTGATTAATATTTTTCCTTCCGAAGGTTATCTTGTCGGTGGTGGTCCCATGCATCATACGCCTTATGTGGTCAATAATGTTCCTTTTCCAGGACCTACTGCATCTCCTTGGGGACTCCCTATTCAACCGTTGTTTCTTGTTGGGGGCAACTTTTGTCCTACGCCAATACGGTGAAACCAACACTCCTTTCTACTTCGATAGTGGATGAGGTGCCTCAGACCATTTATTGTGTCTTTAAGGAAGAAGCCCCATGAGTAGTTCACCCACAAAAACTCCCACAAGCATATGAAAAGAACTCCCACAAAATCATTTCCTTTTAATTAAAGAAAAAGCCATTTTTTGTCTAAGTTGGACTAAATTATATTAATGTTACATAATGTACAAGAAGAGACGGGCCTCTGGAATCACTGTATTAGCCAATTCTGGAGGCATTATATGTTAAAAAAGAAAAAAATTGACTACCCTAGATGGGGAAACCAGTCATAATAAAACTGCCCTCAGAGGGGAAACCAGCTTCAGAGAAAAAATAGTTAAGAGTTGTGAAAGTAAGCAGGAAATACAGTTTAACATAGAAAGTAAACATAGTTGTCAAAAAAGACCTCTCCATGCTAGGTGTCATTTTGTTGAGGCGGTGGTTCCTCCACGATAAGGCACGTATAGTCTTCGGAAGAGTCATCCGCATGAGTCGTTTGTTGAGCTGCTAGTTCAGGAGTAGTGGCTGTGCGAACAATGCTAGTATTGCCCTTGAAACCTTCTTCACCCGACCATTTTGAGCTACCGCTTCTACTATTGCCATTTCCTTTGCTACTGGAGGAATTGGCACCTGATTTAATAGGTAGGGCCTCTGAGTTACGTGGGAGCTGAAGAGGGGCAGAGGCAATGGTGGAATTTCTCTATCTTTCCTTGGTGCTTTGGCTTGCTTCGAATGATTCTTCTTCCTTGAAGCTGATGGTGATGGTAGCAGTGAGGCGAGAACGGTCCAAAGAACACGTGTAGTGGAATTGCGCGGAATTATCCTCAGGCAGAAGAGGTCGTGTCTCCAAGTGAATGGACTGCGGAGGCTGAGAAGCTCTGCCTCATCCTCTGTCGCGACCTGTGGCTTGATTCTATGCCAAAATCTCATCAGGAGAAACTGAGAGAGGCGGTCGAGAAGCTTGACCTCTACCTCTGCCGCGACGAGTGGAGGGATAACGAGCAAAATTATCTTCATGAGGTGGTGAATGAGACTTGGAGCGGATGGATAGAGGGGGACAAGATGCATGACCGCGCCCACTGCCTCGGCGACAATGCTTTCTATGCCACTTGGGCATATTGGAGGTGTCAGAATTGTTAGGGAGGCAGGTGAGTGGAGGAGGCGGAACAGAGTCAGCTGAACGTTGGGAATTATGAAACCAAGGAGCAGAGTTGAAGTTGCAGTAAAGGTTGTGACTGAAATGGAGACCAGGAGCGAGCGTGAGGCAGCAGTGAAGGCTGCATCGCCTCCTTGTGGGCATTCAAGAGCTCGGCTCTGAGACCGCAGAAGGGCAAGTGCAGCAGGAGGGAGATGGCAGAATGATGCATTGCAGAGTCATTATGAGGTGGGTGAGGTGACAATGATGTCTGAACATATTAATGGCGGAGGGATGCGAGCAACTGGCTGTTATAAATGCAGTCGGACTGTGCCCATGCGTGACCATGTGGCATGGCCATGTGTCACGACACACCGTCCACCTCCCAAAACTATACACCGGCATCTGGGAAGAAAGAAGCCATTTGAATATCAAAGCAGTTATGTATATGCATATAGATATGCAAATATATATAGAGAAATCAACTTTCATAAATGTGCTTTCGACTTTTGTATATGTGCGTCTTTTGTAATTGCACAAAGATATAACAATTAGAGGGAATTTCAACCTGAAAGTGTCCATGACGTTTTCATGTAATTTCCATGTCATAATATGTAAACCAATCAAAATGATTTAAATTTAAAAAGATGTACATGTAAATATTTTGGAGGGAAAAGAAGAAAAACTATTTTTTTTTTTAATTGTATTTTTGGCTTCTCTCCTTGTAGGTTTACTCAATTTTCAATTTTAGACACTCATTAAATGCGAAATTAAATTCCACATCCAACGAGTACCCATTATGCATACTTTTGAGAAGACCCACCTTGATAAAAATTGCAGATACATTAAAAAACATGTTTCAACACGTTTTTTAATGTATCTTCAATTTTATTAAGGTGGGTCTTTTCAAAAGTATGCATAATTGGTACTAGTTGGATGTGGAAATTAATTCTACATCTAATGAGCGTCTAAACTTGAAATTTGAGTAAACATATAAGGAGATAAGCTGAAAATACAATTAAAAAATGATTTTTCTTATTCTCTCTCGAAAATTCATAACTTTTATTTTATTATTTTAAGTATTATTTTATTATTTTTTTCTTAGGAGGTCACCTTTAGGCTGAAATTTCCTCTAATTGATGCATATCTAAACCATCTAGGAAAATATGCAAATATTTGTAAAAACTTATTGTCATATAGGAAAATATTTATAAATTCTTATTGTCATATTTATTGTTCTCCTAATACTTCAAATTTTTATAGGTACTCTATAAATGGGAAAGTGAGATGAAATTATGGAACTGGTTACTAAACACTCAAAATATATGATATGATTTTCTGAAAAATATTTAGCATGGGTAGAAATTAAAGGGGATCAAATTGCTATTATTTTAGAGTCGAATGGAAGATTTTATAAATGGAGAGCAATCAGGTGAAGATGCTCCTACGGAATTTGTTGTTAGTAAATCGATCTAAAAAAGTGGAGGATGTTCTATGTGCTCACATTAACACATATATCGTATACTCCATGTGACTCTTTATTTTTACATTCTAATCTGGACGCTTTTTACATTCTAAAAGTATATTTTTACATTCTATGTCCAGATTAGAATGTAAAAATATTTATCACAAATGATGTTGTTGTTGAGATTCAAGCATTAAGGTACCATATTTGTTTTTTAAAAGAAACATGAAAACATATTTCATTCATAACGTACTCTATTCTAATGTTGTACCATTCAAGTGTCTAACTAATTTCTTCCATCCTATTATGTGTATCACATGTCCATCATGCATGGGAGGAAAATGTTAGACAAAAGTTAAAGGCAATGAAAACAACGCCTGCATTTTATGTGCTTTAGGGAAAATCATGCACTTGTACAAGGATGACTAGTTAATATGAAAAGCTATTGCAAGAATGTTTTTTGGATTTAGTGAAGAAGAACATTTTTTGAAATATTTTGACACCACTTGGCTATCTAATGATAAAATATGTAAGTGTTATGCAACATCATATCATGATTATTACTCTGTAATTGAATGTTTCTAGTCTAGATATGTGGCCAAAACCTTATCGGAAGTTTCTACATTCTAATCAAGGTGGCAACAAGGCAATTGAGTCCTACCATATGCATCTAAAATATAGGCACTTATATGAGGAAAATGATGTCTGCCACAATAAACGTTTAAAAGAAGTCGGAGTTGTGAAAATCCGAAGTTGGGAAACACTTTTTGGTGGATGGCCAAAATTTAGGTGAAATTTTTAATTTCTCATTAGGTAAAATAGTCAACTCAATTTCTCAACCGAGATTTTTTAAAACTCTTCTCTGAGATATTTTTAATGTTTCGCTCGAGAGTTAGATTGGGCTTGACCAGAGTTAAACTACTCTTTGACGAGAGTTTTGTATTTTCTCGTCCGAGAGTTTTATTGACATAAACTCTCAGATTTAATGATTTATAAAACTCTCGAACGAGAGTTTTAAAACTCACAACTAGATTTGTTTTAACAATATGTTTTGAGAGCAAAGGAAGGTATCGATACAACAGTCATGTGAAGGGTTTGTCTATTCCTAAATGTGAAACCAAGTCGCTTCTATTTCACGTCTGAAAGTAGGATGGAAAGAACTAGCTTTCTTGTGAGAGAAGGAAGGTATCAATATATCACTCATGTGAAGGGTTTGTCTATTCGTAAATGTGAAACCATGCGACCTCTATTTCAATATAAATTGTGAAAGCACGTCGCCTCTATTTCAATGTAAGAATTCTGCAACGCAAGAAAATATAAGGAGAATGTGTTGAAGTCGTAGTTAACAACAAGAGAATTTGGAAAAGAGAGGTGGACTAAGAAACTAGAAGGATGGAGGACCCGCATTTGTTAATGGAAGCCTTGGAGATATTCAAGAAGCAAGCCCTCCTCTTCCATGATGCCTTGATCACAATTACAAATAAGATCCAATTTAATTAAATAATGTAATGTAAATGTAATGCCACAGAAAATTTCAATGATATATACTGCATTGGCAAAGGTGGATTCACCACAGTATACAAGGAAATTCTTCCGTAAGGGGAGATTTTGCCAGTGAAAATGATCTATTTGACCACCAATGGCATCGCCGTAGATCGGAAGAGCTTCATGTCATAAATCTAAACCCTGGCAGGGATTCGACACCGGAACATTGTAAAGCTCTATGGGTATTGTTGTCATAGTCAATTAAAAGTTCTGGTGTACGCGTATATGGAGAACGATAATTTGGGGCAAATTCTTCACGGCGAGAAAGCCAAGAATCTGCAGTGGCGCGCTCGGTGCGAGATCGTGGAAGGGATAGCCCATGCCTTGACTTATCTCCATCACGACTGCAGTCCACCTGTCGTCCATCGCGACATATTGTGCAATAACGTGTTACTGAACTCCACATTCCAAGCCTGTGTGTCCGATTTCGGCACGGCCAAGCTCTTGCACATCGACATTTCTAGCTGGAGTAAAGTTGCAGGCTCCTTCGGATATATGGCACTCGGTAATAATTATCAATCCTTCACTAATTTTTCACTATATTTTACATTATCCTGGTAATAATCATCAATATTTCACTAAGTTTTTATTGTTTTTTACATTATCACAATTAATTATATTAATAACAAATTCATACATCAAAATATATTTTATTTACCATATTGATTGGGTTTGAACCTGTATGTAGAACTAGGTTATACCATGAATACCAGTGAGAAGTGTGAAGTGTATAGCGTCGGCGTGTTGGTGCTGGAAGTTATAATTGGAAGGCATCCTGTTACAGAAGTGAGCGAGGAGGTTAATATTTTAGAGAGTATGAAAACATACCAAAATGGAGCATGGAGGGAAAAGTATGTAAAAGATATTTTGGATGGAAGTATTGAGGGTCCCAAAGGCGGAATGGTGGACAAAATTATTTGTCTGGTGAAAATGACATTTAAATGTATTAATGAGTGTCCTGCAGAGAGGCCAAGCATGAGAGAGGTTTCCAAAACACTTCAGTGTTCTCATCAGCGTGGCAGGCATAACACTGATGTTCACTCTTACTACCTCAACACTATTACAGTCTCCGATCTCTTGAATGAGACATAGCCTTCCATAAAGGCGAAGTCCAAGTTGTTCCAACCAGTTGGGGTGGCATTAAATTATTTAGCTAAATTGGATCTTATTTGTAATTGTATATGCAATTGACATGTGCTTTTCATAAGATAATGAATTCGATTTTGAGAGATCGTCTTTCTCAGACCCTATTGGCAGCGGTGGTGTGGCTTGTTCGGTTATGCTGGAAAGGCTGAACCCCATTTCCTTCAACGGGAATGAATTTTGCATCGGGTGTATTTCTCGGATGCAAACTCTTAGCTGAGAGTTTGTAAAACTTTTGGGCGATATTTTAGCCTCATGGTTAAATTTAACCTATGGTGGTTTAAACTCTCGGTCGAGAGTTTAACATTTTTCGCTCGAGAGTTTATTAAATTTCTTTCCCGAGAAATTATCTCAGCCGAGAGTTTCTGGTCAACGAAAAACCCAGAAAATTATGCAGTTTTCAAGAACCTACAGCTTTGGAGGGGCGGAACCTCTACAAAAACAAAATGTTATCTTGCGGACCTAGTGCCATTAGATTCATCTCTAAATCTACTTTCTAATGATGTAAGATTTGTGGAGTTTCATTAAAAATTTCAATTTGTTCTTAATTTTATACTAAACTCTGTCACTGTGGAATTTCATTGTTCTAAAAATTGCAGTGAATGAAAATTCACTAAATTTAAAATGGCAACACCAAAAAAATAAGAAAAATCATATTGCAATTCCTCTCTTTGTCTTCTTCAAAAGGGTATTCTCATTTTTCTTATTTATGATCACATTGAAAAGAAAATATAGAGCTCATAAAATGTACTGAAACATCACTGTTTGTTTGTCTTTGTCCATTTCAAAAAATAATAAAAAATAGTGATTTAATCTAAAAGTTACCGAAAAATAGTCATTACACTAGTGCAATCTATGTAGATTATGATGATATGGTTTATTTCCGAAAAATCATAACTATCCCTAAAAAAAGTTAGGTTGAAAAAGTGACTATTTATGTTTGCTTGAAAATTTCAAGTATTTGCAGTCAGTAAACAACAAATTTACCTCTCTATCTGTCGATAATTTTTTTTTTTAAATATGAGTATGGAGGTAAGACAATTCTCTACCAATCTTGTTTTTATGTAAAAGCGTAATTTGCATTGAATATATGAGTTTAATGGAGTTGAAGTTGAAAAAACATAGAAAATTACAATTTTCAACGTCATAAAAGGGCAAAAAGTGTTTCCAAACTTCACATCCTACAAAGTGTAGGAAACAAGAGACTCAAAGTCAAGAGAAATTTATATACGAGATGAAGATTGTGTGCACGACCCTAAGAGTATAAATGAATTTATGGTTCGTAGCCAAAATAACGATACTCCTTATACCTACTATAATGTCATATACACAAAGGTCTGAGTTTAATTTTTATAGTTGTGATTGGTCATTGAATGGAAATTTTTATAAGCATATCTTCAAAGTTCAAATGTGGGCCAATGAACACGGTTTTAAATTTAACATGTCGCCAATTTTTTCTAGTCCAATTATCGAAAGTCTTAGATTTTTAGTTGATTTATGTGAAATAGGTACAATAGGCCCGTTGCTACAAGACCAATCAAGCATTCACCATGTACCTATTTTATCAGAACCTATTGATTTTGACACTACAACATTGAACACTTCAATCTATGAGATTGATATATCAAAAGTTGTATGTGGATCAATAAAAAAAAAAGATAATGGATATATTAAAACATTTGTCTACAAATTTGGAGAATTTATAAGCAATTGATGAGATGTGTAGCACATTTAGTGAATAGATATATTAAAAAAAAATAATTGTGATGTCTCCATCTAGAATTATGATTAAGATAAAACATAGTTTTTTTAGTCCACAAAGTAAAAAGATACGACATGGTTATGAAAGAAATTCAAGGAAGGAAAAATCACAATTTGAAAAGGTTGGACGAGTTCGCTCAAAATCAAGGAAGAGCATGGACAAACAAATTAAAATAGTTTCTTTAAAAGAACGTAGAAATACTAAGAGATATATATCTCAGAATGAACAAAGTCATGTTTGACATTATCAACTTCAATTATTTTCTTATGATATTTTCAACGGTTCATGAGGTACACATTTATAAATTATTGTTGTTTATTTATATAATAGAATGAATGTTTATCTAATTAAATATTTAGCGCACTATGACATTCAATTAACTATAAATTTATTTTAACTAATAAAATAATTATCTATTATGGTTTGTAATAAAATCTTAACTAACTAATGTATCAATTCAAGAAATTAATACAGACATACCGACAAGCCTAATTTCAGTGTAGGGATAGAATAATCATGGAAAAATGTGTGCTTCCTCTAGCCACATTTACATAATGTTGGGGAAAAACATTACTCATTTTTATTATATACTAAAATGAGTAGCTCTTTCATTTGTTTATAGTCCAATTTTGCTTTTAAGAATACATATTGTGGTACTTAATGATTTCAAATTTATGATTGTATATTTGGTACTTACCTGTGTAAATAAAATGAATCAATAAATATTCTTCATGTAACTTTCACACTTGTAAACACTAGATTAAAAAAAATGGAAAAGAAAAGAAAATACTTTTTATAATGTATGTGATTTTGCTTTCTATGTAAATATGAGTACTAAAAAATGGTGGTATTCATATATTCTTTGTAATATTCATATTTTTATTACAATGCTAATTTTTTTTCTTTGTTTATGTTTTTATTGTCATGCAGTTTTGGACAATGAAGATGCCCCATGGTTGATGTTTTATATATGAAATCACTAAGATAGAAAAATTTGTTGGTTATAATATATATATATATATATATATATATTTTTTTTTTTTAATTTTAAATTTTAAAATTTTTTTCGCCAGAAAAAATCGAACTTTCTATTAGAGAAAAACAAAAAGTTACATCGCATATTCCTTAGCATTCCATAAGTCTTGTTTCCACAGAAAGAACAAGAAAGAATCCACCCTAACCACACCCAAAGGTGTGTGTAGAGAAGTTGTGATCACATTTTCACTCAAAGAATTCTTGGTTACATAGTTGATGTAAGATCTTTATTAGAAATGAGTCACCACCTCACATTTTTTTATGAGAATGTAGATATTATCAATGATGAAGTTAATCATTTGAAGATGTGTAGATGTTTGTGATAGCAGAGTGAGAATAATCTTGGAAGATAATAACTTCAGAGACCTATGAGCCATTTTACAAAGTTAAAATGTCTTTATTTGTGAAACAAAATTTCAATGAAATATAATGAACTATTTTTTGAAATGGAATGATCTATTTTCCATTGAAATGTAATGAACTATTCTTAGAGGAGGCTTAGTTCTAAAATTTAGTTCTTATGCTAAATAATTGGTGTACTTTTAATGTCATCATTGATGTCAAATGGTAATATATGCACCCTTATGGTTTACTATGGTTTGTTCCTTGGTTGATTCACTATGATTTTCCTAGAATATGTGAAGAATTATATAAATGGTTTGTTATCTATTTAAGGAAAATAGGAAAATTCATTTTATGTAATGTTTTATTATTAAACAATTATATGGTGACCATTACTAGTTCTTTTCAATAGATTTAGAAGATATTCCTCCCCTCCCCTAACAAATTAATATAAATAGAATCTATTTTACCTATACAACAATGTAATATATATATATATATATATATAATTTACTCAACATTAATATAATTACTTTATATGGTAATTAAATATAAAATTATAATAAAAAAATTACTTAGCAGAGAAACCCTATATTAAGATAAATAAAAGAATAACTATATTAAAAATGTATTAACAAAAACATTTCAATATTGAACATAAATATTAATAACAAAAAAAATATTTCAATGTCTATTATAAACAAAACACTTCAATTTCCATGCTAGATAAAATAATTAGATAAATAGAGTATTAAGAGTAAAATTTTGTAATTTCATCCGTTTGTATTACTACTTTTTGGTACAAAGATAATGTATAACTCCTACACCATATACCACTCAACATAGAGATTATACGATATTTAAAATGATATTGGTATTACAATTATCTAGAACACCAATTATAATCTAAAAGTAAATAATATAAATGATGATTATTATAAAAATAATTATAGAGACAAAAACATTTATATTTAAATCAACCAGAATTAACACTTTTTATATGAAATAGATACATCAAACAATATAAATATAAATATATATATATATATATATATATATATATATATATATATATATAATTTAAAAAATAAAAAAACATTTCTATATACCATAATTTCATTTAAATATACACAAAGCTTAATTAATATTCCACAAACATTAAAAATAGTTAAGATGTTTAAAGATACAAGTTGATAAGAATGTTAAAAGCTTTAATGCATAAGTTACATAGAATTGTCCTATTTTATTTAAAGTTAAAAACATATAATATTTGTATTGAAATCAATAAATAATCTCACAGATATTTTTGAAATATTCATTATAATAAATAATATAAATAGTATTATTTATATTAATATTATATAGTATTTAATAGATAAAAAAGTAATTTTATTTAGAATATATAAAATTTTATTATATATAGTATTTTTATTCAAATTAATAACTTATTTTAAATTATATATATATATATATTGATTCCATAATTTTTGTTTTATATTTATATAAGTATTATTACAAAATTTAGATATATACTATTAAATAGATGAAATCATTATTATATATAATAAATCTATTGAAATCTATATAAATTAAAATTAAAATTTAACAAATTAATTTATTAAAAGAAAATACCAAACAAATATATTTATGATAATAGTTTATTTTAGTTTAGATTTAGAACCAAATTTTAAAATACAATATAGAAAAATTTAATAAAAACTTTGAAAATTTAGTATAGAGAATAGTGTTGTCGAGTCTCAGTAGTATAAGAAAAATTTTTCTTAGTAAGGTGACCCGTGTTCAAATTTGAGAGGGTTGCTAAGTGTGTGCGATGAGAGGAAATATGTGTGATGTGAGGAGACATCTTACTTAAGAAAGAGTATAGATAATAGTGTTATATTTTAAATTTAATTTGAAATGAATCTACATTTCTAGATTTTATGATGAAGTTAACCATTTGACAATTTGTATATGTTTTTGATAGGGAAGATGGTAGAAAACTTAGGAGAGATAGCTTCAAGGTTTACAAACAATTTTACAAAGTTAAAATGTTTTTTTTTAAAACAAATTTCCAATGAAATGAAATGACTTTTTTTTTTGAAATTTCATTCTCGTTCTAAAAATTGTATGACTTTCAATGTCAACATTATTTTGAAATGATAACATATGCACTGTTATGGTTCACTATGGTTTGTTATATGATTTACTATGATTTTTTGAGAATATGTAAAGTATTATATAAGTGGTTTATTATAGCTGTATGATGACCAGTGAAATTCCTTTCATATAGTTCTTTATTATTAAGCAATTATATGATGAATATTTATTTTTGTTTTGAATGGATTTGGAAGATATTTCCCCATAAAAAATTATACAAATAGAATAAATTTATATAATTTTTTTCAATATTTACATGATTACTTTCTATATATATATATATATATATATATATATATATATATATATAAATTTTACATAATTACTATATATATATATATATAAATTTTACATAATTACGATATATATATAGATATTAGTATTATAATAAAAAAATATTTTATATTTAATAATATATTCATGATAAATAATAAATTATTAACTATGGATGCACATACTCTATGTTAATAAAAATATCGATAATAGGAATGTAGTTGCGTCTCTCTTTAATGTTTTAAAAGTAATTACAATTATATAAAATTTATAATATTATAGTATAGGATTATACATTTACGTATTCATATTTATTTATCAATTTTGAATATGGTTTAATGTTTAAGTATTTTTTTTTTTTAAATTTCGTGGGATCGCACTATTTTCTATTTATAATTATAGGACACACTAAAAAATATAAAAGTCAGGTTGAGGCCTCAACCTGCCCGTAGGAAACCATGTCTGTTGGCCACCTGAAAGCATGAAAATCATACCAAAATTGAAATTGTTTCATCCGTCTATAAGTCACATGAGCTATCTGTCCTACTACTGCAGTATCAACATACGTATGACATAAAGAGAGTTCATATACAGCTAAAAAGTGCATCAAAAAGCATAATACATAAAACAACTAGCCATCTGATGAGGAAACTGGAGCTGGGTCTTTCACAGTAGACCCAAGCATATCAACTTGCTGCAGTTGCTAGAGCAGCTTCTCCATACGGCCTACCTGATCATCCAATTTGCTAATACGATCAGTGGCTTGATATTGAGTGATCTTGATATGCTGCAGCTGGTTCTGTATGTGTTGAAGCAGGTCCTGAAGGCGAGGTTCTATCTTTGGCTGGTCTGCCTTAGCATGGACAGGCAGAAAACTCTGAATAGCTTTTGCTTTAAGACACTTGACTATCCAGTATGTATGAATAGTCTGATTGAGTGGAGTAAGACGGCCACGGGTGTTGCCAGGGTCCGTTATGAAATCTAAGATCTTAGCTTCTGCCTCATTATCTTCAGGATCAGTCTGTATATCCCTTTCCCAGCCACATATTTCTTGACGAACAATTGAAGAACTACCCATCACATAATTAGCGGCAAGGGTCTCCAGATGCTCCTGGTTGGTTTTACGACCACGTTTCTTAGGGACAAACTCAAACTAGACCTTTTTTATGCCCTTAGCAGACTCAGACCTTGATCGTCTCTTCCCCATGGTTGGAAGAATCCTATTCAGTAACATAAACAGGCAGGATGAAACAGTAAGGGAATGAGGAACAGTATCTAAACAGCCCGTGCACACCCTTGGATCATAGATAACGTGTCTATCATAAGAGCAAAGAAAATGAAACCACTGAACCCAATTCTGTAACCAATGCGGAGAGCCAGAATATCTGCCGGGAAAACAGAGGACCGCAAACCCCTTAATCCTATTTGAAAAACAATCACGGAAGAAGATGGGTCAAATAACAAGAAGCATAGTTGACCGCATACAGGAGAAGGTGGTCGAGCACCTTGGATAAGAGAGAACTGTACTAAAGACAGAAGGAGCATGGAGCCTTTGAAGCCTTGGAGCCAAATTCGGTAAGCTGAGAGGAGGATCAGTTTGATTGTCGGAGGAACAGAGGACCACAAACTCCAAAACCCAATTCCAAAACCAATCCCGGAAAACACTGGGTCTGAAAGCATGTAACAGGGATGACCGCGTGCAGAAGATGATGACCCAGCACTCAGAGACAGGACAAAGAACAAAAGGGGCATGGAACGCCTTTAGTATATGAAGCCCGACCCCTTTGCCATCCCGACAGAGCAAAAGCATAATTGAAAAAATTCAAAACCTTCTCAAATTATCCCAGTGATTGCCTAAAACAGTTAGTAGTAAACAGGGCCATAAAATACCCGGAGTGACAGCAGGGAAAAAAGGGTTGGTGAGCAAGATACAGGGGTCACAGAAGCAAGGTTGAACCGGTTTCAACATGGGAATAACAGAACAGGGAATCATTAACAGGACCAATACATCCATAATATACAGCGACCAAAACCATACCGTGGCAATTGGCACCATGAATGCGAGTAGAGAAACAGATACATACCCCGACAAGGTTGAAAGGTTGACAGATTGAGTAGCGCTTGGCTTCCTTCGCTGCTGCCTCCAAACGCTTGCATGCAAAAAGCACTGCATGAATGAGTGAAGGGAGGGAGGGAACCCACTTACCTTAACGGAAACATTCCTTCGGCGCTCTGACGAAACAACGTGGCCACACTGCGAAATCATGAAAATCTGAATGATCGCACACTTCATTGAGCTGGGTTGACAATGCTTCATTATGGTCCTTAATTGCAAGGAGGACGAGCACACGTCAGGTTGCCACGGCTAAGATCTCCTCCCTGACACTTGTACACCGCGATCGGGGGTTAATGTTTAAGTATTTATATTAAAAGACAAGTTAGGTTTACTTGGTTGTATATAGTTGGAGTGGTAAAGATAAACTACCAAAATGATTTTAAAATGATTCATCCTTATACACTGAAACAAAATACATAATAAAAAACTTAATATAAACATGAACATAGTAAAACAATTTGTTCGATAGAAAGTGGTGAAATTCAATCCATATGAAATTTCTAAAGCTAATAATTCCTTTTATTTATAAAACTTTTGAAAACAATGACAATCATTTTTTTTATATATAAAGTTTATATTGAAATTAATAAAAAAATGATTACAATTTTTTCTTTATAATTATGTGAATAAATAATTTAGATGATCAAAATTATAAAAATATATTATAATATAAAGATAAAAACATTTTTCATCCATTAATACTTAAATTTAAATAAACAATTATTAATAGTTTTTATGTAAACAAATGTATTCAAACAAAATATGCATCTTTAAATACATATATTGTAATATTTGGTAAATAAAATTCATCCCTATATACAAAATTTTCATTTAAATATGCATTATGAGAATATATAGAAATAACCCAAATAGTTTATTGGCTAAAATAATGGTCCATATACCATTGGAAGATTTATTACTTCCTATTTCTCTCACTTCCTGATGTGAAAGGATTGTATTAGTTATGTTGTGCTAAGTGTCTTTTCAGTTTATAAACATGTGCATACTTGTCTCATTAGTTTGCTTAAGGATTGAGGGTTTTAACCATGAATTGTAGATGATTTTAGTGAATTAGAAGCATGAAAATAAGCACAAATAACACTGAACAACAGTGTAAAATAGAGAAATAAGTCACCATATGAAATTTACATAGCAGGCATGATGAAGCAGTTCACCCCTCCTGGGCTACATCTGCTGTTCCAACTCCCAATGACATGTCTATCTTTCATTATGCTCAAAATTTTGCTATTACATGTAGTTGCAGGCCTCTAATGGTTGTTTTCTCTCCACCAATGGCTCTATAATGCTCCAATTAGTCAAAAATGATTCTTCATTCACTCTGAATGGGCGAAAATTGAGTCTCCTACTCTTTTTCCGAGTTACACCTAGAAAAGCTCCACTTAACTGGAGTAAAGTTAGTGAAATCCGCCCAAAAATAGGCAGGCTCCAAATCTCCGCTCAAATAACCGTTTACATTTAATGTTTTTGGTTGGGCACATGACCCACCTAACACAATTACATAACCGTTGGCGGAACTATAGGCAGAACCATGGATAAGGTTGGAACTTTGTTTAAACTTCGATTGAGTTAGCATTAACTGCGCGAAGAATGTAGTGGTTACCGTTGCATGTGACATGGGGTCAGAACACGGGTTGTTAGTGCTATCGGTTAAGCCATCGGCTGTAACGTTTATGGTTGGTGTTAATTCATTGCAATGTGAATGCCCCTTCGGGGATCGCTGGCGGGTTGGGACTGTCGGCGGTCCCCAACCCCCAAAACACCATTTCATTGAACTTCAAATACAACTCAACTACCATATATGTTAAGAATCATGTGTAGCTTGGGCGGATGTGTCATGTGCGTGCTCTACCGGAGGTCGCGCGGTCGAGCCCTGCAGGCCTTCACCCAAAATTTTAACATGCCATTTGGGGGACACATGGCGGCCTCAAGGCTGGCCACGTGTCACCCCTTGATTGGCCCAAATAAAACAACGTACAACCATTCAACCAATAAAAGGCCGCAAATTTTCATCCTGAGGTTGGTTCTGATGAAAGGAATATTCCTTATAATATTCCCCTTTTGCTGACTATACCTCCACCCTGCTGACTGTGCATCCATATCAACTTGTCACAAATTTTCCCTGTTTGGGATTTCGATCAGAAGCGATATCTCCCTCATATGACATCAATTTTTCGAACCGTTTGCGGCGCCAGAATCAGGAAGACGAGATCTAAGCCACCATTCTAGTTTCAACCCAATCCTATAATTTTGAATTTTGAGAAAAAAATTTGAACTCTTGATCACTCCTCTCCATTGGGAAGCCTTTGGACCCCAAAAGACTTGATTACCTATTCAGTATATGAGGGTACATCTCGCTCACCTTTCCAACCTCCATCAACTTTTCTTTGCTTGTTTTAGTGCCTTTGAGCCTGATGCAGGAGCATCCGGACTTAGCCATCAATGTGATTGGATGTTCACATGTTGTGACTAAATATGAGATGGATAAACATTGGCCATCAATTTTCTCTCTTAATTTTAAATCAGAGAAATTAGTTTGTTGTATTTGTTAGATTAATTAGGAAATAAAATTAGAAATTGGTTCCTCCCTGCGTGGAGATTAAGTCAAGTAGAACTGAGAAATAGGATAACGTTTAATTGAGGAATAAAATCTATTTTGAGAAGAAAGACTGTTTTGGATTTTTATATATAATGTGTGAAATAGATAGAACAAGGGGGGGGGGGGGAGGTTTGTGGGAGCGAGAAAGTTGTAAAAGAGAGACCTAGAGTTGGAAAATTGATGAATGAAGCCATGAAGGGCTAAATCTCTATAATTTCTATTTCGAGAATAACAGACCGAAGTGTGTTGTGGAAAAATCGTGTTTCTGAGTGCTAAATTTCATTGAAAACCTTCGAAAAATCAATTCTGCATATATTGGTACTATTCTTCTATTTTCTACGTTTGTATTTGAGTTGAGCAGTGAATAGCTTAAGGGTTCATTGCAGAGAGTGAGTGTTTTAAATTCGTTTATGATTGATTTATTGAAAAGGGTGAAATTAATGCATTATTGAACCTTGTTCCACACATAATTTTGTGTATTGGTTTTGAAAAGCGGTCTTTAAAACCACGAATGGTATATCACATTTCTCTATGGTGGGTTACGATAATTGTTTAAACCATGCGATACACTCTCGTGGGTGACATGTAGTGTAAGGACGAATGAAGAAAACCACTTTTATCGCAAATGTTAAAAGTGTTAAATGCCGGGTTAGTTTATATGCGATGACCATCAGATGCACGAAGGTTTGTTTGAATGATGTAGATTGTGTGAAGGACGGGATTAGAATGGTCAATAGGATTGAGACGTTTTATTATTTATATAAATTGCTCCACATTTAATGAATTGCGCATACACTATATTTTTTTGGGTTTCTTGTGCATATGGTTTTTATTAGAAAGGATTCCTCCGGTTGTGTGAGTATATTATAGAGAGAGTATTAAATAAATTGTAATTTGTTGTTGAGTATCTGGCATCATTTTGGTATCAGAGCAAAGATTGTGTTGTTTTTCAAAATTCCACCAAGAAGAGGTGTAGGAATATGCTGGGGACAACCTGCAACAAATGTAGTTTTGCTGGAAGAAGTATGACATCTTCAGACACTGATGGAAGCTATGGAAACAGCCCAGAGAAGAGCACCTGATGAAGGAGGCGTTAATGATGCAGAGGAATCTTCTGAAGAAGAAGAAGAACAAGACAATGAAGCAGCTAAAGTGTTGAAGACGTTGGTGAAGGAAATTGGAAGACCAAAGGTGGACATACCTATGTATGAGGGAAATCTCAATGTAGAAGAATTAATGGATTGGATCATTTCATTAAACACGTAATTTGACTTTGAAGAATTTGAAGAAAAAAATAAAGTGAAGATTGCAGCTACCAGATTAAAAGGCCATGCAACTATTTGATGGGAGGAATTATAGCTATCCAGATAGAGAAAAGGAAAACCTAGAATCAAACAATGGGATAAGATGGTGAGAAAATTAAAAGGTAAATTCATGCCCAAGGATTATCAATTAAATATTTTTAAGCAATTACAAAGATTTGAAGTAAAAAGGAATGACAGTGAACGAATATACAGAAGAGTTCTATAAATTGAATATTAGAGTTGGACGTGTAGAGGATGATGTGGAGAAAGTAGCCAAGTATATAAATGGTCTGAGGTATGATATTCAGGATGAAATTAGTTTATTAAATCTAAATACAATTGAGGATGATTATCAGGCTGCCTTAAAAGCAAAAGAGAAGATATATAGGAAGCAAAACCAGAGGAACTGAGGTAAGGGTTCCGTAAGAGGCATAGGAGCATTTAAACCTAGATTTCAACATTCCCAAAATGAAGTAGGAGGCTCAAGTAGTAGATCACCACAAAGAGGAGACTTTGGTCGAGGAAGGTTTGTACCCAAAGGTAGAGGCCGTGGAAGAGAAATTCGATGCTATACATGTGGTGAATGGGGGCATGGGTCGTGGGACTCTCCTCATAATAAATCAACAACCTAGAGAAATGTAAATGTTGCTGAAACAAAGGAGGAAATTCCTCAGGATAAAGGAAAAGAAGAACCACCCGAAGCAGGAGAATCTTTGTTATTGAAAAGGGTATTGCTTAAAGAAGAAAAAGAAGCAAGAGAGCCAACTCAGAGAAAGAATCTATTCAGAACTGTTGAGATTGCAACAAGATGATGAGCTTAGTGAAAAGAGTCGCCTTCACTAAGTGGGCCCACAGGCTATTTTTGGCGCAAGTCTATTTTTAGACATGTCAATCATATTCTATGAGTTGCAGGATGCTATTTGTGGATGGTTGGTCAAGTTGGAAAAAATAGATGGACTTCTATTTTTAGACATATTGGGCGGAATCTATTTTTAGATTGCCAGTCTAAAAATAGATATGTCGAACATTATTAGCTCTTAATAATATTTGGACTATAAACATTAACTTATTCTCTTGGAGCACTTCAGTTAAGTGCACAGATGTGGCACAGGAGCTGACAGAAGGAATTATGCTATTCCTGAGGGTTAAGTGGAGCTATTGCATGGAGACTTCAGTTAGAGCTCATGTGACAGAGTTTGGTGGAGTTGTAGAAGTAGTTGGTGGAGTTATATTTAGTTTAACTCAGTTAGACTCAGTTGAGCTAGTTGTATCTAGTCTAACTGATTGATACACTAGTGAGAGTGGTGTGAATTAATTAATAATTAATTCACTAAATATTAACTCATTAATCAACCAAAGAATACATCAGTTAACTACAGTGCATGGACAATTTCAGTGGAGACCAGTGGAGAGATAGGTGAAAGGGAAAGTTGACTATCAGTTGTGACTATAGTGATGCATTGATTAAATCTACCACAGAGTAGAGTTTCCAATGAGGATTGCATAAGCAAGGCTAGAAAAATCCGAGTTCATTCAGAGCCATTCTTTAGCAGAGATTGCGTAGTTGAGGCAGGCTAGCAGGTGGCAAAGATCGGTGCATGGATTTGCTAGATCAGGCCTGATTAGTGTGTAGCGATTGTATTGTACTGAGAGCTTGTGAGAAGATTTGTATGAGGATTGTTACATGATCTCTATGACATATCTTATATATAGATAGTTGGGGTTTTTAGCTTCAGGCTTTCCCGTTAAAACACTGTGTTCATATGTGTGAATTTTTTATGGTTTCAATGTGTGCTTGCAATTGATTTAATTTCCGCATATGATGATCAATAGTAGAAGAGATTATGTATTGTGCATGAAGTCAAATAGTGTGTGATCAGGAGAATCTTGGATGTATAACGCATTAGTTATATAATTTCAACATGTTATCAGAGCTATATTGATCATTGGAGCAATTGCAAATCATTGAAGCGGTTGAGTTTTGTGCTGGTGGAATTCGAATTTGTAGCATTGTTTTCTTGGTGTCGAAGTTGAGATGTCTTTCAACAGATTGCGATTGGAGTATGCCCTTGAGGGTATCTCGAATTATATTGCATGGAAGGATAGGATGGAGGTGATTCTAGAGGATAATGGGTTGAAGGAGGTCATAGATGCAGAAATTCCAAAACCTGCTTCTAGCGATGCTGCCACACTTGACACATGGCAAAAGAAGACAACAAAATGTTAAAGGATTCTGTTGGAAGGTGTGAAGGATTACATAGTGTCCAACCTTCATGGTAAATCTTCTCCATTCTTAATGTGGAAAACTTTGATAGACTTGTTCCAAAGCAAGAGCGACCAGAGGAAGTTGGCGCTCAAGGATAAACTCAGGAAAATAAAAATGGAGAAGGGCGAAAGTATACCCAAGTACCTCACAAAGTTTGTCCAGTGTAGGGATGAGCTGGGAAGTGTGGGGGTTACTGTAGATGAAGAGGACTTGGTGAGCTTGGATCTCCTTGGGCTTCCGAAGAGTTGGCATTCCTATGAGGACTCTGTCAATGGTCGGGAGAAACTGCCAGGATGGGAGCGAATTTGGTCGAATCTTGTGCAGGAGGAGATAAGGCGGAGTACCAGGGATGGATCTTCATCGAATAATGAAGATGAATAAAATTGCGCTTTGGCTGCCAAAGCAAGGAAAGGGAACGAAAAGAAAAATCCTCCTCAAACCGGTGAAAAAGGCAAGAAGCAGGACATGTCCAAGGTGAAGTGCTTTAAGTGTCACCAACATGGACATTACGCCAATAATTGTCCACAGAAGAAGAAAAATAAGCAGGCTGCTGGATCTGCAGCTGGAGAGGCCATAGCCTCGCAGTTTGAGTTGGATTTTTCACTGATCGCATGCTTGGTATCAAGTGTGATGGGATCAGTGTGGTTTCTTGATAGTGGTGCGTCTTTCCATATGGCCGGAGACAAATATTTGTTTACTGATCTGGACGAGAAGGATCTTGGAGTGCACATCGAGATGGGTGATGATGGTAGATATAGTGAAATTGGTATTGGGACCATTTCCTTTGAGAAGGAGTCTAGCAAAACTTTCATCTTGAAGGATGTCATGCATTTTTCAGGATTGACGAAGAATCTTATCTCTGTGGCAATTTTGGAAGACAAGGGATATGATGTTGTCTTTAGCAAGGGAAAGGCTTTCATGCGCAGTAAGGCAACTGGTGAAACCCGGAGGATAGGGGTTCGAGTTAAGACCCTTTATTAATTGCAGGCAGATGGTTGCGCAGCAATGACAGGCAAAGCAGAAGGAGTGGTGAGCCGGGATGAGGGCGAATTGTGGCACAGGAGATTGAGCCATCTTCACCATGGCGCTTTGAAAATTTTGCAGCAGATTTCTACTAGGCTTCCCAGAGGTACACTTGTGCAGTCAGACTAGTGCAAGGGATGTACTTTGGGAAAATTTGTGAAAGACACCTTTCATGAGAAGGATATTTGTGCCACGACGATCCTTGAGAGAATTCACACAGATGTGTGTGGACCTTTCTCAGTAGTTTTGACAACAAAGAACAGGTATTATGTGATATTTGTTGATGAATTTTCTTGTAAGTGCTGGATCTTCTTCATGCAGAAGAAGAGCGAGACATTCTCAAAGTTCTGTGAGTTCAAGGCACTAGTGGAGAAAGAGTAGGGGAAGCAGGTGAAGGCTCTTATGAGCGATAATGGTGGTGAATTCATCTCTGGAAAATTCAAAGACTTTTGCAGTGCAAAAGGAATTCGAAGAGAGCTCATAGCGCCTCATAACCCACAACAAAATGGGGTCGCGGAGCGAAAGAACAGAACGATCATGGGTGCTTCATGGGTGATGTTGCATGATCAGGGCCTTCCCATAAAATTGTGGGCTGAAGCTTGTAACACTGTGGTGTATGTGCAAAACCATTGTCCTCATAGAGTACTTGGCATGAGTACACCCGAAGAGGCATTTTCTAGTAAGAAGCCTGATATTTCTCATTTGAAGATTTTTGGCTCACCTGTTTACATTCATGTGACGAAGGATGCTAGGAAGAAGATAGAGACGACTGCAGAGGTTGGGATATTTGTGGGGTACAAAGAAACACCCCACAACTATCGTGTGTATTCTCCAGATAGTAGGAAGACTGTTGTGCGACGGAATATCAAATTGCATGAGGAGGAAGCCATGAAGTGTTCGCTTGAGAGGGAGCCACACTTGCATGCAGATGAGGAGCTATTAGTTCCTAAGGATGAGCCTCAGGATGTGGATCAGCCATAAGAGGAGGTTCATGGAGTGGAATAAACCACTCATGCAGCGCCAAACATCAGAGGGTGGAAGCGCACTACAGAAGTTGAGCGACTGAATCTTGATGCAGAGAAGATTGTAGGAGCACCTACATCACAGCGCAGATAGAGACAGTCACCTGACCGATATACTAGATACATGGATCTAATAAGAAAGTGTATCATGACAGTGTTGGAAATATTGTCATTGATGGCAAAGGAGGCAACACTTAGGCAAAGGCGGCAGCACTCAGGCAAAAGAGGCAGCGCTGTAGCAAAGGAAGGCAAAAGAGGCACAACGAAAGTAATAGAGGCAGCAAGAAGAAAGTCAAAATGTAACAGTCATAGAAGCACAGTGAAGAACCGTTATCGGAAGATAGAGACAGAGGCAGAGTGACAGAAGCAGAGACAGAGGCAGAGAGCAGTTACAAAATTCCGCGAATCGCACTCTCCAACCAGCGGAGCAGAGGCAAAGAGCAGTTACAAAATTCCGAGAATCGCTTCACTCCAGCGGCATATAATACAGAACCATATTGCAGGAATCGCACTCTCCAACCGGCGGAGCACATATAACAAATACAAACTTATTCCAGGAATCGCTTAACTCCAGCGGAAATACAATACATATAATACAGAACCATATTCCGGGAATCGCACACTCCAACCGACGTTATACATATAATATAACACAAACTTATTCCGGGAATCGCTTCACTCTAGCGGCAAAAATATATATAAACATCTATGTGCAGTGCATCACATAAACAAAGGTCCAAGGCATTTATATTATGGAGCGCATAAAACAAAGTTTGATAAGGTGGGACCCCTCCCCAATCGCAATCGGAGATCACAAGGGCAGCAGAACATCGCAACAGAAAGTTGCGATTGCGATTGAAATGGCGGACCCGATCGTGTTATAAGCAGGAGTTGATAGATGCTAATCGCATCCGAGTTCCCAATCGCATGTCTTTTGTAAAACGATGCGATTGAAATGGCTAATTCGATCATGTTATAAGCAGGAGTTGATAGATGCTAATCGCATCCGAGTTCCCAATCGCATGTCTTTTGTAAAACGCTGCGATTGAAATGGCGGACCCGATCCTATTATAAGCATGGGTTAATACATATTTGAGTTACGGTCAAATCGTATCGGCACTGGTCAATCGGAACATATGTTAAAGACTTGCGATTGCGATTGGAAGACCGGACCCGATGGGTCTATAAACCATGTTTAACAAAGTGTTTGAAGTCCAGTTCCAATCGCATCGGAAAGAAACAAACCATCGCAACACATATTAAAGAACTTGCGATTGTGATTAAGAGTTCGGACCCGATGGACTTATAAATTATGATTAACAAAGATTTCAGCTCCAGGTTCTAATTGCATCGGCAATGGTCAATCGCATCGGAGAATATAAGAGTTGCGATTGCGATTGGAAATCCGGACCCGATTGGTATATAAACTACGACTCATATACAACTTGAGTTCCAGGTCTAATCGTATTGGTAGCCAATCCTTATGGACGTCGGGTTATTTGCAAATAAATTGTATATATTATATATGTTGAATAACATTTGAATATGATCTGGGGGCATAACACATATGATATATAATGGTTATTGAGTTATATATATAACACGGTTGCGATAAGCCACGTGGTCTCTAGACCCACGGACCTTAGCTTTACGGGAGGGCGATTATTAACGCTTGTGATATATGTATGTTCAGGCCTGCGGAACCCGCCACATCAACAAGACACTAATGGCATAAAAGGGATTGGAATTCCTCCAAATTTACAGTCAGCGGATATAAAAGGCACATTTACACATATGCAACAGTTACACCACAGCAGAGGACAGAAGAGCCAATAGATCCGAAAGAAGATAAAACACAGTCATAGAAAAGACAAATGCGTACCAATTCAAAAGACTAAATGAGTTGAGCTGGAGTTCTCATTTAAATTTGAATGTAAATGTTTTATTTAAATTTTTATTATTTGTGATGCATTGGCAAGTCTCCGAGAGAAAACAAACTCCCACTGTAATGTTAAAATTGACACCTACAGTTATAATTTCTGAGTAAGCTGATAAAAGGAGTGAGAAGGCAGAAGGCAAAGAGACATGACTTACCATTTCGAATTCCAAGCAGAATACAAACAGTCATGTGAGGAAATCTATAAATAATATCATCTTGATATGCAGAGAGAGTTTCTTGATATGCAGAGAGAGTTTTTTTTTTTAATGAAGAGAGAGTAAATCGAGAGAAGGCAGAATATAGAAGAGTAAGACAGAGAAGATTAAGAAAAGCAGAACAGAAGGAGAAGCTATAGAACAAAGCTGATATCTGAGGTAAATCAGCAAACTTTCAGTTTGATAAATTGAGGAAGTTGGAGCTTCCCTATCAAGTTACAGCTTGATAGTCGTCAGTTGTAGCTGACTAAGGTTGGAGCCTCCTGTAGGTTGGTGCCTGCAGAAAACTGAAAGGAGTTGGTGCTTCCTTGCAAGTTGTAGCTTGCAGAATTGAGGTAGGAGCCTCCTGTAGGTTGGTTCCTGCAGAAAAACAGTGGTGAGAGGGAGTTGGAGCTTGCCTTTGCATCACAACAATAATAAGATGTGGTTTTCTCCCTTTATGGGTTTCCACTTATATCTGGTGTCTCTGTGCATGATATTTATGTATTGGTCTGATATGTATCATTTGCTTAATACCTGCTACTCTCAAATTAAGTCTACTGCTCTATTAAACTAATACTTTCAGATTACATTCTAAGATTACTCTCACATCAAATAGAGTTTGAAATGAAGGTGTAAATAAGTTTATTGAAAAGTTTAAAAGATCAGGAATGTATTAAACTGATTCACCCCCCCCCTCTCAATTTAATTAGAGATTCAACAATTGGTATCAGAGCCAGTTCCTTTGTACAAGTCTAACAACTGAAAGGAGATCCTAGGTTCCCAAGATGGCTAGTAAAGAAGGATGCTCAACCAATAAAGCCCCTTTCTTCACTGGTGAAAATTATGCTTTCTGGAAAATCAGAATGAAGACATACATAATGTCTCTAGGAATAGAAGTCTGGGCTGCTATGGAATTAGGATATGCCCCAAAGTCAACTGATACAGAAAAAGAAGCTAAAGAAAGCTTTGTAGCTAATGCAAAAGCCATGAATGCCATCCTGAATGGATTATGTGAAGCAGAGTTTATTAAAGTAATGCACAAAGACACTGCCAAGAAAATATGGGATACTCTTGAAGGCATACATGAGGGAGACCAGAAAGTAAAAATTGCCAAACTTCAAGTATATAGAGCCCAGTTTGAAAACTTAAAAATGAATGATGATGAAGATGTTGGCAACTTCTTCTTAAAAGTTGCAGAAATTGTTAACAATATGAAAGCTCTTGGAGAAACCATACCAGAAAGTATAGTTGTGCAAAATATTCTAAGATCACTCCCATCCAGATTTAATCCCAAGGTATCTGCAATAGAAGAGACAACGGATTGGGAGACTTTGACCATGAACCGAATACTTGGAAATCTAACAGCCTATGAAATGAGGCTCCCACAGAAGAAGCCAAGTACAAGGGAAGCAGCATTCAAAACAGAAAAAAGGAAAGAAGAAAAGGAAGAAATATGCTCTTGCTCTGATGAAGAAGAGGCTAAATTTGTCAAGAAATTGGATAGAGGCTCGGGTAGATACAAAGGTAAACTTCCCTTCAAATGCTTTAACTGTGGAAGAGTTGGACATTATGCTGCTAAATGTCCTCACAAGAAAGTAAGAAATCAAGCTCAAGAATCAGATAAAGACACATCAAAGTTCTGGCAGAAAGGAAAAGAAGTGTGAAAATCTATGCTCGGCCAAGGCAGTGCATGCGAAGACTGAGATGAACCCTCAAGTGAAGAAGGAACCTCAGAATTTTTATTGATGGCCATAGAAGATCTTGAGGGACTCCTACTAGAAGATGAAGAAGAAGAAGGGGAAGTAGACCTTGAGGGGGAGCTAAGAAGTGCTCTGGAGGAGATTGACAGATTCAAACTAAAATGCAGAAAACAAAAAGAGATTATCCTAAAATGTGTGAAAGAAGAACAAAATTCAGAAGTCCTCATGCAGCTGAAGGTAAAGCTTGAAGAATCCAAGAAGATAGAAGATATGTTACTTCAGCAAATCAAAGATAAAACTCGAGAACAAGAGAAGTTGGAAGAAGAAATTATGTGTCTGAGAAAGAAATTAGAAAATGCTCAACAGAAAGTTTCTATATACCCTTCTCAAACAACAAGCTCTATTAAGTTGAATGGAATTTTGGTTGCTCAAAGATCCCCTATGATAAAGACTGGAATAGGCTACGAAGGAGAATCAAGTAAAGGAAAAGAAAAGGTTGACAGAGAGATTAATTTTGTAAAAGCAAAGAAGGATGAGGAAGTAGCTCAAATAATTCCTACAAAAGAAGAAATCTGCAATAAGAGAGACAGAGAGCAGAAGAAACCTCTAGTAGCAAAGAATATAATGAATACTAAGATGGCAGAAAAAGAATCATATGCCCCTAAGTATATCAAATTTGGAAGTCATCAGAGGAAATTCTTCCCTCCTATGAAGAATGCCACCTGCTATGTCTGCCACAAGCCAGGACACATTGTTGCATATTGTTATGCAAGGAAGAGTAATTCAGACCTGCAAAAGATGCAAACAGTGAAGAGGCTATCTCAAACAAACAAATGGAGAAAACAACCTTACATCGGGTATGCAAATAATTTCTATGGTTATTGTTTTTATTGTAAGGAATTTGGCCATAAAATTATTGAATGTAGAAAGTATAGACAAAGACTGATGTTCAATACCTCAAGGAGGTTTATGAGTCAAAGCAATTTTGTTCATGCTCACAGTTCTGCAAAAACTATAATCAAATGTTCAAAAGGGGGCCTCCGGTGGATAAAGAAGGTGAATAACTGTGACCTGGCTCTAACTGCTCAAGATCTGAAAAGCCAGTGGTACTTGGATAGTGGCTGCTCCAAACACATGACTGGAGACAGAAGCAAGTTTATAACTCTTGATGAAAAGAAATCTGGCAATGTTATTTTTGGTAATGATAAATCGGGAAAGATCAAGGGAAAAGGCTCAGTCAGCATAGACAATGGCAGAGGAAAAGCCCAAGAGGTACTATTTGTGGATGGACTGAAAGCAAATTTACTGAGCGTCAGTCAGATGTGTGACAAAGGCTGTGAAGTTCTTTTTAGAGCACAAGATTGTGTAGTCAGGTCAAGCACAACAGGAAAGACTCTGCTCAAAGGTGTTCGAACAGAAGACAATGTATACATAGTGAAAGAGGAAGATGAAGCCTGCCATCTTAGCAAACTTGAGGAGTCATGGTTGTGGCATAGGAGATTGGGACATCTCAGCTTTGACCATATCATCAAATTGAGCAAGAAGAAAGCTGTCAAAGACATGCCAGAAATAAAAAGGCCTTCAAGTACTATATGCAAATCTTGTCAATTGGGGAAAGAGACTCGCACATCCTTTAAATCTAAAGAGGAGTTGTCAACAAGAAGACCACTCCAGCTTGTGCACATGGACCTGTGTGGACCTGCTAGAACTAGAACACCAAGTGGAGAATCCTATTTTATGCTGATAATAGATGACTTCTCCAGAATGACATGGGTTGCCTTTCTCAAAAATAAATCGGAAGCATTGGAAAAATTTAAGATATTCAGAGCATTAGCAGAAAATCAAACTGGATGCAAGCTGAAATGTATCAGATCAGACAGAGGAGGAGAATTCATAGATTATGACTTTGCAGACCTATGTAATGAACATGGAATAAAACAACAATTTACTATTGCAGGGACACCTCAGCAGAATGGAGTAGCAGAGAGACAAAACAGGTTTGTACAACAAATAGCCAGAGCTATGATGCAAGAGAATAATATTGCTCAAACCTTCTGGGCAGAAGCAGTACACACAACAGTACATATCCTTAATAAAGCTCACTTAAGGCCAAGCAGTGACAAGACTCCATATGAACTATGGCATGGAAAACCAGCTTCAATAAAACATTTCAGAGTCTTTGGTAGCAAGTGTTACATAAAGAATAATGATGAAAACCTTGGGAAATTTGATGCAAGAGCAGATGAAGGAATTTTTCTAGGATATGCTTCCAAAAGTAAAGGATACAGATGCTACAACAAGACTCTTCGGAAAATAGTTGAAAGTATTGATGTGAGATTTGATGAAGAATTTCCAAACAATACAAGAAATACAGATTGCTGCAGTCCATCAGTTAATCATGAAGAAGAAGACCGAAATGATGAAGAAACTAGCAAGACAATAGAAGATGCAGAGCTGAGCTCAAAAACCCCCTCAAGATACACTCAGAAGAATCATCCTGAAGATCAGATCATAGGAGACAAGAAAGCAGGAGTCCAGACAATAAGGCAGCTAACAGAACAAACGGAAGAAGTATACATAGCCATGTTATCACAAATAGAGCCAAAGAAATTTGAAGAAGCCAGCAAGGACAAGTATTGGATAAAAGCAATGAATGAAGAATTGGACCAAATTGAGAAGAACAATACCTGGGAACTAGTTCCTAGACCTATTGAGAAAAATATCATTGGTTCAAAATGGGTATTCAAAAACAAAATGAATGAGAAAGGACAAGTAATCGGGAATAAAGCAAGGTTGGTCTGCAAAGGATACTCACAAATAGAAGGACTTGATTATGATGAAACATTTGCCCCTGTAGCTAGAATGGAAGCTATCAGAATGTTCCTGGCATTTGCATGCTATCAAGACTTCAAGGTATATCAAATGGATGTAAAGTCTGCTTTTCTTAATGGAGATCTAGAAGAAGAAGTGTACATGGAACAACCAGAAGGCTTCTCATTAACAGACAAAGAAGACTATGTGTGCAGACTGAAGAAGGCCCTATATGAACTGAAACAGGCTCCTCGTGCTTGGTACTCAAGACTGGACAAATATTTGCAAAAACAGGGTTTTAAGAGAGGTGGAGTAGACAGCAATCTATACATAAAAGCGCATGAAAATGAACTCCTAATTGTTGTTGTATATGTTGATGACATTATGTTTGGAAGCACCAAAGATGAACTAGCAAAAGGGTTTGCTGATGAGATGAAAACAGAGTTTGAAATGTCTATGATTGGAGAACTCAGTTTCTACTTGGGACTGCAAATTCAGCAAAAGAACACATGCACATTCATTTCTCAAGAAAAATACTTAAAAGAAATGATGAAAAAATTCAAAATGGAGGACTGCAAACCAATGACAACCCCCATGATCACGGGATGCAAGCTGTGTGCTGATGATAGGTCTGCAGATGTAGATCAAAAACTCTAGAGATCCATGATAGGAAGCCTGCTGTACTTGATAGCTTCAAGACCAGACATCATGCTAGCAGTAGGACTAGTGGCAAGATATCAAGCAGCACCTAAACAAAACCATCTTCTGGCAGTAAAAAGAATACTCATATATCTACAAGGAACTGCACAATATGGGCTTTGGTATCCTAAAGGCAAAAGCTTCACCTTGACAACATACACAGATGCAGATTGGGCCAGCTGTGTGGATGATAGGAAGAGTACAAGTGGAGGTGCATTCTATCTAGGAGAAAGTCTGGTGGCATGGCTAAGCAAGAAACAAACATCCATCTCTATGTCTACAGCTGAAGCAGAATATATAGCAGCAACAGCATGTTGCACACAAGTCATGTGGATGAAGCAGACACTTCAAGACATGAAGGTAAGCATTAATGAACCTATCTCAATCAAATGTGATAATACAAGTGCTATAAGTATATCTAAAAATCCTATGCTTCATTCAAAAAACTAAACATATACCAATCAAGTATCATTTTCTCCGAGAACAAGTGGCTCAGAAGATAGTTAAACTGGACTATGTATCAACGAAAGAACAGATAGCAGATATATTTACCAAACCACTTGCCAGAGAACCATTCGAATACTTGAGAGACAAACTAGGGGTAGTATCTGTAGATGCTATTCTCTAATATGAAGAGAAAGTACAGTCTCAGGGGGAGAACAAAACAAAGATATCATTCCAGGGGGAGAACAGCCAGCAAGATAAGCATAAAACAAGTCTATAGGATCAGCATTATCAATATTATCAGCATTCAGAAGCAACAAGAACCTTTCAATCGTAAAATGCATCATCTTTGTCTGCAATCTAGCACATATTACAGGCACTACAAATGAAACACAACATAGTCCAATTTCAGCAGAAGAGGACCTAAACGTAACTCAGAGAAAGGAAATACAACGACAGAACCCATACGGAGGGATGAGGAGTCATCCTTTGCCATTGATGTCAAAGGGGGAGGAAGAACAAATAGCAAACGGGAAGAGCAAGCAACAAGAGAAAGAGAAAGCAAACAGAGAAAGTGGATTGCCATCAATGCCAAAGGGGGAGACTGTTGGAAATATTGTCATTGATGGCAAAGGAGGCAGCACTCAGGCAAAGGCGGCAGCACTCAGGCAAAAGAGGCAGCACTGTAGCAAAGGAAGGCAAAAGAGGCACAGCGAAAGCAATAGAGGCAGCAAGAAGAAAGTCAAAATGTAACAGTCATAGAAGCACAGTGAAGAACCGTTATCGGAAGATAGAGACAGAGGCAGAGTGATAGAAGCAGAGACAGAGGCAGAGAGCAGTTACAAAATTCCGGGAATCGCACTCTCCAACCAGCGGAGCAGAGGCAGAGACAGAGGCAGAGGCAGAGAGCAGTTACAAAATTCCGAGAATCGCTTCACTCCAGCGGCATATAATACAGAACCATATTCCGGGAATCGCACTCTCCAACCGGCGGAGCACATATAACAAATACAAACTTATTCCGGGAATCGCACACTCCAACCGGCGTTATACATATAATATAACACAAACTTATTCCGGGAATCGCTTCACTCCAGCGGCAAAAATATATATAAACATATATGTACAGTGCATCACATAAACAAAGGTCCAAGGCATTTATATTATGGAGCGCATAAAACAAAGTTTGATAAGGTGGGACCCCTCCCCAATCGCAATCGGAGATCGCAAGGGCAGCGGAACATCGCAACAGAAAGTTGTGATTGCGATTGAAATGGCGGACCTGATCGTGTTATAAGCAGGAGTTGATAGATGCTAATCACATCCGAGTTCCCAATCGCATGTCTTTTGTAAAACGCTGCGATTGAAATGGCGGACCCGATCATGTTATAAGCAGGAGTTGATAGATGCTAATCGCATCCGAGTTCCCAATCGCATGTCTTTTGTAAAACGCTGCGATTGAAATGGCGGACCCGATCCTATTATAAGCATGGGTTAATACATATTTGAGTTACGGTCAAATCGTATCGGCACTGGTCAATCGGAACATATGTTAAAGACTTGCGATTGCGATTGGAAGACCGGACCCGATGGGTCTATAAACCATGTTTAACAAAGTGTTTGAAGTCCAGTTCCAATCGCATCGGAAAGAAACAAACCATCGCAACACATATTAAAGAACTTGCGATTGTGATTAAGAGTTCGGACCCGATGGACTTATAAATTATGATTAACAAAGATTTCAGCTCCAGGTTCTAATCGCATCGGCAATGGTCAATCGCATCGGAGAATATAAGAGTTGCGATTGCGATTGGAAATCCGGACCCGATTGGTATATAAACTACGACTCATATACAACTTGAGTTCCAGGTCTAATCGTATTGGCAGCCAATCCTTATGGACTTCGGGTTATTTGCAAATAAATTGTATATATTATATATGTTGAATAACGTTTGAATATGATCCGGGGGCATAACACATATGATATATAATGGTTATTGAGTTATATATATAACACGGTTGCGATAAGCCGCGTGGTCTCTAGACCCACGGACCTTAGCTTTACAAGAGGGCGATTATTAACGCTTGTGATATATGTATGTTCCGGCCTGCGGAACCTGCCACATCAACAAGACACTAATGGCATAAAAGGGATTGGAATTCCTCCGGATTTACAGTCAGCGGATATAAAAGGCACATTTACACATATGCAGCAGTTACACCACAGCAGAGGACAGAAGAGCAAACAGATCCGAAAGAAGATAAAACACAGTCACAGAAAAGACAAAGACAACCAAAGAAAAGACAAATGCATACCAATTCAAAATACTAAATGAGTCGAGCTGGAGTTCTCATTTAAATTTGAATGTAAATGTTTTATTTAAATTTTTATTGTTTGTGATGCATTGGCAAGTCTCCGAGAGAAAACAAACTCCCACTGTAATGTTAAAATTGACACCTACAGTTATAATTTCTGAGTAAGTTGATAAAAGGAGTGAGAAGGCCGAAGGCAAAGAGACATGACTTTCCATTTTGAATTCCAAGCAGAATACAAACAGTCATGTGAGGAAATATATAAATAATATCATCTTGATATGCAGAGGGAGTTTTTTTTTTTAAATGAAGAGAGAGTAAATCGAGATAAGGCAGAATATAGAAGAGTAAGACAGAGAAGATTAAGAAAAGCAGAATAGAAGGAGAAGCTACAGAACAGAGCTGATATCTGAGGTAAATCAACAAACTTCAGTTTGATAAATTGAGGAAGTTGGAGCTTCCCTGTCAAGTTGCAGCTTGATAGTCGTCAGTTGTAGCTGACTGAGGTTGGAGGAGCCATCGCGGTTCGTTTTGCAGAAAATTGAAGGGAGTTGGTGCTTCCTTGCAAGTTGTAGCTTGCAGAATTGAGGTTGGATCCTCCTGTAGGTTGGTGCCTGTAGAAAAACGGTGGTGAGAGGGAGTTGGAGCTTGCCTTTGCATCACAACAATAATAAGATGTGGTTTTCTCCCTTTATGGGTTTCCACTTATATCTGGTGTCTCTGTGCATGATATTTATGTATTGATCTGATATGTATCATTTGCTTAATACCTTCTGCTCTCAAATTAAGTCTACTGCTCTATTAAACTAATACTTTCAGATTACATTCTAAGATTACTCTCACATCAAATAGAGTTTGAAATGAAGGTGTAAATAAGTTTATTGAAAAGTTTAAAAGATCAGGAATGTATTAAACTGATTCACCCCCCCCCCCCCTCTCAGTTTAATTAGAGATTCAACAGACAGAACCATCTTCTTTAAAGGAAGCTGTGGAGGACCCTGCATGGGTAGATGCCATGGTGGAAGAGTATGATTCGATTATCAAAAACAGTGAATGGGAGATTGTCCCAAGGTCGGAAGGGAAATCAGTGGTGGGTTCGAGATGGATCTACAATGTGAAGCAAGCTGCTGACGGAAGCGTCGATAAGTACAAGGAAAGATTTGTTGCCCGGGGCTTCTCACAGATTGAGGGGATCGACCATGAGGAAACCTTTGCACCTGTCGCAAGGTATTCTTCCATACGGAGCATCCTAGCTCTCTCAACATAGATGGGTTGGCACATCCATCAGATGGATGTGAAGACTGCGTTCCTCAATGGAGTCATTGAGGAGGAGGTGTACATAGAGCAGCCTGAAGGTTTCAAAATCTTCAGCAGTGAGTCGCATGTGTGCAGGCTCAAAAGAGCGCTGTATGGGCTGAAACAAGAATCTCGTGCTTGGTACACACGGATAGACAGTTATTTCACCGGTCTTGGATTCACCAAGAGTGAGGCGGATCCGAACCTATACCAGATTGTGGTGGAGGGTAAGTTTCTGATCATTGCACTTTATGTAGATGATTTGATTTTTATGGGTGATGAACAGTTGATACTCTCATGCAAGGCTGATCTTGCAAAAAAGTTTGAGTTGAAGGACTTGGGCCTTCTTCATTATTTCCTGGGATTGGAAATTTGGCAGCACAATGATGGAATTTTTGTGTCTCAAGGCAAGTATGCCCGGGAGATACTGGATAAGTTCAACATGCAAGGCTACAAGCCTATCAACACTCCTCTTCCTGGTGGTTGGAGGAAAGAGGATGCTACATCGGCAGAGGTAGTGGATGCCACTGTTTACCGATAGTTGGTTGGTTCGCTCATGTATTTAGTCAATACACGATCGGAAATATGCTATGCTGTTAACCAGCTTTCACAACCTATGGTTAAGCCTACCAAGATTTTTTGGAAGGTGGGGAAGCATGTATTGAGATATATCAGAGGCACATCGGGATATGGATTATGGTACAGACAGTCGGATGAGGTGAATTTGCATGGCTTCACGGATGCAGATTGGGCAGGGAGCCCAACGGACAGAAAGAGCACATCTGGAGGGATTTTCAGTATCGGGTCTACAACAGTTTCTTGGTACAACAGGAAACAGAGATCCGTGGCACTCAGTTCAGCGGAGGTCGAGTACATGGCAACAATTTTGGCTGGATGCGAGGCTATATGGATGAGGAAGATCCTGGTCGGGTTATTCGGTTCACACTTAGATCCTACTGTGATATATTGTAATAATCAGAGTTGCATCAAAATCTAGGTTAATCCAGTATTTCATGATAGATCTAAACACATTGACATCCGGTATCATCATATCAGAGATTGTGTGCAGTGGAAGATCATGTTACTTTCTTACATTCCTACGGAGGATCAGGATGTTGATATCTTGAGAAGGCGCTCACCCGGAGCAAATTCGAATACCATAGAGGCAGGATTGGAGAGGCAGATAATCCCTATCTTGTTGAGAGGGAGTGTTGAGATTGCAACAAGATGATGAGCTTAGTGAAAAGAGTCGCCTTCACTAAGTGGGCCTGCAGGCTATTTTTGGCGCAAGTCTATTTTTAGACTATGCCTATTTTTAGACATGTCGATCATATTCTATGAGTTGCAGGATGCTATTTGTGGATGGTTGGTCAAGTTGGAAAAACATATGGACTTCTATTTTTAGAAATATTGGGCAGAATCTATTTTTAGATTGCTAGTCTAAAAATAGATATGTCGAAGATTATTAGCTCTTAATAATATTTGGACTATAAACATTAACTTATTCTCTTGGAGCACTTCAGTTAAGTGCACAGATGTGGCACATGAGATGACAGAAGGAATTACGTTATTCATGAGGGTTAAGTGGAGCTATTGCATGGAGACTTCAGTTAGAACTCATGTGACAGAGTTTGGTGGAGTTGTAGAAGTAGTTGGTGGAGTTGTATTTAGTTTAACTCAGTTAGACTCAGTTGAGCTAGTTGTATCTAGTCTAACTAATTGATACACTAGTGATAATGGTGTGAATTAATTAATAATTAATTCAATAAATATTAACTCATTAATCAATTGAAGAATACATCAGTTAACTACAATGCATGGACAGTTTTAGTGGAGACCAGTGGAGAGATAGGTGAAAGGCAAGTTGACGATCAGTTGTGACTATAGTGATGCATTGATTGCATCCAACACAGAGTAGAGTTGCCAATGAGGATTGCGTGAGCAAGGCTGGACCAATTTGAGTTCATTCAGAGCCGCTCTTCAGCAGATATTGCGCATTAGAGATAGGCTAGTAGGTGGCAAAGATCGGTGCATGGATTTGCTAGATCAGGCCTGATTAGTGTGTAGCGATTGTATTGTACTGAGAGCTTGTGAGAAGCTTTGTATGAGGATTGTTACATGATCTCTATGACATATAGCATATATAGATAGTTGGGGTTTTTAGCTTCAGGCTTTCCCGTTAAAAAATTGTGTTCATAAGTCTGAATTTTTTATGGTTTCAATGTGTGCATGAAATTGATTTCATGAAATTGATTTAATTTCCGCATATGATGATCAATAGTAGAAGAGATTATGTATTGTGCATGAAGTCAAATAGTGTGTGATCAGGGGAATCTTGGATGTATAACGCATTAGTTATATAATTTCTACAAGAAAAATATGCAATTCTAAGGGTAAATGTTGCAAAATGGTAATTGACAATGGTAGTACTAGCAACCTTATTTCTACAGAAATGGTAGACAAGTTAGGATTAGAAAATACAGTACACCCTACTCCATATAAGGTATCATGGCTACAAAAAGGCCATCATATTATTGTGACATAACAATGTAAGGTAGAGATCTAGATAGGCACTTACAAGGATGTTATATTATGTGATGTAATGCTGATGGATGTATGTCACATATTGTTGTGAAGGCCTTGGCAGTTTGATCAGAAATCCATACATGATGGCAGAAGAAACACTTATACCCTAGAGAAGGATGGAAACAAACACACACTACTACCATTGAAGGACGAAGCTGACAAAGGAACATCAAGAAATAGTGTTATGCTGATGAGTGGAAAAGAGTTGTTGCAAGAAAGCGAAAAATATGAAGAAATGCATTTTTCTGTCATAGGGAAACCTAAGGTAATTTTGACTTCCACAAACTTAGATGATTTATCTGAAGAAATCAAAACTTTGTTGAATGATTTTGCTAATATTATTTTTGATGAGTTTCCAAATGCATTACCACCAATCAAGTGTATTAGTCATCACATTGATCTAATACCTAGAGTCAGTTTGCCGAATAAAGTAGCATATAGGTTAACTCCTCAAGAAAATGCAGAAGCTGGAAGACAAGAGCAGGAGTTAATGGATAAAGGGTTGATAAGAGAGAGCCTTAGTCCATGTGTTGTACCAACAATACTTAGTCCAAATAAAGGAGGAGAATGGCACATGTGCACAAATTCCAGAGCCATAAATAAAATCACCATCAGGTATCGTTTTCCTTTACCACAAATGGATGATTTAATTGATTGTTTGAGTGGATAAAAATATTTTACTAAGATAGATTTGAAGAGTGGTTATCATCATATAAGAATTAGAGAAGGGGATGAATGGAAGACTGCATTCAAAACAAATAGTGGTTTGTATGAGTGGTTAGTGATGCCTGTTGGACTCACTAATGCACCCAACACATTCATGAGATTGAAGAATGAAGTGTTAAAAGAATATGCAGGCAAGTTTGTAATTGTTTATCTTAATTATATTTTAATTTTCAGTCGAAGTAAAGAAGAGCATCTGGAACATCTTAAGTTGGTTTTGAAAACTTTGTAGAAAGAAAAACTGCTAATAAATATGAAGAAATGCAGTTTTATGAAAGAAGAGTTAATTTATTTGGGGTTTGTAGTTTCTAAAGAAGGTCTGAAAATGGATCTAGAGAAAATCCAACCCATTTGGAACTGGCCAACTCCAAGAAACATATTTGAGGTAAGAAGCTTTCACGGTCTTGCAAGATTTTATATAAAATTTATCAGAGGTTTTATTCAGATTTGTGCACTGATTATTGAAACAATCAAAGAGACAAATCAACCATTCAAGTGGACAGAAGAAACATACCGAAATTTTAAGTTGCTGAAGAGAAAAATTATAGAAAAACCAGCTTTAGCTTTGCCTGATTTTGAAAAAGTTTTCCAGGTTGGAACTGATGCTAGTGGAGTTGCAATTGGAGCAGTTTTAAGTCAAGAACAGAGACCAATATCATACTTCAGTGAGAAAATGAATGAAACTAAGAAGAAATACTCATCTTATGATAAATAATTTTGTGTTGTTGTGCAATCCTTAAAAAAAAGGAGATATTATTTGCTACCAAAGGAGTTTGTATTGTATTCTGAAAACCATGCATTGTAGTTCAAAAACAACCAGCTTAAATTGAACCAGGAACATGCCAAATGGGTAAAATTTTTGCAGACTTTTACTTTTGTGATAAAGCATACAAGTGGTAAGTTAAACAAAGTTGTTGATGCTTTAAGTAGAGTGAATTTAATCATGTAGGAATTACAAGTTGGTGTTGTGGGATTTGAAGGAATGGTTGACATGTATAAAGAAGATGCAAAATTTAAGGAAATTTACGCAGCTGTAAAAGACCCAGCAGTTCATAATAGGAACCAATGGTTGGATTATCTTATCCAAGGAGATTTTCTATTCAAAAGTAAGAAATTGTGTATCCCTAAATTTTCTATGAGGGAAAACATAATTAAAGAGAAACATAGTGGAGGCTTGTCTAGACACTTTGGAAAAAACAAGACTTTAGCTCAGGTAAATGCTTTTTACTACTGGCCAAAGATGCAAACTGATGTTAAGAGATTTGTTGAGAAATGCAGGATTTGTCAGTATACTAAGGGAAGAATCCAAAATACAAGATTGTATCAACCATTACCAATACCAAACTGGCCATGGGATGCAGTTAGTATGGATTTTGTTTTGGGTTTACCTAAAATTCAAAGAGGAAATGACTCCATTTATGTTGTGGTAGATAGGTTTTCTAAAATGGCTCATTTCATTGCATGCAAGAAAACTAGTAATGCAACACATATTGCTAATATGTTTTTTTCAGAAGTTGTAAGGTTACATGGATTGCCTATAAGTATTGTGTCTGACTGGGATACAAATTTTGTTGGACATTTCTGGAGAACTCTTTGGAAGAAACTAGGTACCAATATTAGTTTCAGCTCATCATATCACCCTCAAACGGATGGGCAGACTGAGGTAGTAAAAAGAAGCCTGGGAAATATATTGAGAAGTTTAGTATATAAAAGTCCTAAGAAATGGTTGCTGATTTTTTGACGGGAAGGAGGACGCGATGGCACCTAGGGTTTCTTCTGCTCTAAGCTTCCATGATGCCGCCCTGTCCTCGCTTAGCCCTGATCGATCACGCAGGTGTGGAGTGCCAGTTTCTTCCATCGATGCTGAACCTTGGGTATTCCATGCCCCTCTGGACGCTCACTTCCCTCTACACCGCTCCACTCTGGATAACAACGTAGCTAGAACTCAGCCCTCTGCAGCTGCATTTTGTAACATCCTCCCCCTTCAGGCAGAAGATGCAAGGGTTAAGAACGGAACTGCAGAAAATACTCCATCTTCTCCTCAGGCTGCGGCTCTAGGGAAGAAAGACTACGCGTAGAAAGGCTTCTCAACCCCTTTCGAACCGCTTCTGCCTTCCCAGAATCGTCGATACTCTGTCTTTCATATTCAGAATTCTTTGAGCTATCTGGATTTGCCTGGAGGACGCACTCAGGAGTTCTTATGGGTGAAAAATAATAACCAACTCTATGGCCATTGGACTCTCCCCACAACTTCTCACATGCCCCAGCTGCAAGTTTAGGAGAAGGTGGATTACCAGAGTACCAGCTTCCTCTCGTCTCATATATGCATAGGCAAGCAGAAGTCTGATCACTCTGCCTCGTTTCAGATCGAGATCTTGCTCCTCTCTGGCAAAACTATGATACAATGGGTGAGCTCTTCGGATCTAGTGCAGGACCTCAAGCAAATCCTGGAATATAGGCCGGGGATTCCTTATGCATCACAACGACTCCTCCACGAAGGTAAAAAACTTGAGGATCTTTATCCCCTCTCTTTTTACAGTATTAAAAGAAATGCATCCATCATTTTCACCCTTCGTTTGAGAGGGGGAGCTGTTGGACAGTCATCTACAGCTGCGGCTTTTTCATACAAAGATGATGTCCATGCTTAGATACCCAAGAAAACAGCTCCACCAGCTCAGGCTCCCAAGCATTTTTTGGTGGAAAAACTGGAGGAAACCACCTCCATTGAAATAATGCATCCAACGCTAGATGAGCAAATCCAAAATTATGTAGAGAATGCCATTATTTGCAGATTTAATGGACTATGGCCACACACGGTAGACCTCTACCAATGGATTCACTCTAACTGGACCAACAATTGCAAGGTTATATTCTGCTCAAAGGGATTCTTCATTGTAGTGTTTGCTTTTAGTGAGGACTACCAAAAAGCATTAACTGAAGGCCCATGGTTCTGGGGCTCAGCAGGTTTATTCCTCACCCCTTGGTTCCCAGATTTTGATCCATCTACAGAAGTCATCACTAAGCTCCCCATCTAGGTCAGACTTCCTAATCTCTCGACGCATCTATGGCACTTTGCTGTATTCCAAGGGATTGGATATACTTTAGGCCGCTTTCTTGCCACAGACACCTCTAGGGGGGAAAAGGGCATATACACCTTCACCAGAATCTGTGCAGAAATAGACATGAGAAAAGGTCTACCTGATCAGATTAATCTCAAAATTGGAGACTTCCATTGGACTCAGACCCTAGATTACGAAAACATAGCCTTTCGCTGCCGGCATTGCCATCATACAGGGCACCTTCAGAGCTCTTGTCCGTCAATGCTTGCCCAAAATAAGAAAGCCAATCTTAATCCGAAATCCAAAATCTGGAAACCTCATGATCCTCCCCCCATGGATGATATTGATTCCAGCTCGGATGAAGAGGAAGGGGATGCAGAAGGAATGGACGCAAAGCCGTCATAGGATCCGCCTTCGACAAGTCCCGAGGAATCTAATGTTTCACCAAACTCACAGAAAATAACTCATGAGTCCTCTCCCTCGGATTCAGACAAGGAGACCTCTCTGTTGGCCCAGCTCAGTCTGCAAATCATGCCAGCTCAGCATCATCATCTTGGCTAGGTCAAAGTTGGTAAAAAGAAAGGGAAAAAATGTCGAATAGTTGATTCTACCCACGTTGGGTAGAATCCCTTGTTCAGCTCTTGTTTCTCTGTTTTTCTTGTTACATTTTTCTTAGCATTGCTCTCTTCATGGTTTCTCTTAGAGGCTGAGGTGGATAGTTTATCGTTTCCGGCTGCCCGTTTTCTTGCTTCTCTTGGTTGTAAATTCATATTGTACCATACGTTCTCTTAATAGAATTAGTTTTACGGAGAAAAAAAGAAGAAGTCCTAAGCAATGGGATTTAGCACTTGCTCAGGCTGAGTTTGCTTATAATGATACTCCAAATCAGAGTACTGGGATGAGTCCATTCTAGATTTTTTTTGGGATGAATCCAAGAGGTGTGTATGAGCTCAGAAATTTAGTCAAACAAGAGATAAGAAGTGCAAAGGCTAAATCCAAGAGGTGTGTATGAGCTCAAAAATTTAGGCAAACAAGAGATAAGAAGTGCAAAGGCTAAATAATCTGTAGATCAACAGATGCAACAACTACAGGAAGATGTTAAAGGCAGATTGCAGGAAAGCAGTGGAAAATACAAACAAAGAGTTGATATGAAGAGGAAGAAAAGGAATTCCAGGTAGGAGACCTAGTCATGGTTTATCTAAGAAAAGAAAGATTTCCTGTTAAGACTTACAATAAATTAAAGATGAAGAAGATAGGACCATGTAAAATTTTGAGGAAATTTTCTTCAAATGCATATGAAATAGAATTTCCAGAAGAGGTTGGAATATCACCCATCTTTAATGTTGTAGATTTGTACCCATACAAAGGAACAAAGGAAGAACTATAGGAAGACTCTACAACAGAGGAAAACCAGAATTTAAATTGGGAAGAACAAATGCCAAAGAATGAAAAGAAAGAGGTAGAAACTGTTATGGAGAAAAGAGTATCCAAAAAACCTAGAGGACAGGTTTATTTTCAGTATCTAGTCAAATGGAAGGGACAACCAATGGAGGATGCCAGTTGGTTGACAATAGCATAATTTCAGAAGTATGGAGTAAATCCTAAAAGTTTGATAAATGATTCTTTTCTTCCCCAGGAGTCTGATGCAGGAGAATCCAGACTTAGCCAACAATGTGATTGGATGTTCACATGTTGTGGCTAAATATGAGATGGATAAACATTGGCCATTAATTTTCTCTCTTAATTTTAAATTAGAGAAATTAGTTTGTTGGATTTGTTAGATTAATTAGGAAATAAAATTAGAATTTGGTTCCTCCTTGCGTGGAGATTAAGTCAAGTAGAAGTGAGAAATATGATAGTATTTAATTGAGGAATAAAATCTATTTTGAGAAGAAATATTGTTTTGGACTTTTATATATAATGTGTGAAATAGATAGAACAAGCGGCCACGGGGGGGGGAGAGTTGTAAAAGAGAGACCGAGAGTTGGAAAATTGATGAATCAAGCCATGGAGGGCTAAATCTCTGTAATTTCTATTTCAAGAATAACAGATCGAAGTGTGTTGTGGAAAAATCGTGTTTCTGAGTGCAAAATTTCGTTGAAAACCTTTGAAAAAACAATTCTGCATATATTGGTACTATTCTTCTATTTTCTGCATTTCTATTTGTGTTGAGCAGTGAATAGCTTGTGGGTTCATTGCAGAGAGTGAGTGTTCTAAATTCGTTTATTATTGATTTATTGAAAAGGGTGAAATTGATGCATTATTGAACCTTGTTCCACACATAATTTTGTGTATTGTTTTTGAAAAGCAGTCTTTAAAACCACGAATGGTATATCGCATTACTCTATGGTGGGTTATGGTAATTGTGTAAACCGTGCGATATACTCCTGTGGGTGACACGTAGTGTAAGGATGGACGAAGAAAACGACTTTTATCGCAAATGTTAAAAGTGTAAAATGTCGGGTTAGTTTATATGCGATGACCGTCAAATGCATGAAGGTTTGTTTGAATGATGCAGATTGTGTGAAGGATGAGATTAGAACGGTCAAAAGGATTGACACGCTTTATTATTTATATAAATTACTCCACATTTAATGAATTGCACATACACTATATTGTTTTGGGTTTCCTGTTCATATGGTTTTTATTAGAAATGATTCCTCTGGTTGTGTGAGTATATTATAGAGAGAGTATTTTATAAATTGTAATTTGTTGTCGAGTATCCGGAATCAGAGTCCAACTCGAAGGTAGTCAACACTTCCCCTCTTGGATGATCTTGTCCTCGTATCAAGAATTGTATCTTCCTTGAGCTCATCTATAAATTCTGGCGAGAAATATTCAATAGAAGGTAGCTGAACATCACTTCTTTGATCATCGATCAAAGGTGGCTAATACAAACGTAAGTTTTAAACATTAAAAACTAAATACATTTGCATATAAGAAGGCATGTCAAGCTGAAATGCATTGTTAACAACTTGCTTTATGATATTGAATGGACCATAGTGAATGGGTTTGAGCTTTTTACCTTCCCCTTGCATCCTTTATTTGCTAATGTGCAACCACACCTCATCTCCCTCTTGAAACTTGTGATCAACTCTATGTTTGTCATGCCTCTCTTTGAATTTTCTCAAGATGTTCTTGAACTTGTTGATGTATAATCTGAATTTTCTCAATGAACTTTTGAGCCTTGTCAATATCACTATGGCCATAAATTGCAACATCCTTCCCAAAGATGAAGTCTAATGGTGATTTTTGCAAATACCCAAAGCATACTTGAAAAGGTGATGTTTGTGTTGAAGAGTGCTTTGCCCGGTTGTAAGTGTGCTAAATGTAATGCAGTTGCTCATCCCACAACTTAGGATGTTTGCTGCAATGTCCTTGCAATAGATGCACAACAGTTCTTTTCACCACCTCGGTTTGTCCATCTGTTTGCGGATGAAAAGCAATACTCTTTTTCAACTTTATGTCCATCATATTCCATAGATTGGACCAAAAATTCCCAACGAACCTGGAATCCTTGTCACTAACAATAGAAGTTGGCAATCCAAAATGAACCCAAACATGTTGAAAATAAAGTTCAACAGTTTGTTTAGCAGTAATGGTTTTCTTACATGGCATAAGTATACAAATTTTACTGAATCTATCCACAACTACATAAAGATAATCATGTTTTCTTCTTGACATATGTAGACCTCCAACAAAGTCCATGGAGACACTCTCCCATGGCCTTGATGGTACCGGTAGTGGCGTGTAAAATCCAAGCTTCCTATTACTAGGCTTGTTGCACACATAGAACAACCTCTTATAAAACACGACACCCTATCTATCATGTGAGGCCAATAGAAATACATCTATAGATGCACCACTATTTTTCTTACCCCAAAGTGTCCAACAATAAGAGATGAATGAACTTCTCTCATGACACTTAGCCTCTCTCCTTGTGGTATACACAACTTGCCCAAATGAAACAACAAATTGTTATGCATGTGATAATATTTTTCTTCAACTTGATTCCCTTCACTCAAACTAGCATACACATCTTCAAAATCAATGTCATGTGCATATTTTTCTATGTAAATCTCATGTACAACAAAATCGTTTTTGAGTAAAGTAGATGCACTAATGATCGGCCTTGAAAGCATATCAGCAACTTTATTGAAAATACCTTTCTTGTACCTTATAACCAAGTGAAATTGTTGAAGAAATCCCATCCACCTGAAATGTCTTGATTGCTGCAATTTTGTTTGCGACTTCAAGTACTGTAATGGTTGGTGATCGGTATGCACAATATTCTCTTTACCCATCAAGTAGTGTTTCCACTTCTTGACACTTTGTACCAACACATATAGTTCTTTGTCATATGTAGGATAATTTTTCACAACACCATTAAATGTATCAGAATGAACAACGATAGGCTTACCATGCTGCAAAAGAACTGCACCCATGGCATAATCACTAGCATTAGTTTGTATCTCGAATGGCTGTCTCAAATTTGGTAATGCAAGGACTGGAGCTGAACTGATATTTTCTTTTAAAGATTTGAAATCTTGTTGTTGTTTGTCTCCCCATTGGAAGCCTTTCTTCACACTTATCAGTGCATGCATAGGAGCTGTGATGGAAGAAAAGTTAGTGATAAACTTTCTCCAATATTGAGCTGCACCTAAGAAACTTCTTACCTCAGTTACTATTTTGGGTGTGGGCCAATTCACAATGGCTTCCACTTTAGAAGGATCAATTATCAACTCTTCTCCTCCTACAATATGTCCCAAATAGACTAAATAAGTCTTTCCAAACTCGCACTTTGACATCTCAAGAAAAATAATTTATCTTTCTTCAAAATATCAAGCACTCTATTCACATGCAAGACATGTTCTTCTCTTGCATTGCTGAAAATTAATATGTCATCTAAGTACAAAATGAAAAATTCATCAAGGAATGGATGCAAAACACTATCCATAACACGCATGAAAGTTTCCAGTGCATTACACAAACCAAATGGCATAACTAGCCCCTCAAAGAGTCCTTGTTTGGTTTTGAATGCAGTTTTCCATATTTCACTTTCTGCAATTCTTACTTGATGATATCCACTTCGTAAATCTAAATTAGTGAAAAAAATTTCTTCTTTCAGCTGATCAAGAAAATAATCCATTCTTGGGAGTGTGTAACAATTCTTTACCATAATCTTGTTCAAATCTCTGAAGTCTACACACATGCGCCAAGTCCCATATTTCTTTGGTATCAAGACTATGGGTGAACCGCATGGCGAGGTGCTTGGCCTTGTTATTCCTTTGTCCAACATCTCTTTTATTTTCCTCTTTATTTCAACATTCTCCATTATCGACATGCGATACATACTGATGCTTGGAAAAGGACAATCTTGCTACAACTGAATCTCATGTTGAATCTCTCTTTTTGGAGGCAACACTGTTGGCTCCTGAAACATCTCATGATGTGCATTAACTACATCATATAAATATGATTTCAGCTTAGGATCACATCCCTCAAATGATTCATGATTAATATCAGCTTTAGGCTTAATCATAAGAAGAACAAAATTCTTACTTGAATTTACCAACCTCTTTATCTGTCCAGCATTTACCATAGCAATGTTTGTCTTCTTACGATGTGCTCTAACAATGAACTCCTTGCCATATTTGAATAAATGATATTTGTTCTCATGGTGATGGAATATCACTTTCCTGTCATACAAGTAAGGACTCCCCAACACAATACTTGTTATGTCAAGCGGTACCACATCTAATTCAACTGTGTCAACAAAGTTTGCAGTGATTGCAAACCGCAATATGCATTTCTTTGAAACCTGTAGATTTGCATCCTTACAAATCCAACCAAGTGGATATGGTTTTGGATGTGGTATGGTATCAAGGTTAATTTTCTTGACCAAGTCTTCAGAGATTAATTTTTCTTGTGACCTACTGTCAAACAATGTGTCAATATTATTATGTTTGGATATGACCCTCACATGAAACAATTCTATTCTTTCTTCTTCATTTGGAGCATGTATGTGACAGTTTGATGTACTAGTATTGGGTTTAGTTTCAATTTATTTTCCCTTCATGTTATTCAATCCCATGGTTGTAATCTTAGATTCATCACTTGAATCATCTCCTAAATCATGTTGAGTTGTAGAAACAATTTTCTATTTCCCTTTGTTATTAGGTTTCTTAGGCCTCATTTCAGGATGTAATTTTCAACAATGAGTTTCATCATGGCATTCTTTTGAACAATATTTACAAACCAATTTTTCTCCCTCTTTCTTAACAGATGAATTCTTTTTGTTTTTACCTTTTGAGGTCTTCTCTTTGGCTTTACCCCTAAAATGTTTCTTTCTACCCTCTTCAGAAATGTTCTTCCCTCTAGCTTCTAGATGTGTGCCCTGAACACATAATTCATCTAGACCGGTGGGGTTAATCATGAGAATAGTATCTTTTAGGTATCTATGTAAGCCTTCTATGTACTTGAGAAAAGTATCTTGGCCCTGCAAATCTACCCCTAATAAGAGAGCTCTTCTCCTAAATTCTTGGGTGTATTCTTGCACATTTTTTCCCTTCAATTGCCTAAAGTTTTTCCAGTTCATTATGGCTTTCTGCATATGAGATAATGGATAAAACTGTTTTTTTATCGTAGTAATGAAATCTGACCATGATAGAATAATCTTACCATGTTTTTTGATCTCCTCCTTTGTCTTGGATTCCCACCAAAAAAGTGCTGCACCTTCCATTATAAATGAAGCTAATTGGATTTTGGTATCATCATCTTGAAGGTTTTGGATTCTCAAAGAGACCTCCAATTGCCTAGTCCAATTATCAAGATTTTCTGCATTGACTTCACCATTAAACATCAGCAATTCAAACTTAACATCAAGTTTTAAAAAAGGACTTTTACTAGTGTTCTTTGACTTGTGTAGCTGATGTACCGAAGAAGAAGTAGAGGATGATGAAGATGAGGGTGAGGATGGTGGCTCTCCATTGCCTCCGTTTCCTCCATCGTTGTCTTATCTTCATCATTATGACCTCCTGCAGATCCCTGTCCTTCCTTGTGAAGTTTGGATCATTCTCCTTCCAGTGTCTCATTCCTTTCTTGATAAAGGATTCTAACCATCTCAGTCATGTCAAGAAATGCTTTCTTGAACACTCTTTCTTCCTCTTTGGGATCAAATTCTTCATGGATTTCTCTTTCTCTATGAGACATGCTTAATGTAGCTTTTTCTTCCTTAGGAGGTGAACTAGGTGGTGGAGATTGTGGCAATCTTGCGCTCCTTTGCTTTGGCTCTTCTTGAGACCCTTCTGCTTCCACTAATTTTCCTTCTCCTCTTTTGAGCTTGAGCCTTGTAAGCATCTAAAACTTGCAAATAGCTAAATAATTCTTTGCACAAAAAAACACCAGAGAATAAACTCTAGCTTTGATACCAACCTGATCTGAAAGGACTATATATTTATGCTATAATAAGTGTCTTTTTAGTTTATAAACATGTGAATACTTGTTTCATTAGTTTTCTTAAGGATTGAGGGTTTTAACCATGAATTGTAGATAATTTTAGTGAATTAGAAGCATTAAAATAACCAAAAATAACACTGAACAACAGTGTAAAATAGAGAAATAAGTCACCACAGGAAATTTACACAACAGGCATGATGAAGCAGTTCAGCCCTCCTGGGTTACATTTGATGGTCCAGCTCCCAATGGCATGTCCATATTTCATTATGCTCAAAATTTTTCTATTACATGTAGTTTCAAGCCTCTAATGGTTGTTTTCTATGCACCAATGGCTCCAGAATGGTCCAATTAGTCAAAAATAACTCTTCATTCACTCTGAATGGGCGAAAATTGAGTATTCTACTCTTTTGACCAGTTACACCTAGAAAAACTCCACTAAAAGTGGAGAACTCCACTTAACTAGAGTTAATTTAGTGAAATCTGCCCAAAAATAGGCGCGCTCCAAATATCCGCTGAAATAACCATTTACATTTAATGTTTTTGGTTGGGAACATGACCCACCTAACACGGTTACATAACCGTTGGTGGAACTATATGTAGAACCATGGATAAGGTTGAAACTTTGTTTAAACTCTGGTTGAGTTAGCATTAACTGCACCGAGAATGTAGCGGTTACCGTTGCATGTGACACGAGTTCGGAACAATAGTGGGTAGTGCTATCGGTTAAGACGTTGACTATAATGTTTATGGTTGGTGTTAATTCGTTGTAATTTGAATGCTCCTCTAGGGACTACTGGCGGGTTGGGATCGCCGACGGTCCCCAACCCCCGAACACCATTTCATTGAAATTCAAATAGAACTCGACTACCATATATATTAAGAATCATGTGTAGCTCAGGCAGATGTGTCGTGTGCATTCTCTGCCGGAGGTCACGGGGTCGAGCCCTGTGGGCCTTCACCCAAAATTTTAACATGCCATTTGGAGGACACATGGGGGCCTCAGGGCTGGCCATGTGTCACCCCCTGATTGACCCAAATAAAACAACGTACAACCATTCAACCAATAAAAGGCCGCCACTTTTCATCCTGGGGTTGGTTCTGAGGAAAGGATATTCCTCAAAATATTCCCCTTTTGTTGACTGTACCTCCACCCTGCTACCTGTGCATCCCAGTCAAACCTGTCGCAAAGTTTACCTATTTGGGATTTCGATGATAACATGATATCTCCCTCATACAACATCGTTTTTTCAAAACTTTCACGGTGTCGAAATCAGGAAGACGAGATCTACGCAACCATCCTGGTTTCAACCCAATCCTGTAACTTTGAATTTTGAGAAAAAATTATGAACTCCTAATCTCTTCCTCTAGCACAAGCCCAAGTTGAGGATTTACTCGAAATGTTGCAAAGATATTCATTATTTTGGTTTAATATTCAAGATTCCTACTTTCTCTTATGAATGGATACCTCCTTCCATTTTATTATCAAGGGGATCTATAAGAAGGGGATATGTAGAAGTATACGTCCATGCATCTAATATGTTGAATTCGAAGAGCATAGAATATAAAACTTGAAATAATTGTAACATTTAAGAAATACATGATTTTTTATTTCCTTATTGTAAAAGGCTTCTAAATTTTTAGATATAAATATAGATAAGGAATTTAGGTATTCCCTATTATTTTTCTTGCACTTGCACAATATTTTTTAGAGTCTCATTATAAGTTTTTAATTTATAATCACAATAAAAGTAAGTAATTTGTCACCATATATTATATATTGTATCACATTGATGTTTTTTTTTTTTTTTTGCATTTTTATCACTAGCTCTTCAATGAAAAAAATGATATCCTGAATATCATAGATTTCTACCCATCCACAGTGAATAGAAATATAAAAAAAACGTGACTAAACTATATATAATACTCTAAATATTGATACCCTTTTGAACAAAATTTTCTATAAACCAAAATTCACTTTTAAACACACTAATCTGATTCAAACTTAACATATTTTTTCAAAAATTTTGATGTTTAAAAATGATACAAATATATGCCTAGTTGGAGGGAGCACATGTAATATTCCATAAAGAAAATCCCTTTATTCATATACTTTATATATATAAATAAAATTGTATGTCAGTAAACCAAATGTATCATTTATTCTTTAGGTGCCAAAAGTATTGATATTCAAGACATTGCAAAGAAATATAGGAAAGTTAATTTATTGAAACTATCCTTATAGCCATTTATATAGAAAAAAATGGCTAAATCTCTAATATTGTAGCCCAAGTTATTTAAACTTGTTGGAATATTTATACTTCAAAGTAGTAAACCTAGTGGGTTTAGTGAAAACAATGCTAGTTGAGCATATATGCTCTATGCATTGTTTGTGTGACTTGAACCAGTGTTCTTTCAAGTCCTTTGGTGTGATTTTGGTCATTTTAACCATAACATCAATTCTCATCTTCTTCTTCTTCTTTCATCAAAATTACAACATTATCAATAAATATCAAAATACACATAGGTGTATTGAAAATATGGGGACCATGTATGGAAAGCCAAAAGGCAATGCATTAGCTAGCTATGCAGTTTCAAATTATAATAAATTATGCCAATGTTATTATGAGCTAAGATACATGGTATATAAATTACCTCTCTTAAATTATCTTAAAATTGATATGAATGTTGCAATGGTTTAGGAGAATTGATTTTTGTTGACTATCATGTCCCCCATCGTATATGTTCAAAGGTGTTTTGGGAGATGCATATTCATTACTTTGAATGTTATATTATACATAGATTAAGTATGTGATAGAAATATAATTAAATGTAAAAATACGATAAGATTATAATAATATAAATAAATATAAACTTACTTTGCATGGTGAAATTGGATGTGAAGATGGTTGTAGCATTTGAACCTTTTCATTTCCATTCTTCTTAATACATTGTCCATCTTGTGGGGTTTTCATTGTTTGCACTAGTTCCAAAGGAAACACCTGCACCATAAATAAGAAGAAACATATGGATTAAAAAAAAGTAAATATATATAATCAAAACAAACCAAGGATATCCCCAATGGGAGTGAGGTCCATGCACCACGTGGTATAAGACTCTCATGTGTGACTACATGTGGAGCGGGGGTGAGGGACAATCCTTCTGGTCCCTTCACCATAATGAATTTAGAGGGAGTGGTACCTATTGTAGGTTGGCAATACATGTGAATATTAATTATGAGTTAGAGTTTGGGGGTGGTGATCTGTTAAGGAGCAAGAGGATTAGGGAGCTTGTCATCTGAATCCATACTTTGGTCTAGTTCTGGACCTTGCGACGACCACTAGGGAGGAAACAAAAGTGACGTAGGATGGTATTTGGTGGGAGGGGCTGGTGTGTGCTTATCCTGGGCACATGCTGGTGCAGTCTACATGACTGGACCCTGCTCCTTAGTTTTTTGGTTATCGACTGTGTATTTGAAGATGGGAAGTCTGTGGGATGGGAGCCACTTCATCTCGTCTTCTCCTGGCTTATGGTTAAACCGTTTGCTAATGTTAGAAAGGGAAGATGGACTCTGCAATCAAGTAATCTCAGTGAGTGGTGGTGGAGAATTTATTTCAATATTTAATTTCAAGACTTTTGGTGTCTGAGTGATGGTGTTTTGTGGATTGGTGGCTGGTCTCTGAATGGTGAATTTGGAAGCTAGCTGCTGCCTTGGGGAAGCTAAGCTTGAGATATGACTTATGTGCCTTCATTTCATTCTCAATTTTTAGATTTGGCCTGATGGGTGGTGGAATATGATTCTTCTGGGGCTGGTGGTCTGTTTCTATTAGCACGGGGTGGTATTGTGTCTCTCTGGTGTGGTGGGTGGTGGCATATGGTTCTTCTGATTGTGGAGTTTAGTTTCTCTAGTGGGGGACTGGGCCTGTGAAGTCTGTAAGTAGCAGGTATCCCCCTTGGAAAAACATGAAACCACCGGTGAGGCTAGGGCCTTCCCCCTCCTCTGTTAATATTTCCCTGCAGACATGGAGGATTCATAAATTATCACGGCAGCTCCTTGTCGGGGTGGAAAGACCGCTGGACAAGAATTTATTGCTAGTGTGGGAGTGTGTGGAGGTCATGGAGGAGGAAAGAGAGGTGCCAACATGGGTGGAAATTCGAGGGTGTAGAGGACGAGTCGCCGAGGTGGAGGAGCTCGTGATGGCAAGAGGAACAATGGTTTTGGTCAAGCTAAGGAACCAAAAGGGCAGGGCATCCAACACTGCTGCCTAGAAAATTTCTGAGCCCTTATCAACAACCTCATGGAACGAGTCGACACGACCGAGAGAGTACGTCGCGAGGAGCATGCAAAACAAATCGTAAAGTTGGACCAACTGCACTATTTTGAGTACCAAGTTTGGGAGGGATTGGTAGTGGTTTGGCCTTTCCAAAACCAACTATCTAAGAAAGTAGAGAAGATGGAGACTTGGCTGGAACACTTTGAAGGTTACGTTAAGTGTGACTTCCATCCTCCACCACCTCCAGGAACAACCCTGGACAATCCTTCTTCTATCACGTTGGACGATTAGTATGATCTCTAGTGTATTTTATGTTTTTTTTGTGTTCCGGTGCCTCTGGCCCTATCTTTTATGGACAATGTCCCTAGTTATCCTTTTGTATTTTTGTCATGAGGTGCAAGTTTTGGTCAACAAACCCTATCGGTGTGAGACCCCCTGTTTTTTAAAAGACTATATGTACTCCTTTTTCCTATCTGAATATAATATTGACATACAAAAAAATCAAATCAAGGATAACAATATAAAATATAGAACATCCATTTCACTTCCCATCATTATAGTAAAAAATAACAATCTATATATTAATGTTTTTGTGCAATAGGTTATATGGATTAAAAAATTACTGGCCCAATAACACCTTGAAATGTTGGTGAGTGTGGTAATGGTTGGTAGCTTCAAGTTCATTGTATATCCAAGTCTATGGACCTATATTTAGAAACCAAACTATGTGGAGATATCTCTAGGAAATATTTTTGATTAGGCTATGCATATCAATAACAATGGGAAATAAATATACAATTTATAATAAAAGTAAGTATCATTTAATGTTCTCCCTGGATGCGGGTCACATGATGTGCTCATGTGAAACCAGATCATCCCATGCAAAGGCTGACAGAGTCCCGCACTGCTAGCTCTAATCTAATGCGGAACTTCCTCTCTGCAATAATTCACATGAGCTCCATGATGCACCTGATCTAGTGCCACATCCCGAATCACATGCCACCCCATGAGAACTGTCCCAACATGTATTCGCGATTGTGTCAAAAAATCGTATAGCATCTGCGCTTGTGTCACAGGTCTTTAAAAGGTGAGGTTTCTTGCCATTGTGTCATCCCCTTGTCGCTCCTGTTGGCCTCCAGAGCCCTCTTAGCCCCCCTTGCCTTTTTGCTATTGCATCAGTCTCTATGCATGTTCCACCAGTAGCGCGCCATTCCTCTTGCACGCCTCCATATTGGTGTTAAGTAGCTGGGTACCCACCCTGTTGTGTGCTCCCCGTGGTGTTCCTCCTGGCTGTGTGCCCCCCTCTGGATTTCCTCACATTTACAGATTCACCCCACTGCATGCATTCAGAGGTAGCCTCCCTCGCTGCGCACCCCCCACCTGCGAGCTCCCCTGCTGAACAGTTCACATTCGCGCACATCCCTTCTTCACTTCTCTATTACAAAAAAAAAAGTCTACGCCATTTGTAATTATGAAAAGGTTCATGGTAAACCCTTTTATATTTAATTTTAGTTTCTATTAGTGCACATGATTTAGATACACATCTACATATGTAAAAGAAAAATATTATTGTAGGTGGGAAATGCAGTTATGGGCAATTATTATGACAACTTGGGCATTGTAACTATGATACTTATCATAATATTCGGAGGCATTGCAATTTTAGAATGCAAGATAAGTCAACTGACTGTGATAATTACATAAAATTTCAATGAATCACCTATTCAAATCAATATTTGTCAATCTTGAGTTCAGTATTTTTTTTAAAAATTATATGTACTCAAATTGAGATGTACACTTCATTAATAATTTCACCACTGTGTATAATTTGTTGTTTATTTTGTTTTTTTAATTACCGAGACATTGTAAAAACAAGGAGGGCTGCGGTGCAACAAGTCCCTGCTTTGAGTGGGAGGCATTTAAGTGAAAATCAAATGACCGCAAATGACCTTTGATTGTAATCCATTAGAAAGAGAGGTCGAAAGAGAGCAAGTCAACAAGCCAGCCGAGCAGAAATTTCAAATGAATAGCCTCATTCTAATTGTAGCCTTATAGACAGAGAAGGGAACCTGGGAACCTTCGGGGCATGGGCATGATAGATTCCTAGACAACCAGTAATAAATCTACGAGATTTGATTTTTGATTTCGCTCATTATTACATGTATAATAAACCTGCATTTTACCTCTTTGCACAAACCAAATGACACCAACCCAGCAAAAGAATAAGTCTTCATTCACGCCTGCAGAAGTTTTTCCCTGAAAGTTCTTTTGCCAAATTTTTTCCCTGGGTGCTTTTTTTCCTTTTGAGTAGGATCCTGCGTTGAACGAGTTTTTATTGAACAAAAACTGATTTCTATGTTGAATGAGTTTTTATTGAACAAAAACTGATTTCAAAAGTAAAGAAATGCCAAAATTGGCAACATTTTCATGTATTGAAGGGTGGTTGAGTTTGAATCATTTGGACTGCAAGAAGTGTGACAGAAGGAATTTGCGATTTCTGGAAGGAATTTTCAATTTCCAAAATGACACAATTTTACTTAGCGTTGTACCCAAAACAAAGATACCCAAAATAGATCAAATTTCCAGTGCTAGTAATTTTCTACCCTTAGTTTCTCGGATGTCCACTGGCTTTGGGTTGTTTGGACTTGGTTCTGGGGCCTTATTTACTGTTGAAGTACAGATGGAGGGAATACAGGTGCATATTTGTTTATCAAAACTCATTTATTCGGGTGTAGTTCCAGAAATTTCCATGTGAAAAGACAAACATTCAAGGTTATCCAAAGTGAGATGATTCAGATGTGCTTCAAGTTCTAGTGGGAAAAATCCTTTGCAACCTTAAGGAATCTATAAATGGGACCTATCCAACGTTTGGGAATCATAGTATTACTCAAATTTTTGCGGTGCTTTACATATCCTTTTTTCCCATAAATGTTCACCATGCCTTGTAGTAGAGCCTCAAGTTGCGATATTTGCATAACATTGAAATAGAGATTCCAAGTTCATTGAAAGAATTTTCGCCGAGCTAACATCTACACAAATAATTTTACACGAAGAAAACAATAAAAAGAAGTAAAACAAACAAAAATAGCCACCCCAGAACCATTAGCATTCCTTTGTAATTTATTACACTAAAAAATAAAGAGAGCCATCGAATTTCTGCCATGAGAATTAAGATCAGATGTAATGCCACTTGGCCAAGCCTTATAACCACATGGATAAAGGAAAAATCCTTATAACCACATGAATGAACACGAGGGATTTTCAAATTTCAAACCTTAACACATATGATAAAACCCTCAAGAAACAAAGTATTAACTTGTGAACTACATGATTTGCATGTATTACACGTGTCGTAACCCAAGCAAACGAGATAGAGGATGGAGAAAATTGGATGGAAAACACTTTTACTGAGCAACTCGAGCATGCATCTTTGGTTATGCACCATTCTTATGCACCATAACTCGTTGAGTAGCTCGAGCATGCATCTCTGGTTATGCACCATGATTATGTAGCATAACCATATTTTCCATACTAAGAATCCTCAAAGGAGGGTAAATATCCTCGCGAACTTCCACAGGCACGGTGATAGTGAATCATTACAGTGCCTGAGGGTTTGATTTTCTTGTGATGAAGCTATACTCTGCCATCATGGTCATAAGTACAGGTCACAGTGAATCGTTACATCACCTCAGGGTTTGATTTTTTCTATGATGAAGCTATACTCTGGCTACAGAGGTAATCTCTCACTATCAAATTCGAATTTACAGGCTATTATTTTTATAAACCTGCTAATGTATCAAATGTAATGGCTTGATGTATAGTCGAAGTTTTATTCAATTCTTGGTTTTGGTCCTGCCGAAATTTTATTCAATTCATGGTTCTGCTCATTTTATTCAATTCCTCACTCTGCTCCTGGAAAATATCCAGAGCTTGAATGCTTTAGCAGAGAAGACATGGAGTTACTATAAGAAATTTAATAGGTAGTAGCTGTCATGTTGTCGTTAAGGGGCTATCGACGGACAGGGAGCCACGAAGGTAATAGGGAAACCATGATCGCCAAGCCCCAATTAGGAAACCAAGAGGATTGAAGCGTGGTTAAGAAAAATCGACTAAGAAATGGTAGCAAAAAACCTTGACAGAAAGCGGAATGAAGGAAAATGTTTGCAGGAGAACAAGTCATGGAGACTTCTACAGAGTTTCCACACCACTGTGGTTCTTGTCACTAGGGAGGGTCGTCGAGGCAACAAGCACAAATGACTAAGAGACAAGTTCATTGAAGTTGTTGACACTCGAAAGCCTATGGCAAAAAAGAACCAGGGAGACTCTGTGGAACTGAATCCCTCCTTGACGGAAGAGAGGAATGCACAAGAATTTCCACTGCATCACCTTTCCAATCACCCAAAATTTGCTGATTTTTTTTTTGGTGTTGCAGTTCAACGTTCCATCTCTTGATTCTGGATGTGCCCCAATGTCTATTGTTGAGCGTCAATGTTTGTTGCTAAGCGTCGATGATTCTGGAGGTGCCCCAACGTCTACTGCTGAGTGTTAATGTTTGTTGCTTACCATCAATTTGGGCATCAACTAGACTCTGTGAATCTATGTCGCTAGTTGATAATACTTAGAATGCAACAGTTGATACTATTCAGAAGGCAAAATTAAAGTCCATAGAACAAATGATGAAAGATGATATAGGGAACACTCTGGAATTGAATCCCTCCTTGAGCGAAGAGAGGAAGCCATCTGCTATCTGGATATATCTGCTATCAAGAAGAAAACATAAACATCTGTTGCCAGCATCCAAAGAGATGTACACTGGTCAAGCCACATTGTTTACATGCATAGCCACTTTTCTTACATGCAGGTGGTAGCTAACTGAGCACAGGTGGTAGAAGATTTTCACAATTAAATTAAACATTTGATGCTAGTCAAGTAATGCTAGCATTACTTCAAGTTTGAGAAAATATTAGTGTTGCAAACCCTTAAGTACTTTTTAAATTAAGGAAAATGAAGGAGAATATAGATGGATGCCTTGGGAAGAGGCCAATAAGATCACAAATCATTTGATTGGTTAATATGAAAATTGACAAATTGTGATAGGTTGCAATATCAAAAATGTGTGGAGAGGCTAATGAAATTTATCTTATTCGTAGGGAATAATAATGTTAAAAAGATATTTTGATTGCTATAGTCCCATTCCAACGACAGGGACTAATAAGACGTTGGATGGCCCTATAAAAAATTCGTGAAGAGTTTTACCCTTTCCAAATTTGAATAATGACAAGTAAAACTTGTGGGGCATGGCTTTGATACAGATGACAAGAGAAAAAAAATATTGAGGAGAAATAAGGGTAGAGTTGTGGAGTTTGTGATCGATACACAACAATTAGAACATAGAAGAGTTGAAATACATATAGGGATAGAGAAAGAGATTATTGGTAAGGTTTAAGATTTTCCAGAGGCAATAAAGTCTCCAAGTAAGATTTTCGAGTGTGGTTATTTTATCCAATAATTCAAATTCTCCCAAATTTCGATGCATAATGAATTTGAAACACATATATTGTATTATTGAAATTTCATTCTGTAAATAACTATCAATGTTCATTAATTTGGCCTTACGTATTAATTTTTTGCAAAGAAAAATTTCAAAAAAAATAATTTAACACAATTTCAAAAAAATTATTATTGGATTTCTAGAAAATTGAACGAGTAAAAATTCCAAGAAAAAATGTCAATGGTTGCACTACATTATTAATTTATCATCATTAATATGGCAAACCATTTGAGTATTCTGCATGGGATATGGAAAGCCATGTGAAAAACAATAAAAAAATATGAATCAAGCGACAACCTTAAATATATTAGCATAAAACAGTGTGCTATTAATACTTTGTTATTTAGTGTTTATTGTTTATCAAATTTCAAGGTCTTGTGCAAATAAGCAGGAATGGACATATAAAAAAGGGAAGCTTTTCTTAACAGTGCTCCCAAAATTACTTGTGACCTGGGCGTGTGATCTATTAGATGGACTAACACATCATATTTACACACACGCCCTCCACAAAGATTTTATGTTGGCACTAGATTTATGCTCATAACAGATTACACTCTTACTCTTCGCTCAAAATGGCATTATCTAGTTACTTCTCGACATGGATGAGAGTCGAGGTGCTAGAGTAAGAAACGAGAGCCAAAAGGGTAGATGGGTGAGTTAATTCAGTAGTAAATTTGAATAAATTATGATGTAGATTCAAAATTGCTCATGAAATTTACTAAAACACAAGACTCAAATCTACTCTATCGCTCTATGGTATTCAATTCACGATCGAGAACACATATCTTCAACATGCAAGAAGAAACATCACACATGCACACGATTTGTCCAGGGGAAAGCAACTACTCAAAACCTCTTCCTATTTGTATTGCATTAATCAAAGAATAGAGGTAGAATACATATGTCGCTCAATCCTGAGCACAACACACAAGTGTATCGTCTATCCCTCTGCCCGACTCATGGACTCTGGCCGACACTTAGCCAATTTTCAAGCCCTCCAAGCTCATATTTCCTTGTGTTATTCCTTTAGTAATTAAGCCTCTATTTTTTAGGAATTCCCTCAATTGAATGTCCAATTCCTTTAGGCTCATCCTCTAACTGCATGCACCACCTGTACACATTGGAATAGTCTACAGCTGAACAATGCCTTGGAATATCCATCTCAACTGGATAACTCAAATTATCTGCATGCATCAATTATTTTGGGTTGGTTTATTAGCTAACTAGTTTATCACCAAGTGTGACTGAAGTCCCACTACACAACTTGACCCTCCAGTAGTTTCTCCAATAGTTGGAACTAGTTTAACTGACCACAACTCAATTTAACTAAACTATATTTATATAAATTATCAATCGATCATACTAAACTAAACTCAAGCTTCCCCAACTCGCATTAAATGAGTTAACTGAGTGACAAGTGCCATGTCACCTTATTTAACTCCCTCCAATATTTCTGTTGATGTGGAAATTTTAATTTTCTCTAGTTTGACCAAGTCAAGATCAAATTGAGATTTTATTGCCGCATTTTCAACACTCCCTCTTAGCAAGAAAGGAATTATCTTTCACCCTCATCCTACATCTATGGAACTCAAATTTTCCTCTTTACAAAGTCTTTTTCATAATATCTACATCTTGTTCCTCCATTGGAATGTATTGCAACAACATTATCCGCCTCTGCACACAATCTCATAGATGGTGATACCAGATATCTATATGTTTAGATCGATCAGGAAATACATGATTATCACAATATATCACATTTGGATCCATCATCTAACCAAACAATCCAACAAGAATCTTTCTCATCTAGATCACCTGACATGCTCCTTGACTGGAAACCATGTATTTTGCTTCTGCTGAGCTGAGTGCCACATATATTTGGTTCCTGTTATACTAAAGAATAACTGTGGACCCAAAAATGAAAATTACTCCTGATGTACTCTTTCATTCTGATGTAATCCTTGCCCTATATGCATTTGTGAAGTCATATAGCTTCAATCCTTTTGTCCGTTTGTACCATAGTCCAAACTGAGTAGTTCCTCTGAGGTACCGTAAAACATGCTTAGATGCCATCAAAAATAGTTTGGTCGGTCAAACAATAGCTTGGCTCATTTGGTTGACTGCATAACAAATATATGGTCATTTTTTTGCAAGATACATTAGTTAACCCACCAACTGTCGATAAACAGTAGCATCCACTTCCTCACCTGAAGTGGCATCTTGTTCCTATAGTTGGTTGCTAAAGGTATCTCAATGGGTTTGCAACTCTCCATGCATAACTTTTTAAGTACCTCATTAGCATAATTTCCCTGAGAGAAAAAAAATTCCTCATCTCATTACCATACATCCAATCCAAGGAAGTTGTGCATGATACCCATGTCCTTCATTTCAAACTCTCTTGCAAGGTACTCATTGCAAGATCTGATCTGTTTTTCATCACTAATTAAAATCAAGTCATCAACACATAAGACAATAATAAACAATTTAACTTCTACCAAAATATGATAGAGGTTTTCAAAAACTGATGGGATAACTATCGATCTTGATGTAAAAGCATGGGGTGCTTGCTTGAGATATTACAACACCCACTTGAGTCTACACACATGAGACTCTGGATCAAAAGTCTCGAAGCCTTTTGGTTTCTCGATATACACCTTCTCATCAATAACTACATTGAGGAATGCTGTTTTCACATCCATCTAGTGGATCTTCCACCCCTTCTGTGTAGCCAGAGAAAGAATTGATGTAATGGATGAGTACCTTGCTACAGGAGTAAAGGTACCCTCATAGTCAATCCCTTCAACCTAAGAGTACCCCTTGGCCACAAATATGGCCTTGTACTTTTCTATGCTTCCTTATGCTGCATGTTGTACCTTGAAGATCCACATCGAACCCAAAATTGATTTGTTTGTTGGTATTGGGACCGCTTCCCAAAGACTGTTGTTTAAAATGGATTTGTTTTACTCCACCATTGCATCAACACATACATGTTTCTCTACTTCTTCATTGAAATAGGATGGCTCAATCTCTACCAACTTAGTCATCAGAGCCATGTATCTAATGTACTGATTTGGTGACATTCTCTAGCCACACTGATTTGAAGGAGTACCCACATTCTCCCTTGCATCCTGCACAAGTCTCCCAACTTCTATTACTTTGATAAATACCTGTTGCAGAAAAGAGAGATATCCCTAGAATGCTAAAGGAAAAATAGAAACAAACAAAAAAAACAATAGATATTTCATTAGCCTATAACAAAAACATGAAACATGTAGTATGTGAAGAATCACATACCTATTAACGAAGTACTTGTAGAATTCATTTCAACACTTTCCACAACCAAATTTTCCTCAATTCTTTAAAGTCTTTCCAAATTCTTTCTACAAATTCTCCATGATGCTCCAAAAGAGATCTACATGGACAAAAACATTCAAATGTATCAAAGTATCTTGCATATAAAAGAAAAGGTAAATGAAATCCATAATCTAGCATACAACATATAATTGAATCAATAATCAGTTATAAACCATGTGAGTGATTAAGGAATCCCACAAATAACATCAAAATAGACACAATTAGGAAAGAAAAATTAATTTGTGTTAAAATAAAAAAGGAAAAAAAGCTTACAATGTGGTTGCCTTGATGTCACAAGCCTCTTTCAATGGTCTCCATTCCTTCCCTTGATGACAAGCTCTTCATACCCAAAAACCAACAACATGAGTTTACAAATCCAAGTCTCACATTCCCTTAGTCCTATGCTCAACTTATAGGGAGGATGAGGAGGTTTATAGTTCCTCTTCTCAAGGTATATGATGCTTAAGAAGAGAAGATTAATGCCTTTTACTAAGGGATGACGCACATGTATGTAGTGGTTCGAGTTTTCTAATTTGGATAAGATTCCTCAACCAAATCTTCTAGAGGTTACTTTTTTATCTTTAGCTCCATGAAAAAACCTGCGTAGTTTATAGTGGAAGAAACTGCATAGTTTACAGTGGAAGTAACTATGCATGCATGGGTTTTGTTCTCGAAAACTGCGAAGATGCTCAAAAATGGTTTTAAATAAATGAAAACCAATTTTCCTTTTGTCCCTCGTATTATTTTATTTCAAGCTTCATAGGGGATTCACTTGATACACTCCATCGGATGGCGAGATATCTGAATTGATAGTCATGGTGACAAATTTGAGTGTAACAACTTCCCTTGTCCTTTTCCTACCTTCTCTGGATGGTTATGCTCGAGTGGATGTCTCCAGTTAATGTTCCTCAATTTATGATTGCTCCACATCTTCTTGAGGTTCCTCTGGAGCTAAAAGCTCCTCATCTTGTGGGATTTGAAGCTCCCTCTCAAGAGACCACCCTATCACTTTCTCCTCATCAATTTTTACATCCCTTCGCATAATTGTCATTCTGAGGGATGTCAAGTACACATGGTATTTGTGGGGCGTATTTTTGTAACCCACCTGTTATCACTTTGTAATTCCTCCAGGCTGGGGAAAGCAACCAAAAGGTAACCAAAAACCAATCTTTAGGGAAGGAAGCTAGCCCTTCCCAACCCAGAGAGGGCTCTCTCTTATGAAATATTATTGATTTTAGGCTAGGTCTATAGATAAAGGTAGAATAATTTTAGTAATTTGATGACAGGGGAGAGGGAAAATTCATTGTGAAATGGAGTCAAATTAAGTTAAAAAATTTCATTGATATGATGGGAAAATGAAGAATCCTTAGACAAGGGAAATGTAGGAAATGCGTTATGGCGTCTTGTAAATTTTTTTGTAGAGAAGTGAGTAGAGGAGTATTGGAATTGATAATATCTGAGGCATATAGCTTAGGATGAATTTTAGATATTAGAATGGAGGAAGAAACATTGAAATGTTTAGTTATCTATAACATAACATTTGAACACAAATCATGAAATGAATTATTTAACTAAAAATAGAAGAAATAACATTTAATCATGGAAATAATAGAATATAATGAAACACAAACATGATATAAACATCACCATAAATGAATGACACCTGAATCCATGAACAAGTAGACTTTCGCCTTCATCATTCACTGAAATTTTCAATAAAATTGTACAATGCACAATGTCTCTTCTAAATCACACACTGAGCAACCAACCCTTTGCACACTAAAACTAATGAAATATATACAATTATCTCATCCTTGGAATTATGGGTTCGAGCTCAACAATTTCCCCAAAGATAGAGTCAGTTACATTAGATTTAGAAACTCCCTACAAGGAAATAGGGATCAAATTTCTAGAAAATAGAGGTAAACTATTAGATCATATATCTTGAATCATGTCATATGTTAAAAAACCAAAAGAGGTTTTTTTTATGAGATTTTGATTGAGAGAAATCCATGCCCAAGGATCACGACTAAAACAAGAAATGACAAAATCTATAAAATAGGCTATACATATTCATTTGAATCTTCCAATATATGACAATTGTGAATAAAATGAAGGAATTTTTTGTTATTTAGCTATTTTTCGAAAAAACCCTCTTTTATTTTTTCAAAATTCATCCCAATTTAGTCAGAAAGTAAACTTGAAGCTAAATAGTAAAACAGTAAAAAACACAGCAAATCCCTCGCAGCCAAAATGCAGCGAGTTCATGGTTTTCATGTTTTTTATCACCTCCTAGGATTATTAATGTGTCACACATGTGAAAGACAACTTGTAAGACATGAGATACCTATCCGATAACATCTAATAATATTTTCAACTCCTATCCTTGAAAATCATCACCTACGAGAGAAGTGTAGCGCCTCAGCACATCGAACTTCATTCATGTGAATTTGACCTTACAACAGAATTACAAGACACTAGTAACTATCCCAATTATGAGAGACCAAACCAATTATTTATATTTATCCATGATTGAATGATACATTAACCCTAGACTTACTAAACCTAGACCTTTTAAGACATTGATAACTTGAATTTTATTTACCACTCAAACTTTAAATTATATATCATATCCTTAAATAACACTAAGACTTGATCTCTATGAAATCATAGCAACATTTTACAAATTAATCAAAATAAGAAAGTCTAAGCTTCGATTTTGACTACTATAACATATGACTCTAACACCACAAATACTCCCAACTATGTTATCGACTCTAGTTTATTCTTGGCATCTTTGGATACATGGCAGTAGATAGAGGTTCCAAAAAACCTGAAATGCGACACATTCAAAATTTTCCTTGAAAATTCCTCCTTTGGTGCAATCATACCTATAATTCGATGAGGACTCCAGTTCTGTAAATAGATTGTTGCGTTGCATGCTTCAGTTGACAAGTGCATATGTAGGCCTTGTTCATGCAACATCACCCTTTGCTTCTCCCACAATGCTACAATTATTTCTCTCAACCACCCTAATTTGCTGTGGGTTGTGGGGTGTTGTCAACTCTCATCGGATTCCTTCTTTTTCAGAGAAATTTTTAAACTCATTCGACACGTACTCACCTCCATTATTTCTCCTAAGATCCTTCACCTTCTTTCCTATTTCTTTCTCAACCAGTGCCTTCAATGCTACGATCATGGAATGTGGCTTTTGTGTACTTACCCAAGGGACACCCTTTGCATGTATCCTACTATTCAATTTCTCCTTTGGAGAGGCCCTTGGTTATCTGTTGCATGATCTTCAAAGCGCCATGATTTAAATGGCCAAGTCTTCTATGCCAAAGTTCATCGACATCATGACTCTGCACCTTCTCTTCCTTTGTACTCAATGTATCACAGTCCTCCACATCTAGCTTGTACAGGTTCTTCACAAGAACCTTGATATGCTTCACATGTCTCGTAGTTATGTGTCTCAAGAATGAATTTCCTTTTATGAAGATAACATCATAACCATGGTCTTCCAAAACTTCAACAAAGGCAAGATTTTTTTTAGGCTCGAAACGAACATGACATCCTTGAGCCCGAGGGGGGAGTCAGAATCCCTATGAAAGGTTGTTGTACCAATCATGATTACTCTGTAACTTATTTCATCCCCCATATCAATGTGCATCTAAAATTATTTCTCCTCTCGGTCATTGAAAAAATATATATTCCCCGTCATGTGAAATGATGCTATTGAGTCCAAGTACCACACGCTCCCCATCACTACAATGGTCATGCATGAAATGAGGATAAATTTAAGCTTGAATGTGAATCCAAGGCTTCACCAGATGCTCTTCCTAAGGTATTATTTGTTGTATTCTTGTGTGGACATTTTGTGGCATAATAACTCTTGAATTCATGGCAATGGAAGCATTTTTTTTTTTACATATCTTTTTTCTTTCCCCCTTGACTCGATTATGGTTTGGGTTGTAATTTCTTCCATTTTCCCTTATTTTCCTTTATATCCAATGCACAATTTTCTTCACCCTCACCCTTGGGTGAATTCCCATATCTATTATTTTTCCTTATTTCCTCCTTTACCAAATCATACCATAAGAATTCCCAATTTGGTAGTTTATCCCTCCCATTCAATGAAACTTGGTAGCTATTCTAACTCCTTGGAATGCCTAGAAGGTCCAGGCTTACAAAATCATCATCTGATATTGTGACACAAAATCCTACAAGTTCATCATTAAATGTGAACCAGCTTATATACTAATTAATTGAGTGATTCTTATGCATCTTGATATTTCAAAGTTTATCCTTGAGTGCCAGTTCCCTACGCTCACTACTATTCTTACCACATTGCATAAGGATTCTATTTCCTGTGGAGGTTTGAGAAAATGTGATCTCACACTCCGTCTAATATAATTCTCCTCACCTTGTCTACACACTTCTTCCATTCTGCTATATTATGGTCATCAATTGATCATGGTTTCGGGATGTCATTATCAATGAATTCCTTCAATTAATTGTGTTCTAGAACTGCCTCCATGCGGTCCTTCCAAGATACATAGTTCAAGCTTCCCTAAAGGGCATACTCGAGTCTTATTTCATAGAAATCCATACTTTTAGGTTTGAAGTGTTAATCCCACAAATTCTAGCCTCCTGCTAAACAACTTTGAAATTGTTTCTCTTCTATGAATCTTGCTCTAGTACCATGTAGAAATTACAATGTAGATTTGAAACTTCTAATGAAATTTACTAAAACAAAAGACTCAAATCTAGTCTATTTCTCTTCATAGTTAAATTCACAATCGAGAACACATATCATCATCATGCAAGAAGAAAAATCACACATGCACAAAACTTTATCTAAGGGAAAGCAAATTCTCAAAAACCCTTCCTATATGTATTGCATTAATCAAAGAATATCAGGGATAATTTTAGGGGCTAATATTCACAAGTGGCCTAATTTTCCATGTTTTTTCCCAAAAAACAATTCGCCAATTTCCATTTTTTCTAAAAATTATTCGCCCAAATTTTATAGTATAATATTTTTTTTCCTTAAAAATCACCAAAAATTTATATAGAGACTACATAAAGTTATTATAAATTTAAAAAAATTTATAAATATATTTCCAAACATTTTACAAATTGCATATTATGGACTAGTTAGATTCGCCAAGGTTTCTAAACTTTAAAATAAATTTCCATCCTTAAAATTTTTCCTGAAGAATATAGATGAAATACATATGTTTCTCAAGCTTGAGCACAAATTTCAAGTGTATGGTCTATCCCTCTCCTTTATTGACTTATAATGGCCAACACGTAGCAAATTTTCAATCTCTCCAAGCCCCTATTTCCTTGCATTGTTCCTTGAGGAATTAGGCCCCTATTTTTTAGGAAATTCCCTCAATTGAATTGCGAAATTCCTTTAGGATCATCCTATGACTGCATGCACCACCTGTACACATTGGAATAGTCTACAATTTATAATACACTGCCTTGGAATCTCTATCTCCACTGGGTAACTCGAATTCTCTTTATGCATCAATTATTTTGGGTTGATTAATTAGTTAACTAGTTGTGTTGATTTTTGTAACTGCGGTCAAATTCCACCAGTTGGATATATCAGATGATAGAGATTATTATTTCATTGAATTAATCTTTTCAAGGTGACCAATATTGACCTAAATATCACCTCATTTGGAAAAGAAGAAGATGGATTTTGAATTTATGAACCTCTTATTTACATTCAACTAGGTTGGCGCTATGCACATGTACAATAGATCAGGTCGGCTTTAACATCAAGTGGAACCTCTTGGAATCCTATAAATAGAAGATACCTAAATATTATTTGGACACATTCATCAAAAATTCTCTTCTCCACTTCTATTATCTTGGTTCACACAACTTTGACAGAGGAAGTTCTTGCAAGGTTCTAAAACTAAAAGTTTGAGGTTCCCATGTGTCTAGGTTTTCTATTTCCTGGTCGCATGAACATGACTAGGAATTTTCAACCACGGTTCCATGCACATAGTTTTCCTCAATGAAATTGGAAGGAAAAGTCGCACGCACAACTACATGAAGGGAGCGACTGGGGTTTTAGGGAAGATCTGGAAGACTTCATCCCCGGTCGCATGCTTGCAGTGTTCCTCAGTGCGGTAAGGAAGGCATAGTGTAATATTCCAACTTAGCCTAAGCTAAGAGGAATATTCAATTTTGTTTTACTTTCTGTTGCATGAATAAATGAATAAAGGAGGACATGTAAAACTCCTAAGAAGATTGAATAAATCAATTCCCATGTGAACAAAGATAAATCAGGGCCATGTAAATAATCACTTACAGATGTGAAAAAGGTTTAAGCTGTGAGACTGGGCCAAACTTGACCAAATCTACAGTGTTGTTTAGGTTCAATGTATCTCCTAAAGGGACAACGCAGTTCTAGAAGGAGGCCCCTCATGTGAAAAGAGCTAACTCATCAGGGCGGTTTAGGGTTTGCAAAGGCTTACATCTTATAAAAGGAAAGGTAGGGCAGCAAGAGAAGGTTTTTGATTGATTATATTTTTGAGTATCTTTTCTGCTTAGACAAATAATATTCTCTACTGCTTAGTAGAGAATTGTGTTGCTTAGCACTTGGATTTCCTATGCAGGGATTTCACCTCTTCCTTTGAGGATCATTGGAGGAGTATTTGTTGATTTGATCCACTATCAGGCTTGTGGCCAAGCTCTACTTTCAATTACAACGCAGATCCAGTGAGGGTTTGTCTACTTTTGCAAGCTGCAACAAGTGGGATTCTAGATTTGCAGAGATATAGCTTGTTTTGTGAGCCTCTTCTCATGGAGTGTGTCTTTTAACCTCCTGGAAGAGTGCCTCTCCTATTTTTACTTCAGATCTATAACTTGGAAGTGGGCCATCTATGTCATTTGAGCTACATCGTTGTTTCCATTGATGGACTGCATTATTTTGATATGAGGTTCTTTATGGTGTTTTAATCCCAGTTTTGATCAGAGATCTCTGGTGCTGGGCTTTGCCTTTCACTTTGGTGATCCATGGATTAGCTTGCTGATCCATGTTCTGTTTAGATCTGATATATTGTAATGTAATTTTATATTTAGAAATTACTGCATGATTTTACAGATCTGCAACTTAAAACTCAGATCTACTCTTACTTATGCATGATTTGGTCAAGACCCCAAGGGGATCTTGTAAAGAAAACTATCTAGTTTCCAAATCTGAAATAGACCTGATGTTTTGTCCACAAATATATCCTAGATCTAAGTTTTAATATTGAGCTGCTAAAGCTCCTTAAAAATAACGTTGTTGAGCCGTTTATGCAGATGTATATGTGTTGTAGCCCTCTTTTCTGAATATTTCCTGCTGTATTGTCTCATGTATTCTACTGTATATTGAAAGGGCTTAATTGTACTTCTGATTTGCTGGTGCATACTTATAAATTAATCATATTTGTGGGCCTCCTGCTCAAACTAACAAGGACTGCGTTATTCCTGAAGCTGCTTGTTGTGCATAGCTGCAACCCCTCTTGTAGGGTGTTTTTCAGCTAGACTAGGTTGTGGGAGATTTGTTTACCACACCTAGTTTGATTTTTTTTTGCTCCCCTTGTGGATCTAGACTCCAGATCTGCTGATCTAAGGGATCCAAGGGTTGTAAACTCATTTCTTTACATCAATATCCCAGGATTGCGTTATTTCAATAGGCTAGTTGTGTTATTCTAGATCTGGGATATTACAGTGGTATCAGAGCTCCTTTCTTGGCACAGCCTGTGATTTCCTTGGAGCATCTCAGCCATGTTGCATTTAGAATAAGATGAACCTCTTACTGAGAGGGAGAAGAGGTACCAGAACATAAGTCATAAGAAGTATGATTATACTATTGAAGATCAAGACAAGGGTAAAGCTCTTGAAACTACAAGTGATAAAGAAGGAGAAGATTTTGCAAGAACTCTTTTGGTGGCCATGCAAGATCTTGCCAAGGAGATCAAGGATATGAGGGTGGAAAAAATGAGGGAATCTGTTGGGAGATTTCATTAGGGAGAAAGCTCTGACATGTCTCATCATGGCACTGGTCAACCAGTGAACCTACCACAATCTCCACAAGCCTCACAACGCTCCACTATGCCTACCTTCTTGGCTGTGGAGAATGAAGGACCACAAGAGAAAGCCTCCCTTGAAGGTTAATTTGTGGAGTATGACTCTCAGAGTCAGAGATTCAAGGATAACTTGAGTTTCCAATATTTTTGTCACCTCAAGGACAGAAGAAGACCAAGGCAGCAGTATAGAGATGGTGGATTCTTTCATGATAGACATCACTCTATGGGCAGATTATTTTTGGCCAAGTTTGATGGATCATCCTCTAGCTCCGCCAAGGCATGGGTAGAAATGATGGATATTTATTTTCAGCTGAAAAAAGTCCCTGAGGTTGAAGCCATCAGGATTGTAGCGCTGCACTATGAAGGTGAAGCACACAATTGGTGGTACCATGGGTTGTCTACATTGGGACACATCAATGTGACTACATATTCTGAGTTTACTAGAAGACTGGTGGAGAGGTTTGATAGGAAGGATCCTAAAGCACCCTTCATAAGCCTTGTAAAGCTAAAGCAGTGAGGAGATGCAGAGACTTATATCTCTGAGTTTCTAATATTATCAGTCATGGTACCTGATCTATCTGTAGCAAGGAGAGTCTACATGTTCGTCGATGGCCTAGAGGAACCTTTGCATGGATTGGTTAAATATACCAAGCCCATCACTTTGTATGATGCCATTGAGAGGGCTAGAGACCTCCAAGATGCCTTGCCAAAAGCAAATGCAACTTTCCAAAGCAAGGCCCCTCACTTTTCTAAGGGGAAGGAAGGAAAAGGTATTCCTCCCAAGGAGAGCTCTTTGAAGAAACCTCTTGATATTGATCTCAGGAGGGAATTGAGGGAGAAGAGAATGTGCTCTACTTGCCAAGAGTCATGGGCACCAGGACATAGATGTGCGGCTGGAAAAACACACTACATAGAAGTATTCTCAGATTTTGAGGAGGAAGATGAAGGTGATGAACCTAGGAGGGGTCACAACGCTGATGATGATAAGGAGGAAGATCAAACACTATCCAGATATGGGAAGGGATCCTTTGCTCCAAAAAGTGGGACTCTTTCCTCTTTGAGAGGAGTGCCTAATTACTTGACCCTAAGAGTACAAGGTTCAGTCATGAATCAGAGAGTATCTGTCCTGATTGACAGTGGGGCAACCCACAACTTTATTGATGCTCATCTTGTGCAAAAGAGAGGAATCCCCACTCATACCTTTGAGGAGTTCTCTATTTTGGTCCCAGGGGATAGGACCATGTAGTGCATGCAATATGTTCCATCACTCTCTATCACTATGGGATCCTACACCCTGGTGGAACACTTCTTTGTAGTTGACATACCAGACTCCAACATAATTTTGGGTGTCCAATGGTTGATTACCTTGGGGAAGGATACCACTGATTGGAGAGCTTTGCAAATGGAGTGGGTGGACCTGAAGAGTGGGAAACCACAAATGATTCAAGGCATGAACACTTATCCTTCACCTAATACCTCCAAACAACAGAGATGTATTTGCGTAGTGGAGGAAGGGATCTCACAGTTCCTTCTCTCATGTTCATGAGGATGCTGCAAGAGACATTATTATCTCATGGAAAGCCACCTGGAATGCCATTAGATTCAGATCTTGTGAGGAAAGCCTCACAAAGTGCTGCTCCAAATCTAGATCCAGGAAGGATTGGAGCAATGGAAGACCAAGCTAAAACTCTATGGGAGGAGAATAATGGGAGGATCAGCCTTCCAACAAACAATTTTGGCATGTGTAATGTCAAAAGGGAAATCAGCAACATGACAAGCACTTCCATGGATGTATCAGCAACGTTGTCATTATTGAGCAGTGTGGATCTTTATTGGAAATCTCAACTGCTTGTAGAGTATTCCAAGGATCTCGACACAGGTATGATACTAGATGGCATGAAGCAAGAAGAGGGCTACTTAGTCCAAGGGGGAGTCATCTATTATAATGGTAAGGTATTCTTGGCTAGAGCCTCCAAGCTCAAGCAGAAGATCCTACAAGGAGCATATGAAGAATCTTCCTTAGCCATATGTGTTCAATGAAGATCTTTTCCCTGATCATGAATAGTTTTGATTGGGAAGGCATGCCAGAGGACTTACATCAGCACTTTAAAGGGTGCAATAGCTATGGAGGATTGGGGCAGCCAATGGACTCTTTGCAAGAGTCATCTCAGCTAGCTCTTCCTTTGCTTGAGAGGAGGCGAATGCTCATGCACAACTCCATGTGTGTGAAAGACTATGATGGTAAAGGATTTGATCATGCCAAGAAAGTTGTATTTTCTGATCTATTACATTCCTTTGCCATGTTTTTTCAGGATATGACTCCTAAAGGGAGTGAGAGACCATGTGGATCTCATAGTTTGTTGGGGGCCAATGGAAATTATGAACTTGGCCACTCCCTTGATGTGCCAAGGGAGATTCATTTTCATGATGGGTGCTTCCCAAAAGCACCAAAATTATGTAACACCTTTATCCATGTTAAGGTGACTCATGTAGAAAAAGTGTGGTGGGAATACCACTTGCCACACTTGGATCTAGTGAAGACAAGAGGTGCATTGCGCTGGCATCACATGTGGGATTTTGACCCACCTCCTCAAGTTCAGATTTCAGTTTGCATATATGTAGTCTTGCTTCCATACATTGATGATATAGTTGTATTGTTTATGGGATTGTATGGACAGAGGATGGGCAATGTGTATGTACCACATGGTTTGGAACTTCTACCTGTACTTCATGATACATGTTTTAGATGTAGCACTGCTTCAAACATGTTTATTTCTGTTGAGTTTTTCACTCCTGAAGAGATGGACTATGCACATATTATGTTGGCCTTGGAGGAACAATACATGATGTATTGGCTTTTTGAGCACTTGGCTTGTGATGAGGACTTGATTCTTGATGATGCCATCAATGGAGGAGGATAAGGACTAAAACTCTTACCCTATCAGTTGCTTGAGGACAAGCAACATTTTGGAGGGGAGGACTGTAATATTCCTACTTAGCCTAAGCTAAGAGGAATATTCAATTTTGTTTTACTTTTTATTGCATGAATAAATGAATAAAGGAGGACATGTAAAAATCCTAAAAATATTGAATAAATCAATGCCCATGTGAGCAAAGATAAATCAGGGCCATGTAAATAATCACTTGCAGGTGTGAAACGGGTTTGAGCTGTGAGACTGGGTCAACCTTGAGCCAAATCTACAGTGTTTTTTAGGTTCAATGTATCTCCTAAAGGGACAACGCAGTTCTAGAAGGAGGCCCCTCATGTGAAAAGAGCTAACTCATTAGGGTGGTTTAGGGTTTGCAAAGGCTTTCATCTTATAAAAGGAAAGGGAGGGTAGAAAGAGAAAGTTGTTGATTGATTATATTTCTGAGTATCTTGTCTACTTAGACAAATACTATTCTCTGTTTCTTAGTAGAGAATTGTGCTGCTTAGCACTTGGAGTTCCTATGTAGGGATTTCACCTCTTCCTTTGAGGATCCTTGGAGGAGTATTTTATAATTTGATCCACTATCAAGCTTGTGGCCAAGCTCTACTTTCAATTGCGGTGCAGATCTAGTGAGGATTTGTCTGCTTTTGCAAGCTGCAACAAGTGGGATTCTAGATCTGCAGAGATCTAGCTTGTTTTGGGAGCCTCTTCTCATGGAGTGTGTCTTTTAACCTCCTGGAAGAGTGCCTCTCCTGTTTTTACTTCAGATCTGTAAATTGGTAGTGGGCCATATGTCATTTGAGCTACAACGTTGTTTCCATTGATGGACTTATTTATTTTGATATAAGGTTATTTATGGTGTTTTGATCCCAGTTTTGATCAGAGATCTGTGGTGCTGGGCTTTGCCTTTCACTTTGGTGTTCCATGGATTAGATTGATGATCCATGTTCTGTTTAGATATGATATATTGTAATGTAAAGTTACATTCAGAAATTAAGGCAGTATTTTACAGATCTGCAACTTAAAACTCATATCTACTCTTATTTATGCATGATTTGGTCAAAACACCAAGGGGATCTTGTAAAGAAAACTATCTAGTTTCCTGATTTGAAATAGATATGATGTTTTGTCCACAGATCTATCCTAGATCTGAGTTTTAATATTCATCTGCTGAAGCTCCTTAAAGATAACGTTGTTGAGCCATTTCTGCAGATGTATATGTGTTGTAGCCCTCTTTTGTGAAGATTTCTTGCTATATTGTCTCATGTATTCTATTGTATATTGAAAGGGATTCATTGTAATTCTGATCTGCTACTGCATACTTATAAATTAATCATATTTGTAGGCCTCCTGCTCAAACTGACAAAGACTGCGTTATTCCTGAAGCTGCTTGTTGTGCATAGTTGCAGCCCCTCTTGTAGGGTGTTTTTCAGCTAGACTAGGTTGTGGGAGATCTGTTTACCGCAACTAGTTTGATTTGTTTTTGCTCCCCTTGTGGATCTAGACTCTAGATCTGCTGATCTAAGGGATCCAAGGGTTGTAAACTCGATTATGTACATCAATCTCACAGGAGTGCATTATTTCAGCAGGCTAGCTGAGCTATTCCAGATCTGGGATATTACACATAGTCTCACACACAAAATTTTGAAGGGTGAAACTAGGTGTTTGAGACTGATCTAGGTTATTTATTCTCTAATCCCATGCAAATATTTCTACTGGGAGTGAACAACCATCCTCATACAATATCTCAGGGAGCAACCAGGAAGTTACAGTCGCTCGTAGAGTATCATGATGAATGCGACTAGGGTTTTGAGCTAGGGTTTGACATTTGACTGCAGTTGACTACAATTATATGATGGATGGATGGTTTTTCTTCACTTTACATTAATTCTGAAAGGTTTCTTCTCTTTTTGTATTGGGTAAATCTCTGCTGGAATTTTATGTATCGGGCTCATTGTACTCTCTACTGAAACATTTTATGACAATCTAGTAAGAAGAAGATTTGAAAGGTTTTTTCCCCTTGTGGGTTTTTTCCTTCATCTTTTACCAATATGGTGTCTCTTGTGGATGTGCTACTATTTCCCTTTTCATTGAATTTAATGTTCTACCTTCAATTACTTCTTATGATTGGAAACAAGGTTAATAATTGGATGCATTTCTTAATGAAGAATGGATTTGGGTTGAAGTAATGAAACAACATAGAAAAATCTGAAAAATTAACATGGTATCAAAGCCAAGGTGAAGGAAAATCCCAAAAGGGGAGAAGCATTGTAGCCATATTCTTTGGAACACTTTTCTAGTCAATGTCAAGATGTATTCCTCCACTTTCAAGGAGCATGAAAAGTTGGGTGATGCATCAAACTTTGTTGCATGGAAAGTCAGGTTGGAGATCATAGTTGAAAACAATGATGTGTTGGAATATATTCAAGGAAGGATGGCTGAGCCTCTATAAAATGCTTCCACTTTCCTAAAAAAAAAGTACAAGAAAGGTGAGTCCAAAGAAAATAAAATTCTAGCCGATGGTTTACAAAATCATTTACTTTCATATGTTGGGAATTTAAGGAAATCTAAATACATGTATGATAAGATAGTGAGCATGTATGAAATCAAAAACCTGAATGAGATCATCACTTTGAAAGATAAACTCAACCAATATGGACAAAGGAGAAGCAATACTATCCTATATCATGAGGATATCTCACCTCAGAGATCAATTACAAATATTTTGGGAAAATGTGTCGTACAAGGAAATAATGATTGTGACTCTTAGAGGTCTCCCTCCTATTTATGAAACCTTTATTATTACAATAATAAAAAACAATGTCCTCCCATCATTTGATGAAATTGCTGGAAAGCTTACTAAAGAAGAACAAAGGATGATATCAAGAGGAAAAATTGAAAATCATGAAGAGGGAGATCCTGATGCATATATCACTCATGAAAAAAGGAAAAATAAGGGTAAAGGAGGTCCATAAAGAAATCCTCATCCTCAAAATACTAAAATAAGGAATGATATAACATCATCTCATATTGAATGCTATAACTGTCACAAGAAAGGTCATTATGCACGAGATTTTCCCAAGAAGAGAAAAGGATCACGTTACAACACTAGAAGCAAAAATAATCAAAGATGAAAATACGATCGAATAAATAACCGTGAAAGAATATATGAATGAAGAATAAGAGATACCTCAAGCTATAGTGAAGAAGATCATCCTCCTCAAAAGAAGTCAAAGTTTCCACTCATTAAAGTGATGCTGTAAATAAATTGAATACATTATTTTTTCTTCCATTACCAGTTCTTCTCCTTCGGATTCGTGCAATAGTTGGTTGTTGATAGTGGGGTCACTCATCACTTCTATGGCTATAAGGAAGTCCTCTCTAATCTAGTAGAGAGGGAGACTAACCTGAAGATTATTCTTGGAGACAACTCCACTCATCTCGTGAAAGGTTTTGGGTCCGTCAATTTTCATTTGAATTTTGGGGAATCAGTTTTGTTGCATGATGTTATGTATGTTCTAGGATTAATGAATAATTTGGTATCTATATCCACATTGGAAGATAAAGGGGTGAGGGTTTCCTTCATTAATAGAAAAGTTCTAACTTGGTCTGTTGGTTCACCTATGAGAGATGCATTCACATTAGGATCAATATTTGAAGGACTCTATAGAGTCACTAGAAGGCCACTTATATCATTGGTTCATAATACCAATCATCTGAGCGAGTTGTGGCACTACAAATTGACTCGTCTACACTATGATTATCTTTCGAAATTGAAGAAATTGGTCCCAGGTATTCCTGATGTTCAAGCCCATCATGATGGAGTATGTCCAGGATGTGCGAGTGGAAAGAAAAAAATGGGAACGTTACCCTCCAGTGAAAACAAGACAAATTAAACCCTCCATATCATTCAGTCAGATATATGTGGTGTGATGCTTGTGAATTTTATTTGTGGTCATCTCTACTACATCACCTTAATTAATTACTTCTCAAGAAATACATGATATATTACTTGAAGCACAAGGATGAAGCCTTTGAAATGTTCATGGAATTCAAAGTTTTGATCGAAAATAAAACAGGAAGAGAATCAAAATATTCAGGTCCGACAATGGAGGAGAATATAAGCCAAATGAGTTCATAGAATTTTTAATGAAAGAAGGGATCAATAAGGAAATAGTTGTACCATATGCATCGGAACAAAATGGATTAGTGGAAAGGAAGAACATGTATATATTAGAAGCTTCTTGTGCTATGATCCATGATCAAAATGTTGCAAAGTTCCTTTGGGGAGAAGTTACACATGTTGTTGTATATGTTCAAAACAGGGTTCCTCTTCAAGCATTGGAAAACAATAATCCAAAAGAAATATTCATAGATGTCAAGCTCAACATTACCCATCTTCATGTATTTGGATGCCCCGTATATTTCCTTGTGCCTAAGGACAAAAGGAACAAGTTGGAAGCTACAGAAAGAAAAGTACTTTTGTTGGTTATTGTGAAAGTTTTAAAGCATATAGAATATATATTCCTGGTCAAAGGAAGGTTGGTATCACCAGGGATGTAACATTCGATGAAGATGTTTCTCTTGGAAAATCAAGAGACCTTCCTCCATCTCCTCCTCCAATAAGGACACTGATGACAAGGATATTCTAGATGGTCTTTCGATGCCTGAGTCTGAGACTAATATTATTGATGGCCCCATGGAGCATATGGATCCCTGAGATCCTCCTCCAAGTGATCATCCTACTAGGAAGAGACCACTTTGGCTCTATGACACTCTACAATATGTTGGAAGAGCAGCCATGAGCACTATGATTCAAGTTGAACCATCCACTTTCTAAGAACTCATAAAATATCAAGTTTGGAAGGATGCTATGGTGAAGGTATATGAATCGATTGTGAAAAATTATGTATGGGATGTTGTGCTGAGATCGAAGGGAAAATGTGTGGTGACTTCAAAGTGGCTATTGAAGATCAAGCATGGAATTGATGGTAGCATTGAGAAATATAATGCAAGGTTTGTGGCTGTAGGATTCTCACAGAAAGAGGGAGAATACTATGATGATATATTTGCACATGTGGCTCGATACACAACCATCCATTTGATAGTAGCCCTTGTCACAAGTCAGGGATGTACTCTTCATCATCTAGACGTAAATACCGCATTCCTCCATGGCATATTACAGGAAGAAGTGTATGTTGAACAACCACATGGATTTGAAGTAGAGGATCAAAGAACACAATGTTGCAGGTTGAAGACGACATTATATGGTTTGAAGCATGCTCCCCGATTGTTCTTCTTTTATATTCGAGAATGTTTCAATAGATAGAGTTGAGCAGAGATTGTCAAGGCATGAAAAAATCATGACGGGATGATGTGATGATCAATAGACAGATATTGGCAGGTGGAATTCTTCCTAGTTGAGAGGGACTGTTTTTTTGAAACTAGGGTCAAATTCCACCTTGGACAACTCACATGGAAAAGATTATGATTTCATTTAATTCCTCTTTTCGAGAGGACCAAAATCAATCGAAATATCAGCTCATTTGGACAAGGAGAAGTTGGATTTTGAATTTATGAACCCTCTTATTTACATTGAATTAGGTCAACCCTATGCACATGCACAATAGACCAGGTCGACCCCAACATCATGTGGACCCTCATGGAAGCCCATAAATAGAAGATACCTAAAGCTCACTTGGACAAATTAATCAAGCATTCTCTTCTCCACTTCTATTATCTTGGTTCACACAACTCTGACAGATGAAATTCACATAAGGGTCTGAAACTACAGGTTTGAGGTTCACACGTGTCTAGGGTTTTTATTTCTTGGCCGGACACACGTCACTAGGAATTTTATACCATAATCGCACACATGTCACAGGGTTCCTCAGTGCGGCTGGGAGGCTAAAGTCACACACACAATGACCTAAAGGGAGCGCCTACGGTTTTAAAGATGATCCAAAAGAATTCATCCCTTGTCACACGCTTGTAGTGTTCCTCAACGTGAGTAGGAAGGAAGAGTCACACACACAAACGCTTGATGGGTGCAACTGCGGTTTTGAGACTGATCTGGTTTATTTTGTCCCTAGTCACATGTTCACAGTTCTCTTGGGATTGACCAACCACCTGCACACTATGTCTCAGGGAGCGACCATGAAGTTACAATCACTTGCACAATATATTGATAAGTATGAATAGGGTTTTGAGATTGGGTTTGACAGTTAACCGTAGTTTACTACAATTTTCTGATGGTTGGATGGTTTCCCTCTACTTTACAGTAATTCTAAATGACTGCTTCTGGTTTTGTATTGGGTAAATATATGTTGGAAGCTTATGTATTAGGCTCATTATACTCTCTACTGAAACATTTTATGACAATATAATACGAAGAAGATTTGAAAGGGCTTTCCCCCTTGTGGGGGTTTTCCCTAGTCTTTGACTAATGTAGTGTATCTTGTGTATGTGCTATTTTCTCATTTTTCATTGCATTTATTATTATATCACCATTTACTGCTTATGATTGTAAAAATTGTTAATAATTGGATGCATAACTTAATGAAGAATTGATTTGGGTTGAAGTAATTGAAAAAACATAGAAAAATGTGAAAAATTAACAGGTTGATCACTGACTGTGACTAAAGTCTCACTGCACAACTTTTCCCTCCACTAGTTCCCCCAATAGTTGGAACTAGGTTAAATGACCATAACTCAATTTAACTTAATGATATTGCTAAAAATTAGCAATTAGTCATACATAACCGAAATCAAGCTTCCCCAACCCGAATTAAATGAGTTAACTGAGTGAAAAGTGCCATGTCACATGATTTTACTACCTCCAAGATTTATGCTGATGTGGAAATTCAAATTTTCTCTAGATTGACTAAGGCAAGGTCAAACTGAGATTTTATTGCTTCATTTTCAACAAAATTGTCTTCATTGAGAATTTTTATGTCATCCCTCAAATAACTAGTCATCGTCCCATCTATAACTATCAAGTCACATCCGTCAGAAATATAGACACCGGAAAATTCACTGAAGTCATCATGTAATGTAAAAGCTTCATCCATGGCATATATCACCATGGCCATGCACTAAGCCAATGATTGGCTTAGTGCATGGCCCTCAACAATTTCCTTCATGTATGGCCTCTCGTCTGTGTTTTCTCACTTTCTGGTGGGCCGTATATTTCTAATGCTATGAAAACTGACGTGCATTTGTTCTTTTGGGGTTTTACGACAAGATGCACTTAATTACATTTCAATTTGACATGATCTAGGGGTCTAAGCTCACTGTGTTTTAATTATTACATAATCTTGGGGTCTTAGGTAGTTATGTTTTCATGAGACCTGGATTTGTGTATATTCCCAATTTAGCTATTTGATTTTTATTTTTATTTTTAATTTGAAAATTACATTGCAATTTGACAAAATCTTGGGGTTCTGAGCTCGTTGTATTTTAATACTTACATGATCTCGGGGTCTCATCTCACTATGTTTTAATGAGACATATAATTTTGTATATGCCCAATTTACTATTTGATTTTGATTTTTTTCATTTGAAAATATAATTTTCAATAAAATTATGTTTTTCATATTGTTTATAATATAATTTAAAAAAAAATGTTTTTTTTAATTATTTATAATATTTTTTTTTTCACACCCTTTAAAAACACTCAAATTATAGTTTTTGGTCAATTCCATATTAGTTTGGGTTTGAGATTTTTTTTTTGCAAAGTTTCCATATTTAACTTTGTATATTGAAAATTTGTATTTTGTTGACAATATTGTAATTTATTTATCCTAAATCTGATTAGCTATCAGATTGAACATGTTATTTCTCATTGTATTGATTCACTAGCCAAAGGTACAAAGGTACCATCATAAATTGTGGTCCTCCGGAGCATAATATCTTATTATATTACATCTAGTGATGATTGTCGTATTAAAATAAATAAATACCAAAATATAACTAGGGTTGCATGATCGAAATTTATGATGCACAACAGTGAAGTTGGTTTCTTTTATAGGACCCCTGCCCCCCTGCTCACTTAGCAATTCCAGGCATACATCATGGGATATGGTCCATGCAGGTCCATGTGATATCTTGTAATTACACACCTTCAACGATGACAATTTACATTGTGAGAATGGAGGGCTAAGATCGATTAGGGTTTATCCAATTTGACTTTCCCTTCCCTCTTAATTCAATTTCATTTGTATTTTGTTCAGACAGAGCACTGCTCTTGGGTTTGGCAAGGTATCATTTTTCGGATTGAAGTTGGATGACCATCTGACCTTTGAAGTTGGATGACCATCTAACCTCCATTACGCCAATAAATTGTTGGTCATCTGACCTCCATTACACCAATAACACATTACCAATGATGCGTGTAACTTTAGGACTTTCATCTAGGTCCCTTTCAATTTATGCATTTAATTTATATTAGGTATTTTTCACATTGTAATGGTAAAAATTTACTACATTGTTTTGCATGTAAGAGAACAAATTGCGTTGCTTTAAGCTTTTCCAAGACGGAGAAATAATGAACCTACTGTGGGGAATTTCATGGCTTTCGAATGCGTAATTTGGGGTTTCAATTCCTTACTCGTAGGTAATAGGAGGTGAGAACTTGCTGTGTCTTTTAAATTGTTTTCTTTGGTTTTAATATTGAAGAGGATTTCCTTACAAACTCCTTGTATTTCTTCTTACTCATTTTTCCTCTTCTTCTGGTGCCCTATTAATTACAGGTTAGCATCGAAAATCCTAAATTCAATTTTTTCCTTTCCCTATTGGATTTTGTAGTTGGATTCTTGATGAAATTTCATGATTTTTCAGAGAAACAATTTCTCTTTGGTAACATTTTTTGGCACCCTTTTTTCTGCTTCACATTTAAGTTTTTATTTATTTATTAAGTTACTCCATCTATTTAAATTATCTGCATCCCATATTTCTCTCTTTTAGATATTGGCTTATTCTAATGTTATCGTTACTTCTTAAGAGGAATAATTGTCTCTTCTCAATGTAATAGAAATATTTTCTTGTATTCCCAATACTGAGACTCTTTCCATTTTTAGGGTTTTTCTCAGCGTAAATTAAATTTTAGTTTTTTTTTTCTCACTTATTTATTTTGGCCAGAACTATGAATTGACTAGGTGGATATATTCTTCTTTTTTTTTCCAGCAGAAAAACTTTTGGTTTATATTATGTACCAGATCAAGAGTTAAAAACTCATTAAAATAAAACCTACAATTTAGCATGTGGTAAAGCTCCAGTTCATATAATTTTTTTTTTTTTTTAAATATCATTCAGCATGTAGTAAGAACCATGCTCTTACATCGTAAAAATCCCAACTGAAATTTCTTTGGCTTCCTAAAGCAACCAAAAACAAGCACCATACATCCCCCCCTCTAATAGGGCCCTGGAAACGTTTAGTGGCCTTCATTGTTTTACTAAAAAAAAAAATACCTTACCTATTCTTTAATATTTCCTTCTTCGTCTTGCCATATCACTTCACTTTTCATTTCAGAAATGGAAAAGCAAAAACCATAAAGGAAACTCAATTTACCATGAACCATGATCCAAAAAACTGTAGATGCCGCAAGGTCAAAAGAACTTAACAGTCCTTATGGCACCCAGTCCTGATGATTCAAACAACGTATAATGCATCTATCCAAAAACTCCCTACAAGCCTTTCTTCGACAATCTGTCTGCCTGACAATTTTTCTCCCAAAAAATATGATTTAACTGAATATAGGAAAAATATTTTCTTAATGATTTAATTATGTCCAACCAGGTCTTCAAGGTTCCAGAATTCAAAGCAGTGCCCTTGTTAAGATGATCTATGAGGAATTTAGAATCACCATAAACCCACATATTCTCAATACAAATTTGAGTGGAAAACCACATTAAAGCCCATAGTGCCAAGAATTTGGCCCTCATATTGGTTCCAGAGCCTCCATACCAGTAAATCTTGTAGTGGAAATTTGGTGTGATCATTAACCAAGCTCCACACCTGCACTAAGAATGTTGTGAGGATCCATCAAAGAACCCTGCCAGATAGTGAATCTCATGCGGTCTCATTCTTTTAGAAAGGTCCGCTGGAGGTCTCATTGAAGACTTCATAGCCTCCCATCTTTGAATGACTATGCTAGAAATCTTCTTAGGGTTGCAACATTCTTCCTCAAAGATCCATTTGTTCCGACCACACCAAATATACCAATGATAAATTGATGGAATATTCCTTAATGATGCATTACTCGTATACCACCATGAGATAAAGTTATATGTATTTGACAGTTCCAATACCTTCAAATTGAAGAACCTACCCAATATTTCAAGAACACTCCTTACAAAGACATAGTCCTAGAAAATATGATAATTACTCTCTGCGCCTGCCATACAAAATCTACAAAAGCCCGGTCCGATCCACCCTTTCTTTTGAAGAGTGTCCCATGTTATATTTTTATCCCAGAGGACCAACCACATTAAAATATTCATCTTTGTTTGTGCACTGCTTCCCCATATTTTACGATAAACACTAATCTCTATTTTTGAGGATTTTGTGCTCATTAAATTGATGTAGGAATCCCTCACGATGGGAATTTTGTTTTTAGTCTGTCCCCTCCATAAAACCTTGTCACCTCCTCTGTCCATAAGCAAACCCTGTCTCCTCAAATCCTCGTTATACTCCTTCCATTCCTCCATCAGATGCCCCCATAGTTTCAATTCCGCAGTTGTCTTCCATCTTGGGCTCCCATTGAGCGTTTCCTTAACAGTTTGAACCAGAAAGAAATAACCCATACAATTAAGCTGTCTAATTAGTTCAACACTTAGAGGGACAAAATTAGATGACCCACGCAAACCGGGATGACCAATTAAAATCTTGGCCCCGTCACCAAAATTCCATTTTAAATTTAATGAGAAACATGGCCAAGTTTGCTTAAAACCATTCCAAAAAATTGACCCCCCCTTAATGTTTTGCCATCCCAGAAAATAAAGGTCTTCCATACTACCATTATTTAAATAATTATCCCTTATAATCTCATTCCATATGCCTTTAGAGTTTAGGCCTGTCCAAGTAGACTTCATGGTAAGAGCCCTACCGAAAATGTGTAAATATTTAAGACCCCATCCACTGAATTCTTTAGGTTTCATTATCAATTCCATTTTGCTAAATGCATCTTACCTTCCTCCCTGCCCCCATTCCATAAGAAGTTGATTATAATGCTCCTTATACATTTCATTACCTTAGTGGGAACCACATAAATATGAGCCTAGTATACCATAATTTGTTGTAAAACCGCCTGAGCCAAGGTGAGTCTGCCTCCTTTTGACAGCCACTTTGATGCCCATCCCTGAATTCTTCTTTTCACTTTGTCTATAATCCATTTCCAGTCTTTAATACAATAATTATTGGGTTTCATATGGAAACCCAAGTATTTAAAACCAAGACTCAAAGGGGAAATTTTTATATTAAACATGGTACCTATCGAAACTGCCAGATCCTCACCATCCTCCTCATGCTATATGCAGGATTTTTCATTCTTTGACAACATACCTGTTGCCCTATAGAATTTTGTGAATATTTCATGAATGACCTGGCATACCTTGTTATTAAGCTGTCTAAAAAGCATAACATCATCCACAAAAACGTTATGAGTTATCTCTCTGCCCTGTATAATTCTGATCCCCTGATGCATCCTGATCTGACTGCTTTACTTAACTGAGTACTTAGTGTATCCATAACAAGAATAAACAGAAGAGGGGAAAGATCACAACCTTGCCTCAATTCACAACCTGGCTTGAAAAAAATTGTTGCTACACCATTGATAATGACTGCCATGGAGGTGTTACAAACACACCCCATGATCCAATTAACTGAAGCCATATCAAGGCCGATATTATATAAAATCAGCCTTAACAGCCCCCAATCAACCTTGTCATAGGATTTACTCAGGTCAATATTCATAACCATCACCTTCAATTTCTTTGAGTGTATTGAATGGATAACTTCCTGGGTGGAGGCCATTGCATCATGGATGCTCCTATCCTTTAAGAGCCCCGCTTGTTCAGGAGAAATGAATCTGGATAAAACTGTCTTAATTCTTTATTAGATTGTCTTTGAAATAACTTTATACAGTGTGTTTCATAATGAAATCGGACGAAATCCATCAAAGGAATCCACCCCTTTAGCTTTAGGAATCAGAACTAAAAACGTTGAATTTAAAGCTCCACTAACCTTACCTGTAGACCTTGCTTCATCCACCATGTCTTGGATGTGTTCAACAAAACATTCCGCAAAGTGAATGAAAAAATTCGGGGTCCACCCGTCGGACCCCGGGCTTTTGTCGACTGCAAATGATTTTAAAACCTTTAATATCTCCTCTTTACTGATCGAATTCTGAAATTCCTGTAGATTACCTTTATCAAACATTTGTGGTATCTACTTCACTTCCCACATCTGTTCCTCGTAAACCTGCTCCTCCTGGGTGTTCTAAAGATTATAAAAGTATTTAACCACTTCATTTTGAATACCTTTTTGAGAATTAAATGATGTCCCATTTACCTTGATCCTACATATTGAGTTTTTATTTTTTCTCCCTGTTGCAAATGCATGAAAAAACGGTGTGTTCTTGTCACCTTCACGTAACCAGATTTATCTGCTTTTGAGTCTCCATGGCTGTTCTTCGAATAGGAGAATTTTCCTTCTCGCCTCTTCCATCTTCTTCAATCTTTCCCATAGACCATCCCTTGGGTTTTCCTCCTCCATTTCTTTCAGCAGTCGGGCAGTCTCCAGTTCATATGCTCTAAGAGATGCCTTCATCTCTTCCTTCTTTACCCTCTCCCATAGTTTGACCTTCCCTTTTAAACTCTGCAGATTCACTGACAGATAATCCATGGCCGATGTATTATCATCTCTCGGGTTTTGACTTGAATGTTGTTCCACCATCCTTTGAAATGAAGGGTCCTGAAGCTATGTGTGGTTGAATTTAAAGGGGTAACCCCCGGGGGATTCGTCAAAAGACCAATCCAGGATAATAGAGCGGTGATCTGAGATGAAAACATCACCACTTGATGCCTTCCAATCCCCCATCTTGGCCAATATATTTTCTTTGACAATAAAGCGGTCAATTCTTTTATATATGGCCTCCCCCCCTTTCTACCATTATACCACATTGGACCCATATCCTTGAACATTAAGTTGCACAAGAAATGTGATTTAAAAATCATAGAAAAGACTGCTGCCAAATGGTCCTTCCTACCCTTATCCCCCCATATCTCCCCTTCATTCAAAGATAAGTTGAGTCTCCCGTCATAATCATGTTATCCATATGAAGTATCCCATAATTCTCCATATTGTGCCAGAAAGATAGTCTATTATGATATGGCACGTAAATTGGATATATTCTTCACTGAAGTGTATTATTAGACCTATACTTCGTCTTTCAAGTTCTCTGGAATTTTTTTAATTTCCTTTAGCTTTTACTAAATTTGTTTTTTGAGATTCACTATTATATTACTTATTTGACTATGCGGTCTGATGTATTGCATGTAAATTCAAGGTGCTGAGATTCACTTTTACTTCAGGTAAACACCTCTCTCTATGTCTTATCTTTTAGGTTATAAGCCCTCCTACTGCTTTTCCGATTTTTAATTTGGGTTTCCTTGTCCCAAATATGAACCATTTCAATCTGGCCTCTGTTACATGGCAGCCTCTGAACCAAAGTGTCCTTCAATACATATAAATGGTATCTTTGTTTTCACCGGTTGAAACAAGCATATGGCATAGACCTCCTTTTTACCGTTTACTAGTGGAAACCTTTCCTTTTTTATGGCACATAACATTGATTTTCTATTAATAGATTTCAATCCACTTTTATATATCTTAATACTAAGACCATTAAAGGGGTTTTTGTCCTCTATCTATTATATTTCTTTCCTGTCGAGGTGATGACCACTAGTATTTTTGGTCATACTTTAATAAAAAATTATTCTCGGTTTGCTAAAAATTTTTCTAATTTACCTCGACTCCTCACAATATCAATTAAAAACTTGATATTAAAAATTTGTAATTGGTTGACATTAATATAATTAAGCGATACAATTTATTTTTATATAGTTTCTACATTTCTATATTATTATTTTTTCTTCTGAATTGGACTAATTCTATTAAGTGAAAATATGGTACATGGGACAGTACATTCAAGAGAGACAAAAACACGGCCAACCGGAAATGATAAAGTATCAACTTCGGTCCCCGGATAGAGAGATGAGACATATGAGGAGCAACAGTAAGTAACTAAAAACAAGAAGAAACCGAATTCTACCCAGAATTGGTAGAGTTTTCTACACGAAATTTCTTCCCTTTCTTTTTGTTTACTTTGACCCAGCCATCCTGGTGAGATTGCGCTGGGACAATTTGAAGACTGGAGTTCTCCAGAAGAGGAGCCTCCTTATCTGAATCCGAGGAGGCGGACTCATGACTACGCTTCTGAGTGACTGTAGAATCAGGGGGATGCTTGGGAGCATCAGTGGACAGTTGCTGTGTCTGAGGAACAAGGTCTGAATCTGCCTCACTCCCATCATCATCAGAGCTTGAGGAAGCATAATTTGCAGCAGGCGGCGGGGTACAGGGAGTCCATTTTTTGGATTTGGGCTTTGTAGAATCTCCTTTAGTCTTTGTTTCTGCAAGAGTGGGGCAGGTGTTCTGTAGATGCCCTGTTTGGTTGTAGTGGCGGCAACGGAATGCAGTGTTCTCATAGTCTAAGTACTGAGTCCAAACAAGATCACCGGCCTTGAGGATAATTTGTTCGGGCAGGCCTTTGCTGATGTCAACCTCCACGCACATTCTGGCATATGTGTAGAGGCCGTGAAGAGGCCTATCGTAATCTACATCGAGAAAGCGTCCCAAGGTATCGCCCATTCGCCTGAACACTGCCAGCTGCCATAGATGGACAGGAAGGTTGGGCAACCGAATCCAAATAGGGGTTCTGGTGATGGTAGCTGTTGCAGGGTCGAAATCTGGGAACCATGGGGTTAAGAAGAGCCCAGCATTTCCAAAAAACCAGGGACCTTTCTGTAAGGCCTGTTCATAATGCTTTGCATGATCAAACAATACTATGAAGAACCCTCGTGAGCAGCAGCTAACGAGGCACTTGCTGGTCCAGTTCTCGTAGATCCAATCAAAGAGTTCCTTGGTTCGCGGCCAAAGTCCATTAAATCTGCAAATGATAGCTCTCTCTGCATATTTTTGAAGATCCTCTGCGACAGATGGAAGAGAGACCTCAACAGAAGGTGCTTCATCCAGCTTGTCAACCAGAAAAGGCTGGGGTTTTGAGGCAGCATAAGTTTTGGGGATTTGAGAGTGAACAGCTTCTTTATAAGAGAAGATAGGCGCTGAAGAAGACTGTCCGACAGCACCACCTCTTAAACGAAGGGTAAGTACAATGGAATCATTTCTGTTAATGTTATAAGCAGAAAGGGGGAGGAGATCCTCAAGGTGTTTACCTTGGAAAAGAAGTCTCTGGTGAGTCGATGGGATTCCAGTCCGTTGTTCCAGGTTGAGCTTAAGCTTCTGAATAAGATCTGGAGAGGAAACCCAAAGCAAAATAGTTTTTCCAGAGAGTAACCGGAGTTGGATCTGAAAAGAGGCAGGGTTCTTTTTAGAGGCAGGATCTGCGCGGCAACGAAGGGCGTCCCTGCTTTTACCTGCGATTCCAAGCCTCTGCTGAGAAGGGCCGAGAGGGCGGGAAACGCCTGAAGACCTACTCCTGAGCCCAAAAACGGAGTCTCGGGGGTTTGCGGCTAGAGTCCCTTTCAATACTGCGGTTGAAAGTGTTGCTGCAGGGCGTGTGTTGGCCAAACTCTCCGAGTTGAAGATAGCCCTAAAGAGGCAAGGGTCAGGTGACCCGAGCTGGACTCTAAAGAGCGTTGCCCTCAAGTTTATCCCCTGCATCCAGAAAAAGACCCATGATACAACATCCGCGGGAGCCCTGGCACGATAGCACAGAAGGGCGGCAGAGGTAAGTTGAGCTGGAGCCTGTCCAGGACTTGCTGAAACAATAATAGCTGCATAGACGCTGAAGATATCCCTATTATCGATCACTGTCTTCTCTCGGCTGAGGAGAAGACAGTCCTGGTGCTTCCGTAAAGTCGGATCCTCATTCCAGGCGTGGTTTGCAGCGTCCCTTCCTGCTAGATCAAGGGAGAAAGCGGCTAGTAGTGGCCTTGCGATTGCCGAATGCGAAATAGGTAAGGTCGAAATCCTCTGTATGCAGAGAAAACCAGCGCTTGTCGGCGGCAGTACCACTTCGGCAAGCAGGGGAGCAGAAGAGAATAAGCTAGGGTTTCTCTTGCTTCCGTCCATCTTCGTTTTTCCGACTGCTCTTACATTTCTATATTATTAAATATAATAAATATTTTTAATTAAAATAAATTATTTATAGATATATTTTTATATTGATAATTTTAATTTTTTAATGTTTTAAATTATATTAATCTCAAGCCATTACAGGTTTTGAATATCAAACAGGTTTTCAATTCACTCGAATTTAGTGATACATTAATATAATTAAAGATTAATAATAATATTAAATTAAATTAGTTATAAATATGAGTTGTGCGTGAGATATAATGTTCACGATGTTAATGATGTTAATGTTGAATGTTTTAAGTTTAGTTTAAATATTTAATAAATTTGTTTTTAGTGTATTTTTTATTAATTTAATTTTTTAAAGCCATATATCTAATATATTATTGAATATTACTTTGTAAAATGATTTCTCAAAATTATATATTATTTAGTTTTGGAAAATGTATTTTTTATATTTTAAAATTGTTTATGTTTTCAAGGAAATATTATAATTTAGTTATCTGATTTTTGTTTAGGTAGAGAGATACAATATTAAATATGTATCAAAATTTAACATTATTGTTGTTGAATATTATTTATTTAAATTTAATGGTATCACATTATCGTTGAGATAATATTATTTTCCAGTGCTGTGGTTTATTGATAATTTGGTCTAAAATATATTTTTTCTAGCTGGAATCCAACAATTATTGGATTGCAAAATTTTTAGTGTTTAAATTATGATTTTAATATTATAAATGTATTCAACATCATCAAAAACCCCTTGGATCACGTTAAATTCCAATCGGATATAACAAAAAAACATGCTAGGAAAACCAACTCTTAGTAGGGAACTATTTAGACTAAACATTTTACACTAGTAAACAAGTTATGTTATTAATTTGAACATTTAAGTGCTTTTCCCCTCACCCAATTCCTATAAGATCAATGTCAACAAGTTCTCACTAGATATTATATTGATGGTAGATGATTTGGACCCATTTTCAAATTAGAATTACATAAAATAACAATGATCAAGGGTTATAATAAATGTAAGGTCCCACCCAATTTACAAATATATATATATATATATATATATATATATATATATGTCAACAAGTTCTCACTAGATATTATATTGATGATAGATGATTTGGACCCATTTTCAAATTAGAATTACTTAGAATAAATTTTTTGTTTAAATGAAAACACAAAGAACATTATATCTTTCTACCTTTTTATCTTTCCATATTTTTAAAATTTTACAACTATAATGTCCTGGGATATTTTCCTTAAAATTCATTGCAACATTGCATAACCCCTTACCATAAGTAAGAATTACAGTCCAGCAAAATAAATATTTCATCATATGAAGCCAGAAGTTTGGGTGGACCAATTATTTTAAATGTTACCACATGTTGAAAAAAATTGAGAAAGGTAAACAATCACTTGATCAGATAATTCATCTGGAAAAGTGCTCCACATAAAGTATGAAATGTGAGTTGATCTAAGAATACAACACATTTCATAGGAATGGATTCAAACTATGAAATTTTCCACAAATACCAAATTAAATGAGACTAGATCCAGATATATAACTATCCTTTGCAAATGTATCAAATGAGAGGATGTCATATTTAATGCAGTTGGATCCAAACATAATAATAGTTGGAGAATAGAAATACACAGGATCAAGAGCACATGAATCCAGAAAAGTACATTGATTGTGTCATCGTCTTTCTGTTGTTTCTAAACACTAAATTTTTTTATGGTGCTTTGTCTGTTCAAAATTTTCACTGTTCAGAGCTTGGAAACCGTAATCATGCTAGAGAAGTTCAGGAAGGTGAAGTCAAATACAAGAAAATATGTTCAGAAAGGCCTCACCGTATTTCCTTTACCTTTATGTAAATGACAAAATGCCTCAATCAAAGCCTTGAGATACAATATTAAAGAGAAATGATTTAGTTTGTTATTTTAATTTTCCAAAGCTTAATATTAATATTGTAAGAAAATAAGCATCTTAATAGGATTGAAATATTTTCTTCCTTGGTGTTAGTGTTTAGGTAAAGTATTCAAAACATTTAACATGTAGTAACAACATATTTGTAAAAATAATCTTTCCCTGCATAGTGATCTAGATGCAAACACTTACACACTTTGCTTAGCTTTTCTTTATTTTCCTTACCACTCTGTAAGAGGCTATATAGGATTTGAAGGTTGTGTTGAAGGCTGGAAATTGACTGCCTCAACATCAGGGAATTACAACTGATTGGGAGCTTAAAACAACTCCTTTTCTATTGAAATGGGTGGGTCTGACTCAGGATATAGCGACCAATTTACCATTTTAAGAGATTATATAATAACAAAAGGAATGAAATCAAATTGGAGTGAATTTAAAACTAATGATAAACCTAAAACATATTATAACTATTTCCCGAGATAAAAACGTCTTTTAATGTGATCTAATAGAAACATTTCACAAAGTATAAAACAATATATATCATTCCATACCTTAATGAAAAGAAAGCATGCATAACAGAATAAATTAATTAAATAGTTGATTGATTTAGTTGATTAAAACTCAATCACATAAAAGATCTTGTTATTTCATATATAACTACAAATCATTCAATATTTCATATCAATAGTGAAAATGATACATTTTTTTCAAAGTAGCTTATATGATGAAAGAACATAAAGTTAAAGTAACTATATATTTCAATAGCACAAAGATAATAATACTAGATGCATCGATGCTCTGTATCTGAAAAAGACAGGTTTTAGGATCAACTTTCAATTAGATAACACTTGATAAAACAATAGTGCAAGTTCAAAGCTATATTCTAAAAATTATGGACCCCTTTATAAATGCATGAGAGGGGTTTAAATAGACTATTAATATTACAAAAATAGAAAACTTGTAAACGAAGTTTCTATAAAGCCTCGAATAACTTAAGCTAAGATAAAGGAAAAATAAATAGTAATCAGTTGCAACAATATTCATGACTGCCTCCGAGGTCCCTTCTTCATCTGTTCTTTGAGGTTGTAAATATCTATCATTGGCTTTAGCTGGGGGGGATGCATTGGATGCATACACATATGTTTCATAAATACTACATCAATAAGTGTTGTAAGAAGTTGTGATGCTGCATTTGAAAGACACCTCAGCGTGAGCCACTGACCATGCGGTTTTATTGGGATCTACCAATAACTTTCCAATTTTACTTTGGATAAGATTTGAATATCTTGAGTCGTCCTTTTTTATGTTTCTTGCCAAGACTTCTTCGAGACTATGAAATTTGGAAAAGTATCCTTTGGATAATCTTATATTAGGTTGTCTCATAGTAGAGAATCAATGATGTATTCAATGAGATTTGATGCAATATTCCTGGCTCTGAAGATTTCCATCTCTGCACATTTCATTTTAATATCCCAATCACCGAATACAATATCCTTCCGTGATTATTCAATTCTGGGAAGGTTGCGTGCTCTCCCTTCTGTACCATCTTTCCAATCTATGAAAGCATACATTTTTTCATCAATCTCTTCATAGAAGGTTCTCATCTCTAACAGTTGGGTGACTAATGAATCATTTCTTTTAGAAAAGTCAGGAATTAAGGACAATTTATGACATAAAATAATCTTTGCTTTGTCAAAAGGATATCTAAATCTTATGCTTCCTTTCAAACTTCATTTATTTTAGGATTATCCTTCAAATCATCAACCTTTTGCTGCAACTATTGTATCTGTTGATCTTTATCTATAACTTATTCTTCATATTGCACCTTTGGATTATCAAAATTATTTTGTAAATTGTCAAGGTTTACTTGCCATTACAGTTCTATTTCTTACTTCTCAATTTTGAGAATTTTATCTAATAGAGCAATTCTTTGATCATTTTTTTCATCAATATTTGTACTTCTGCAGCTTTATCCATGGTCGCATTGGCATAAGCTCCAGAAAATTTAGATATCTGATTTAGATCATCCTTTGGGGTGGATTGAGCATCTTTCCAAAGAATTTGAACTGAAGTTTCACTAGGAACCAAAATTTTAGTTTGTTCCAATTTTCTTTTCTTTATAGACATGCTCATGACTGCAATGTGCTTTGGACTATAGAATACATCCAAAGGTGGGATTTCTTCAATTTTGAGGATTATCTCTGTGGTGGGAAAAGAAGGAATTATTTCCATGTCTTCAACTATATTAGAATCATTCTTTACCTCTACACTAATGTTTTCTTCAAGTGTTTCAGTATTAACATCATTTTGGGGATCCTCTGCAGTAAATGAGGTGTTCCATGCATTCTCTGGAACCTATACAGTTTCTTTGTAGTTAACAACTATATTTGTGCTTGGTTCTATGGTAGGCTTTATGACTGGCTCTATAGAGCTCAAATTTGTCTCTGAGTTGATTACAATTTCTTATGTACCTGCATGACCAGAAAATTTGCAATGTGAGTTTCCTCAATCATCAAAACATTCTTGAATTCCTCCCAAACTCCATTAAGTCATTCTTCTTTTATTCCACGTTATTTTCCAAAAACTATATTAGTTGTTTATGTACTTTGAACATTTATAACTTGGGAATAGGATTCAGATGCTTCTGTACTCTTTTAGTTCTGACTGGAATGTTTTACTAGAAATTCTGGTAAACGTTTTGTCCTCTTCTGACGATATTTCTTAAAAATAATTAACTCTTCATGAGTCCATCGATCAGAGGCTAGTCTTTCTAACATAGAACATTTTGGGGTAATTTCAAACAAATCATCAAACTTATCAAGATATTTAAAAAAAAGTCCGAGTTTAACTTTCGTGGTGACATCTTTAGCTATTCCATTTGGGTCAAACTGCTGATTAGGTATCACTAGAAAACAAAAAACTTTCAATTGCTAAATTTTAATCAAGGCGTGCTTGAAATTATCTAAATTATATGTACCACATGGAATAGGAAAACATGGCCAAACGATATTCTTCACATCTCTGAGGACTTTATTTAAGCCTTGTCCAACAGTATAGTAGGAGATTTCTTTGGTTGATAATTTATCTGGAACAAACAAAGGTAACACATGGGGATGGGCCAAGCTTCTGAAAACTTGAAAATAAGTGAAGTTTTCTTCTTCGAACCATTTCCCTACAGGCCTCAAGTCTCTATTGGCTTCGATGGTAAGCCTTAACGCTTTATTAATAAGAACTTCTTGATGGAGTGGAAGCATTAATTCATGACAAATATTATAGAAAATAGAATGGTACATTGATTCCCACAAAATATCAAATAAAAATGAATGGGGGTGGCCTAGTAAATAGACCATCTCCATCCCAAGGATGGAAAACTAAAGGAAAAACATATAGCATCCATAATGTAGGCACTCATGAAAAAGGGAGGAGTTGTCCTTTCTAGTACATTGCATCTTTGCCTATAATTACAGATTTGAGTACTCAGAATGTTTTAAAAAATGGTTTCCCATTTCATGATATAACCATTAGAGGAAGTTTGATTCAACGTTACCCATTCTTCAGAAATTTTTTGGGTATTTGGGTAACCATAAAGACGACATAACATAGTAGCAATTTGGTAGAAAGGGCCAACAACAGAGGCTAGTTAATACATACCCCTATCCTCTCGCTTATCTTTATTTGGGTCTTTTATCCTATCTTTGATAAGCTATGCAGGGTTCAGATTTCCTTGCATGAACTTTTGGACGAACTATGTATTGTACTTCCTTTGAGGCATCAGAAACTGGTACATCCTTCTTAAGTCTTCTGGCTTGAAGGAACCAATTACTATCTTTTTGAGGTAATAAACAGTCAGTCTGTTATATCTACATGTTCGATGACCCACCTCACTATATCTGTGTATGGGATAATTTTCGAACGAGCAACAATTCTATGAAGAAATGAGTTAGCTACGCCGCTCCATGCATATGTATCCCTTGGTGGAGACTCATCAGCAGTAGCTCCTTTTTTTTCAATTATTCTTTGATTTTCCTCTTCAAATAACTTTTAAATTGCTTCCCAGTTAGAGTAACCTGAATCATAGGAGCATGTAGTGTTTACGAACATAGGAGCCATCTCATGAGTTTCTTTAGGTGGAAAGACATATTATTGTCAAGCTGCAAACATTCTTTGTGCTTTGATGATCTTGGACATCTCCTTTTGTTGTTCTTTATGAGGATTTACCTGTCAAAAAATGAGCTGAGATAAGCAGAGAATTACTTCGAAGTATGCGAGTCATATAAATTCAATGTGAGCCTTATGAAAAATCCTTTCAGATTAACTTAAAATCATTATAATTCTTTTGAAAACCTCGATATTAGAAACCATAAGCTGGTCATTTAATTTATAACCGTCTTTTCACGTGATGCTGACAATTGGCATTACTTCAGAGTTTCACTTTTCTGCGTTCTTGATATCGGGAATGATGATTGGATATAGTAATGATGTGATATGCGAAACAATGAAATATCAGGATGATTGACAGAATGTGATATTGAGATCTGTCAATTGACAGAACGCGATATCGACAGTTGTTTAATTGACGAAATTTTGGTGTTTTGTCATATCGAAATTTCGGCTTTTCGGAGCTTTGACTTTTCGGAACTTTTGCATATCGAAATTTCGGAACTTCGGGAGTTTTCATTTCGAAACTTTGGCATATCGACATTTCGAAACTTCAAGAATTAGACCTTTCACATTTCGGTGATTCTATTTTTGCGTGTTTCCATCTATTACTGACATTTACTTGTTTTATAACTTTTTTAATATTTTGCATTGTTTTCAAATGCTTTCATAAGATTCTGTCTATGATGAAAAATTGATTTTTTATTTTATTTTTTATTTGGAAATATAAGGGAGGATATACTTAAATTATCTATATAAAAGGTTTTTACCTAAAAAATTTAAAGGGTCCCCAAGGTTCCTTACAAAGGTTCTAAGGCAAATGCGGGGTTGTTGAGTACCAAAAAAATTAGTGACACATTGGTTGAATCTGTTAATCTCAGTTATGTTAGATCTAAGACTTTTGTGATCCATAATGTAGATAAAAGTAATTTAGCATAAATCACATCATTAGGATTAGGTCGATGTTTCGAACCAACTAATGTGGTTCATCCTCAGGACAAGGTGGAGAGACTAATCAATCACGGTGAATAAATAGGGAGATGCATCATTGCCCAGAAATAGTCATTGAGAACTAGTTGTTAAGAACTAGACGTTAAGACTAGTTGTTAAGAACTAGCCGTTAGAAGGTTAGTTAGTTAGTTTTAAAATAAATTAATTAATTGAATAAGAATTTTATTACAAAAGGATTAATAAATAATTAAGTAATTCAAATAAATATAATAGGTAAGAGAGAATTTAAAATATATAATTAATAATTAATTAATTAATTGTAAAGATAAATATATAGTTTAAGTAAAATAATAAAAACAAACCTAAGGATTTTAATAAATAAATAGATAAATAAGTAAATTAACTAATTAATTAATTAAAAATTTAAAAGGGGGAGGTTTATAAATTATAATAGGTAATAGGGAGGGGCAAAAAAAAAAATGATTTAAAAATAGTAAAATAAAATTAATTAGTTAATTAATTAATTAAATATTCCGATAAAATAAATAAATAATAAATAATTAAATAAAAATGGTAAATAAACAGAGTTACCTAAGAAAGAAGGCAAAATAATTTAAAAAAATTAAAATAAATAAATAAATTAATTAGTTAGAATAAGATAAATTGAATAAAGTAAAATTAAATAATAAGAATAAATCAATAAATAATTTCAGTTATATAACGTATTATTTTTTTAGAAAATTTTAAGAAAGTTATAAATGATTTGAAATCTAAATTGATTGATATAGATCAAATTTTGAAATAAGATAAACTATTTTATTCAAAAAGGTTCTTCTAGGTTTTTTCATAGATGAAAATTTCTTTTGAATCAATCACACTTTGATAGGTTGAAAAGATAAAGTAATAATCATTTTGAATGTTAGTGTATTGGATAAAATTATTAGTCATTAGTAGAGCCTCTGCTTCTAGTAGGCATTTATAGCATAGACAGGGTTACTATTTAACCGAAATGAACTAGTATCCTATTCATATTAAAATAAAAAAATTTAGAGGTAATGTGTTTTTATCTTTTATTTCATTTTTACTTACTTTAAAGTCACTATCCTAGTTTGATGGCCATAATAGATAATGCCATTCATAGGTTGTACTAAATTAGAACAAGACAACTCGTAATGATATCTCTTGTCTCATGGCATTTTGACTATGAGCCATTATCTTGGTGTGGTTGCCAAAAATGATAATGTGAAGCTTATTAGTTTCCTATGATCATGGTAATCAGGCTCGTGATGAGACCTCTTAACTTTAAAGTTTTATATATTTTTGAGTTACACTCTAAAGAATTTAAATAAATGAATGGGGATGTTTCATCTACTCATTATGAGCATTGGATGACCATTGAAGTAAAAGATGCTAAAACTTCATCATAATTACTAGTTTTATAAATATAACTTTTCAAATCTGACTCATAACAATTTGGATTATGAAAATAATTACAAATCGAAAGGATATGTTCATTTTAAATGGCTATGCTAATTCAAAGTTTTTGAAATGAATTAAATTTCAATTTATAGTTTTCCTTTCTTCATTATTTCTTCAAAAGTCAACATCTTCAAGATTTGAGAAAAACTTGCAAGCTGTTATCCAAAGGCGTAATACTTTAAAACATAATTTATTTGAATGAAAGTATTTACATATTGTAAAATTTAACTTATGTTATTTTTGGGAAAAATACTTTTTGAGTATAAGTCCATTGACAGGAAGAGTTTACTTCTTCCCTTGTAAATCTTGCAATATAAAAGTCGATGGACCTACCTTCTCAAAAAATTGAAATGGAACAAGACAAAGTTTTTGAAATTTTGTGTGCTTTACTTTATCCTCATGCACTTTGTCCAATTTCAAAAGTAAGTCTCTGATTTCAAAATTTTTGTATTTGACTAAATTAAACTGAATTAATATAAAATGAAGTTTTAACCAATTCTTGATGATGAGCATGAACCAACTTAGCTTTATTTCTTTCTTCTTCCAGCTTAACTATTTGATACATTCGTAATTGTAAAGAGGAAGAATGTTCTTCATTAGCAAATTGAACTAGGTCAATTGAAGGGATATCTATATTTAAAGGTAAAATAGCTTCTTTTCCATATACCATATGAAAAGGTGATGTTCCTATTGAACCTTTCTAAGCTATACTATCTGCCCATAAAGAAAATGTTAAAGGTTTGTGCCAACTTTTTTATTTTGGTCAATGGTTCATTTGATAATCCTTATAATATCTTTATTAGTTGATTGTGCCAAACCATTTCCTTGGGGATAATAATTTGCAGAATACTTCAATTTAAATCCTATCGTTAAAGCAAATTTAGTCATTTAATTTCTAGAAAAATAAGAATCATTACAAAAAATAAGAGCATTAGGGACACAAAACTTGGTAATGATAAATTGATCAATGAATCCAATGATGCTCTCAGAATTGGCTAACTTCAATAGTATTTCCTCTACACATTTCGTGAAATAATATATTGCAAAATACCCATGTAACTTCTCAGACCAATCTCTACTTCAAATAAGACCGTAAAATTTAGGAATAAAAACAATTAATATATCGATTATCTGACAAACACTTGGATTTGAGGATAGCCTTATTAATATTGGGTTTAACTCTCCTTAAAATTTAACCTTGGATCTATCTAATTGCACAATCTACACAACAGGATTTTTAGGAGTTATGTTCAATTTTATACATATTGAATATGGCATTATGTTTGAAGAAGCTCCTTAGTCTATTAGATAATTGTGGACATTATTGTTAAAAATGCCAAAGGTTAATAAGAAAGGAGGAGTATGAGAATTGGATCGATCTCCAATTATAATTGCATTCGAGTCATCAATTTTATCTGGAGTATCTATTGGAGGCTTTCCTTTTCGTAATGCAGCTTTTGTTCATGGCAAAGGAGACATAAGAAGAGAATTTAACTCCCTAAGCAAAAAATTTTGATGTTTCTTAAGTTTACTTACCTCATACATGGATATATTGGCTTTCACTTTCTTCATATCTTCAACGATGTTATATTTTGTGTCCTTATCCAAAACTACATGAGTTTCAGATGTAGAAGGCGAATAAGAAGGGGATGTGGAAGATTTAAGTGATTTGGGAGAAGAGATGAGAAACTTAGGAGAAGACTTCTTCAAGGAAATATTATCTTTGTTAATAAGAGTAGCTAATTTCTGCTTTGAATTTAATGATGATAAATCATTAACTTTTTTGCTCCTAGTTTCTATTGGTAACACTTCTTTCTCTTCTTTGTTTTTAGATGGGGTTAGAATAAAATCCCATAAGCCATGTGCTTCGACTAATTTTTCTTCTCCTTCTGATTCTTCTGCAGACAAAGATATCTCTTCATCTTCTTCTTGATCTGATACTATATTGGATATAACATTAGGTGGTTGAGAGGATGAAGGTTGTGTTTTCCTAAAATATCTAAAAGTCTTTCGAGGTGAATCTGAAACCTGATTTTTAATTTCAACCATTTTTATTGACATTGTTTTAAGAAATTTTTGAGGTCCTTCTAAATAGAAAGGGTCTTTTGACGGATTATTTTTAATTTATTTTTTGAAAGATACTTTCTTACATTTTATTTCTTCTAGAATGATCTTCTTTTATAAGGCTAAAATCATTTTTTTCGACATATATAGCTTCTTTCATGTTATCAATCGGAGTGTTTTTATTAGTTCTATCTACGAATATGGCAATGTTTAAGGGTGAGTCAAAAATATACCATTCTATTTGAACATCTACACCAGGTTAAGAAGCTAGAAATTTATTTAATCTAGAATTAAAATCTTTGATCTTTTCAGTTGAATTTTCTTTTCAGTTGGAAATATCATTGATTAATGTCGCAGTTGTATGATCATATCCAAACTTTGTCAAAAATTTCTCTTGAAACATATTCCAATAAGTAATAGAACCTAATGGTAAACAAAAGTACCAGGTTCCCACTGATTCTAAAAATGTATATGGAAACAATCTACATACACAATATTCTTTTGATACTTATTTAAGATTAATGGCTAACATAAAATTATGCAGGTGTTCTTCTTCCTGGGTTCCTTCATCTGGATTAAAATTTGGTAACCATCTCTCTGGATGCTTAGGCAAAGGATGAAGTGATGTAAACATGTTGACATCACCTAGATTTTTCCATGTATTTTAGCCATTATAGAATGTGACTATAAGAGGTTGTTGTAGTAGACGAGGCTAACTACGTGGAGGAAGTATCCCCTGTGTTAATATTACTTGTACTAGCACCTGTTGTTTGAGAATGAGTGATGGGAATGAATGAAGGGGTTGGTTACAAAGAAGTGGAAGAAGCGGATTGAAATAAAGGTGTTTGTGGAGGTGATGAAGACAAGATCTGACTAGTAGAAGAATGAGCTTCAAATTTCTGAGTCCTATTTATATTAGGAGGCAGAGGGAACTAAAAAGGAGTAATCCAAAGCTTCTCACTTGGAGATAACTGAGTCAAAATCTGAGACATTGTCAAAGAATATGATATGCTTCCTTGGGATAACTCATAACATTGAGTCTCCTCTTGAGAAATAGAAATCCCTTCCAGTTTCTCAATTAAAGTTTGAACTTTGGGTGATTCAATTAAAGAAGGCTTATCAACTGTCTTAGACCCAATACTAGGAGACTTTACAGTTGTTCTTACTTTTGGTCTAGGAGTAGGAGACTTTGAGTGAGACTTGGAAGTAGGAGGATATTTTGAGGGTGAATGACTCTTTAGATGACCCTTCTGATCAAACCTTGTTGCCATTCATAGTGGTGGGGCCTCCTTCTAGCGCCAAAAATGTTGAAGGATGGAAATTAACTGCCTCAACATCGGGGAATACCACTCGGTCAAGATCTTAGAACAACTCCTTTTCTGTTGAAATTGGTGGGTCCAACTGGGGATATAGGGACTAGTTTCTCGTTTAACAATATTTAATAATTACAAAAGGAATGAAATCAAATTGATGGAGTGATTTTAAAACTAATGATAAAACTAAAAATTATTCAAACTATTTCCCATGATAAAAACGTCTTTTAATGTGATATAATAGAAATATTTCATAAAGTATAAACAATATAGATCATTCCATAACTTAAAGAAAAGAAAGCATGCATAAGAAACTAAATTAATTAAATATTTTATTAATTCAGTTTATTAAAAATCAATCACTTAAAAGATGTTGTTATTTCATATATAACTACAAATCATTCAATATTTCATATCAACAGTGACAATGATACATTTTTTTTCAAAGTAACTTATATAATGAAAGACCAAAACGATTAAAAAAACTATCTATTTCAATAACAAAAAGCAATAACACAAAGATAATAGTACCTGATGCATCAGTGCTCTGTATCTGAAAAAAGACAACCTTCAGGCTCATATTTCAATTAGATAACACTTGATCAAACAATAGTGCAAGTTCAAAGTTATCTTCTAAAAATTCTGGACACCTTTCTAAAAGCATGAGAGGGATTTAAATAGTATATTAATATTACAAAAATAGAAAACTTATAAACAAAGTTTCTATAAAGCCTCTAATAACTTAAGCTTAGATAAATGACAACAAAATAGTAATCAGTTGCAACAATATTCATGACTACCTCCTAGGTCGCTTCTTCATTTGTTCTTTGAGGCTGTAAATGTCTATCATTGGCTTCAGTTTCGGGGGATGCATTGGATGCATATGCATCTATCTCATAAATATTGCATCATTAAGTGCTGGAAGAAGTTGTGTTGCTGCATTTGAAAGACACCTTAGCGTGGGCCAATGACCATGCAATTTTATTAGGAACTGGTAATAACTTTCCAATTTTAATTTGGATAAAATTTGAATCTCTTGAGTCCTCCTTTTTTATGCTTCTTTCCAAGTCTGCTTCAAGACTATGACATCCGAAAAAGTATCCTTTGGATAGTCTTGTATTAGATTGGGTTATAGTAGAGCATCAGTGATTTATTCAGTGAGATTTGTGCAAGATTACTGGCTCCGATGATTTACATCTCTGCACTTTTAATTTTAATATATGAATCACCGAACACAATATCCTTATGTTATTCTTCAATTCTGGGAAGGTTGGTTGTTCTCTCTTCTGTACCATACTTCCAGTTTATTAAAGCAGATATTTTTTCGTTAATATCTTCATAGAAGGTTCTCAGCTCTAACCATTGGGTGACTAATGAATCATTGTTTTTAGGCAAGTCATGAATTAAGGACAACTTATGACAGAAAATATATTGTTGCTTGGTATGGTCACCCTTCTTAGCCCCTTGGCATGTTTCGCAATTATCTTGTCACTCTTGCAGGCAAGATTGTTTGTGTTGACATTGAATTCATTGATGCCCCTTGAATTACAATATCCTCTTGGGTTATAGATATACCTATGCGATGTTTTCTGTCACATATGTGGTTCACCGTAAGATGTGATTTCCTCACAATGGAAAGATCGTAACCATCGATGAGTTGACATATTATGAACCAAAGTCTCAGACCTCCCCCAAGTCTATCATATCTTCGGTGGCAAATAAACAATCAGTCACACCTCTCACCAGTGTTTCACCAGGAGTTTATAAAGATTCAACCTTACTTGGTGCATTCCCTAGTCCTCCCCCCCTTATCACTGACCCCAGCTTGTAGAATGTTTACATGATACAATCGTCTCAGGCTAGCCAAAAGTGGTCTGGTTTGACCAACCAATAGCCAACCCCTACAGAACCTACTAGTGGTCAATTGACAGAGCCTTCAAGACCTTCTCCTTAAGGACCTTCTTCTTCTGTTGGTGTCTCTTCCAACCTTTTTCAACCAAGAATGGTTCCCCCTAGACTTAAACATTTGGGAGCCATTCCACTAGGCCATTACCCTTCTAGTCAGATATCATTTCTAGCTCCATCCTCTGGAGTATTTTTGGTGCCTATTATGGCTACATTGAGCCTTCCCAATTTAACCCTATCGATCCTAGTATGGTACATCGATCCCCCAGCAAACACTGCGCCTGCTTAACTCAAAAATTATATAGCTTTGAACTGGGTCCAACCGGTTGCTATGACCCTTCCCTTTGCTTCAATGCCACTGCCACCTCAATAGGAACCTACTCCTGTTGCGAAAGCATCTGGTGAGGGGGGAAAATACAAAAAGAAGGAACCTAAGGACAAGACCCCCCAAACAACTCCTACTCCTCATAAGCCTCTAAAGTAGTAACCTCCGTGCGATTTGTGCGATGTTGTTGGGCATGCCACCCATAACTTTCTTGAGCTTCCTCATCTCAAAATTGTGGTCAACGAGATGTTTTTTGAATCTGATATCCCGAAGGTCCCTATTACCTTACTTGATTCAGCCAAGAAACTCACATCGTTGTGCACGAACCACTCATGTGCTTTGTGTGATCTTTATTTCCACTATTCTCATCTTTTTCCCCGTCTCGATGACTTTCATGATACCGTTCACGCAATTTGTGAAATGGAGGCCGCTCGTAGTGGATCTTTTACCCCTCTACCTGGGAGTTCTGCTTCAGCAGAACCAAAGGAAATTTCTGGACCCATTTTGATACCTCCCCCTGATGTCTATATGATGGACTCTTCGGTCTCTATTCTCTATCTATCGTCATCCATGAGATCCATGGTGGAAGACCCCTCCAGGGCATCCCCTTTTGTTTTGGATGAACCTCCTTCGACGAACACCTTGGTCTCAACATCGGTAGATGTTTCATCTACTAGCTCTTCGTCTACCATCCGAAGCGATGCATATGTGAACCATATTTCTCATGATGTTGCACCAGGTACTTGCCCTTGATGATGATGTGGTATCCCTTCCTCTAGTCCCCCCATATTCCATTCAGATGAAGACATTATAGAAGGCATGACCATGCCTGATTATCTTTGGGATGATATGCACCATCGTGCGTATTTCCTTCCGCAACACACCCATGATCAGTATGTTGTGGAATCGAAAGACTTCATCCATATTGAGGTTGATTATTTCTATAACCCCTTACTTTGAACCCATGCATTAGAACCACATACACCTTGTTTCCATTACATTTACACCCAATGTTTGGGTAAGTGGGCACCCATATTTGAGAGTCTAGGAGAAGAAATTCTTCACAACCCTCCTAGTGCATCTAGTAGTGTCGACTCTAGTACCATTATTATTACCCATTTAGAGGAACCTCTAGTGTCTCAAATCACTTCAGATCACTCTAGAGATGATCCACTTAATCATTCCTCCATCTTACATCAATAAACCAGTCCCGTAGACATTGTTTTTGACCAACCACAATGTTTTCTAGGTGAGCACCAGTTCATTATATCCAAAGCCACTCTTTGGGATAGTGATACCATGTATGTGAACCCATAATTTTAGTCCATTTTCTTGAAACTTGTAGTGCCAAACGAGATTGGTAATCCACCATTTCCTTTCTCTAACTGTATATATCCATTCTTCCCACAGAAGATAACCATAGCATAAAAAAATGGTGAACCACATCATAAAAATGTATTTAGATTCCACCATTATAAATACATTTGGCATGTCCATAGCATGCTTGGGGGAACCTTTGCCCCTATATCTTCTCACCATCCTCTTGAGGATTTAGTGCCTATGAGACTAAATGCTTGAATCCATAATGTTAGCACTTGGAACATCATGGTGCTCCACAAACTCCTCTAGCTAGGGGCATCATTCCCACCTTTATCATATGATATCACTCCCCTCCATCACTTATGCTTGGGAACAGTATCCCTGTTGGACATTGGGTTCAATGCTCCAACAATCGTGATTCCAACAATCCCATGCTTGGGGGCATTATGGAACCCTGGCCACCTTCTCAATTGATTAACATAATTCTTGACCTATACCCCACCGATCTAGGTATGGTCGATTATCCTCCCATTCCTTGGATATTTTATCCTACCGGCCTCTCTGGCCAGCCATATATCGTAGATGCTTGATACCATATCTTCAAATATTCTAATTTATGTGATACCATACTTACCACTTGGTCCCCATGTTTGAATTAGTGTGTAGGGATGATTCTAGACCTTCTCTAGTAGTTCATTCATGTATTCCTTTCTTACCTTGATTCTTCACCAGGAACCACCCTTCCAAGAATCATTAAGGTGACCTTTCGAAAAGTTAGGCCACCTTCCTAAAAGTTGCGAATCCTAATTCTAACGGTTAGTTTGTCCGCTATGATCGCCGAAAGATTTAGGGTCGTCTCCTCCTCCCCAAATTCACCACAGTTCACTAAGAAAATGAATCAAATTGGATGGAAATCACCTTATTAAAAGAAAAGCCCTAATTTTTATTTTTCCAATTGCGACCAAACCATATCTCAGTTTGATGAACCATTAGAACTGTTAGAAAGCTCTCACAAAGCTCTAAAATGGGTATCCTTTTTTTCTAGTATTTTTATTCTTCACCCAGAAGTCGTTTTTCCAAGAAGGGTCACTTTGTTGCCTCTCAAAATCAGATTTATTCACTTGCACTTCTTGTACTTGGGGTACCACTTTGCCTTCATACTTGACAGTGCGTGTGATGATTTTCATCATGATTAACCATATTTTTCTCATGATTTTATGGTCCCCACCGGGCCTATTATGTGTGGCAGCCTCATCGAGTCACCCTTGTTAAGAGCATCTGAATTGAGTCACCATCACATTCATGGAGTCCGTCCCGAGTCCCTTTGCCTCCTGTTACATTTATGCCTTCTCCCCCTCTCATGTCACCCATTTTTTTCTCCATTCATACTGTCCCCCATACCCATAGGAATCAAGTCAGTCACTGCTAGGTCATCCATGCTTTCTATGCTCTGACAAGGGAAGTCGTCCGTCCACTACTCAATATCTGCCATTCCATCATCATCCCTGGTGTTATTCCATCAGTTGCTTTAGTATGATCCCTCATGCCTTAGTTGAAGATTCCTCATTGCCTCACCTGTGGCATACCTCCTTATGTCGACATCAACACATGCATTCTAGAAGACACGTCTAGAGGGTGGTGTACCTTGGTTCCAACTTCCATTCTTGTTCAGTGCCTCAGATCAGGCAAAGGGACTCCTCAATGCCTTTTGACTTGATTGTTTCTCATCCACTCAACCTCATCATGATCGAGATTCGTATACTTGATGGTTTGATGATGCAATATATTGTACCCATGATTCCCATGTGTGTGTGAGATGTTTCAGACCTCATGAGGGGGTGGTTCTTTAGGTAGCCCCCCACATGCCCAAATGACCTCACATTATTCTACAACCTCAAATGCAGCTCCGCAAATTTGATGGGTTCGGTCCCAGCCGCTTGCAGCACCCATAGCATCCATGTATCACTCATATGGCCCATTCATATTTTCAGAGCCCTTTCCTGTTTATCAGGGCCTCTTTGGTTGTTATCATGTCTCATGTGCTCAGATATTATTGTATTCAGTCTTAGCTATTGTCCCAAGCGTAGTATGTATGTGGGATCCATGATATTTTTTCCTAACCCATTTGTATGCTAGCATGTCATGTACCATTTATCATGTACTTTATTGATCAATTTCATTTTTCTAGCCACACCATTATTCTTTATACCTTTTCATCTCGGCGGCATAGGTATGCCTCCCCTGCCTCATTGAGAACTAGTACCCAAACATTAAAGGATTCTTATATCATTTGTAGGTCTCGCCCCTCGTTTATTGTCCTCTCTCGCTTCACTTCGTCTATGTATCTCTCTATCTCTAACTCCCCTTCGGTGTCTAGTGATTGTGCTCTTACAACGTACTTCTGCCATACGATTAGATCCTAACGCTCGCACCTTGGCGGGAAATCCGTTAGACCAAAATTTGGTCATCTAACCACTTATAGTTAGATGGATTGAAGTATACCATGTAAGAGCAATTTTACCATAGTAAAATTTCTTTCACTATAATAAATAATTTAATAAACCATATTTTATTAAGTTATTTCTGGTACAAACAGGAAACCCCATGAGGAATAATTAAATAAATCCTTATTTATTTGATTTTCTTCTAGGTATAATTAATTAAACCATTGTTTAAATAATATTCCTAGGCATATTTAACCCAATTATGAGAAATAATTAGATAAATCATTATTTTTCTTATTTTTCTCTAGGAATAATTAAATAAATCATTATTTAGTTATTATTCCTTGTTAAATTTGACTAAATCACCTAGAAACAATTAAAAAAAATATTATTTGTTAATTATTCCTTAACCCCATTCTTTCAATGATAAATAAATCATCTCTTTTCTTGTTATTTATAAATAAAGGTATTTAACTAGTTTAAATACCTTTTCCTTCCAACAAAATATAATAAAATATTCCAAGTAGTTAGATCTAGATCTTTGTTAATAATATTTTATTATTCACCATTATCGAGGGTGACTCAATGTTGGAACAGGGTCCCCTAAAAGCTGCGAATTTTGTACATTTCTGTATATTTTTGGTATTATTTAGTCTAACACAGGGGTTTTTGGGCATTGTAATGGGTCAAGGGTAGACCAAGAGTCCGCAAACCACAGTTTGCGGACCATTGGATGCGTAGGCTAAATAGATATAAATAGATGAACGTTTTGAGTCTTTAGATAGGCAAGAATTGAGATTGATGCTAAGTACAAATTGTTAGATCTATTGTTGGATTGTTTGGGTAAGGACTCCCGCTGGCTATGTGCGCGGAGATTTTCAGTCCTGTTGTGTGCAGACCCTACTGGCTATGTGCACAGGTGGTATTTTGGAGTTGTAAGTGAATTTTGATATTAATTTATATGCGAAGTACTGTTGGACATCTGATGCTATCTGGATCTGTTTTATTATGATTAATGCGAACCTAGGTTATATGATTGAGTTGCGAAAGTATCTGTTTAATTGCTGCAAATAATCTATGTTTCTGGTATATGTATCTGTGATCTATTAATTACTGCGATTATAGTATTCTGTGTTACGCACGTGGATGCGAAGGTATTGACTAGATATGTGCACGATAATAGCTTTGTTATACTGTGGATTGTATTGTTAATCAACCTGCAAGTAGATATGTTGGTGCGACCCAATAGGCTAGGAACGAAGACCTACTTGAATTACCTACTCTCTCTCAGGGTGCGGAAACCTGGTTCCAACACCCTCCCATACTGCTTTGGGTGAGACTTTGGCCCGCGCAAGAAGGTCACTGCCGAAAGGGCTAGTAGTATAGGGGTTTGTTGGCAAACCTTAACCTCTGAACCTGGGTCAGGACCCCTTGAGCCAACAAATGGTTATGTTACCGGGACCAGGAGCATTTTGAGAGAGACATCGGGTAATGCCAAGAACGCATTGGAGACCTGAGAAGAAATAAATCGACGAGTGGTTTGAAAAGCAAGTTCAGGAATTTGTAGTGAAAGAGAATCACAGTGTAAAGCTGACCGCAGAGAAATGGAAGAATAAGTACATTTTCACGGAGATATACGAAATTTTCTTCATGACATTTGCAACCGAGCTCTAGGAGTGGCTGGCAAAGCTCGTGGACTTCCAGACGTGTTGGAAGGACGAACGGATCACGTAGTGGACTCCAGATTTGATCCAATAGTTAGAAAGAACCGATAATACCGTCACTCATAAAGTAGATCACTGGGTAGATAGCGTGTTGGGAGGATTTGTGACGGAATTTGCAATTGACCAGTTCGTGTCCTATTATGAGGTAGTGTGGAGGTTCTTCAAGGGTTTCTGAGGTAATTTTCTGAAAACCCTGCTATTACTGATTAATATCTTGTTGTGCAAAAAGATAATTCTGTGTAGTCATACAAAGTGAATGAGCTTCGATCAAAGCTAGGATACAACACGAAGTGGTAAATAGTACATAACTAATCAAGAAGGGGATAGATCTGTCTACAGTCTAGTAAGAAATTTAGTTGTGCATAGCCCTCCATCTACACCACCTTCGAACCCGCATAGGGGTAAGAGCTCACCTCCACCTCCACCAGAAGACGGTATGGCCTTGCACATGAAGCTACCCACCTTCAAGGGCATAGGGGATGAATATATGGATCAATTTTGGTTTGTCACAGGATCAATATAGACTGTGCAGAACGTGGCCAGCGATGTTGTGAAAAGGGCACATCTATCTCTTGCCTTTAAAGGAAGAGCCTTGGACTGGTATATGGGATACATAGCTTAGCATGAAAATGCGACCATTGAAGAGATTAAGAATGCCTTGAAGCAACAGTTCAAGAAGCCTAAGTCCTACTCTCAAATAGTGAATGATTTGAAAGATTTCAAGCAAGGACCATCTAAGTCTGTATGCGAAGCTGACCAACAGTTAAAAAAGGTAATCAGAGAAGGAGGATTTCTGTATGATGACAAGCAACACATTGAATGCTTCATTGCTATGTTATTTCCCCACCTACGCGTGCCAATGGGTCATAAAGCCATCGAATCGCAGGAAAAGGACTTCGAGATTGCTATGAAGCTAGAAGTTGCGCTAAGAGATGATACCCATTTAGGAGTACAACAGATACAAGGAAAGCTAGAGGAAATGCACATGGAAATCTAAAATCTGCAGAAGGAGCGAGGAACAGAGGCTAGCCTTGACAGATGGTGCATACGATGCAGGGTGAATGGCCACATCAAAGACAACTTCCCTCTGCTAGCAGACCACATGCAGGCTAGGGGACCCAGCCCGTTGCATCCTAGGGAAGCTGCAGGACCAAGTGGGCCAGTGTTGTGGTGCAATGATTGTCGCGTGGCTGGGCTGCATGATACCAGCCATTGCCCCCGCCTTGCCACATATGTCCCAGAAGTGAAGCAATAATGGTGCAGGTTTTGCAGATCTATAGGAAATGATGAAAATAACTGCTAGGCATATGATCTGATGATAGACCGAGGAAACCTATATAGGGTACAGTCGGATCCTTCCTCACCAAGATCCCCCTCAGGCATAGGTGGTTCCCCAGCTAGGGGCAGGGGAGGGGGACAGGGTGGAAGAACAAGTAGGGGGAGGGGGAAATTTATTTGTTATAACTGCAGAGAGGTAGGACACTTCGCAAGAGACTACCCAAACCTTGCAAGACAGTCCTGCAGATATTGCAGACAACTGGACCATGTGATTGAATATTGTCCAATTCTGATCGCAAAGATGTAGGAAAGTAGCAGACACCTACGCAAAATGTACAGAGGGTCAAGGTAGAACCTTGGGATGAAGAACCAAGCATTAATATCATTGCGCGCAGCTATATGGCCACCGGGGGAGCTGAGGAAAAAGCTGCGGCCGAGCCTCTTATTCAGAAAGAAGCCGCTAGACAAAACGGTTTGGACCTACAGAGGGAGATGGAAACCTTTGTCGCAGCTTTCCAAGACTTTGTTACGACTGAAGCATCTACTTCATAGACCCCTGCGAACCCTAAAGCAGAAGATGAGGTCAAAACATTCTTGCAGGCATGTATGAAGTTGTTGCGCAACCAACGGGTCGTAGAAAACCTTCAAGCCTTAATAGATAATTGCACAGAGAAAACTAATCCACCATTGGAAGTTAAGGATGTGCATAAATGATATAGGCATAAGAAGTGCACTTGTAGGGAAATGCGGCTAACCATGTGTTATTGCCTAAATCTACCTCAGGCTGAAAGAAGGCAAATTTCAGGGTAACATCAAACCACGCTCAGTCTGGTAGCTAGCCCTACCAGATCAGGAGAGGGCTCTCTCCGGGTCAATCTCAGCAAAGATAATCAATAAGGCTTGAGATGACTTGAAATAAAGGCTGATTTTAGGCTAGGTATATAGGTGAAGGAGTTTGATTTTGATTTTGGGGGTTTTTTTGGAAACAAAGGGAAAGGAAGTTTTGGGTTCGGGGATGAGGCCTAGTTTTTACATAGTTCTGAATGGGGCAAAGAAGGAAATTGTCTTGATTCTTTAAATTGAATGAATGGATAGTTTCAGACCAGTGAGGAGCTGAAGAGGGAAAGAGGCTTTCAAGAATCCTCTTCAAACAGATGAAAACATGGAAAATTAAACAAAACTAAAGGCAGAGCAAAGCAATCTAATGAATTCCACCTTTATAACTCATTTGTTTAATTTAAGAAGAAGGGAGAAGGGAAATGATACACATAAACATCAATGAACTTACAATAACATAGAGAAAAACACCATCAAAACACAGAGCCACATGGATCCAAAAGAGTGCTGCAAACCCTGGTCTATTCCTTTGCCAAAATTGCAGAGATGAAATGTACAATGAAGTGCCAAGCAATCTCAAGTGTCCAACCCTGAAAATGACTGAAGAATTACATGATATAGACAAGCCTAAATCATCCCCATGCCTCTAGGGGTCGATCTCATCATTCTAGGAGCTGTTTCAACCATATCTAAACTAAGAACTGGAAAATAGGCAATGAAACAACTTGCCTCTATATGATAGGAAACTGATTCATTCACTCACATTTCACCTTTTGGTGAATGAATCTACTAAGATGGGTAAAAATTTTCCCAAATTACATCATGGTCATGAAATTAAATCAAGGTACTCAAGAGTTACATGAAAAATTCAAACTAGCCAAAACTAGGCGAAAATATGAGTTGTTGAGTGAAAAATAGGCCAAATTTCCCAATGCGCCGCGCCTGAAATCTCTATGCGTAGCACAACTTTGAGGCTGATTTTGAGGGCCTTCCCGAAGTCCAAATTGAGTGCAGGATAGCTCGTTGGAACGCCCTACCTGTCTACTTTCCAACCCAAGTGGAATTTATGAATTTGGTTTCCATTTTCCCCTCCAGAAATCTAATCTCCCAACACTACTTCATGTGTGTCCAAAAAGTGGCAGAAAGGTCATTTTTGAGGTGTTTTTGACCCTTTAGGCAACCCAAAACTTGATAAAATCCTTAGGTAATGGGTAGGAATGCATAAATTTTCATGAAAAATCCAAAAATGAAAATTTTTCCTCCAAAAGGGCTGCCAATTATAAGCGCACGCCAAGTGGCGCTACGCGTCAGGCAAGAAAATCTGTTTTTAGCCCAAAAAATTCAAAATTGACAATTTTTTTCCCAAATTTCTTAAAATTTGGGTTGAATTTCCACCATCAAGCATTATTCTAAGCTAAAGAAGCTTCAGCCAAAATTTGGAGTGTATCATGCCTCTTACGACGCTTTAGTGCCCTTCTTAGCCTTGCTTTCAGGATCTTGATCCTTGCTTTGCAAACATGATTTCGTGCCCAATAGTGGTTCTTCATGTGCCTGAGCATGTTATTTTCCTTGTTTGCCTTCTCTAAGAGCTTCTCAAGATGATTTTTTACCCTCTCAAGCCAAGTCTCTCTATCAGCCTCAATCTCCCGGTCAATGGGTGTCATCTCGGTTTGGCTTCTTCGGGCAGCGTGCCGGTTCTCACGGATGTTTTGCAACTCCATGATTTTTTGCTGATCCTCCAACTGTTTGTTTCGCTGATCTAGGTAATTTATGATCCATTGAGCTCTCTGCAACTTGACGGTCAAGGTGTCAATCTTCGCCTTCTGCTCCTGAATGGTCTCTCTCAACTTTGAGCTTGGAGAGCTCAAATCCTCATCAATCAATATGAAATCAATATGCTGGCCTCCTGAAGGGACCTCATCCTACATGGGCCTCTTACCTCTATCCTGTACCTGTATTTGTGCTACTGATGATGGCAACGAGACCCCTTCCACCCCAGGTGGAGATAGTACTCGTTGCGCTGTTGTAAATAATACTCTGGTGCCTTTTTGATAAGTAACAAACACTGGCACACTGATAGGCTCTGTCTCGTGAAATTCAAGCTGATGTGAAGGCTCACCTGGCTCATGAACAACCTCCAGAGGAACCTAAGGAACTATGAAGAAATCACGGGAAATGAAATCCTCCCATGAGATACCCTGCAATCCAAGCTGATGTACAACCACGATCTTGATGAGTGCATAGTGATAAATACTGTTGTACTACTGCTCGGGAGTTTTCTTCTGCACAAGAGTGGTCATTCTCTCGATATTCCGGCGCATTAAATAAGGTATGTTCATCATCCTCACTCTCGTGAAATGCATCAATAACCTGATGTGGTAGGCATAGAGGCGTGAAAACCAGCCCTCACAACTGAAGTATCTGATAATGAGTTTCATCAGAGGTGCATAGGATTCTTTCAGGAACCAGAATGGGAACACTTTGCTGAGCTACCTCACAAAGCTAGGCCTGATGTATGGTTCATAATGTACTTTTTCCACCTGCTTTCTTTTGTTCCACTGTTCACCCCCATTCGGTATCCCGGTTGCTTGAGAAATGGTTTCTGGTGTCAAAGTGAAATTTACACCAGCAAGAGTTACCTGGCCATCATGTAAATGCAATACAAACAAATGAGCCAACTCCTGATGATGATGGATCCTAGCAATCATTTCACAATACTGATAGCATGACTTCTCTCGAAAACATGCCATGGCAAGTGGGCAAGCCTGCAATTGAGTCAATGAGGTGGGCTCTTCTCTCACATGTTTGCCACCTTTACGAGGCCTTCTAGGTGCATGTAGCTCAGTGGTAGAATCACTATCTCTGTCATATGATGTATCAGTGTTTGTCTCCATGGTGTTTCAAGGTCTATGTTGGCTTATATGAGAGGAAAATGAGAATCTGGTGCTTTGTTTCAATTGCCAAATGTGTGTCAGAGGAGAGGGACTGTAGGAGATATAGGACAATAGGAACAATGGGGTTTAATCAAATGATAACTTTCCTTTTGAAAGCTTTTGATTTGAAAAACTTAGGGACAAGGAACAGCCACTGGATTTTTTGGGATTTGGGGAAATTTTGCAAATGATAATAGGGATAATGGGAATGAAATGCTATGAGTGGCTTTGGATATAAGGGAATAGGGGAGGACTGTAATGATAATATTAATAGTGAGAGGGAGGAATAACAAGAGGGGAATGAAGTATTGGCACAAAATTACTATTAGAACACCAATTTCAAAACCCTAAGGAGCAATTTTTAACAAGGGAATAGCGTTTAAATTTTTTGGCATTGAAACTCTCATATTCAAACTCAATCAACACCAAATATTGTTAATGGAAATTTGAAAGTCTCATAAACTTACTTGGAACAAAGGAGGCCAATTTGTTTTGAAATTTGAGGGAAACGGCAACAAATTTTGTGTTTTGGCCCTGTGTGCCGCGATAGTGGCCCAGTGCACCACGACCGTTGTGTGCGCCATGCCAGTTCAACTTTGCACTGAGGTGAGCGGCCCTGTGCGTCGTGCTCAACCAGTGCGCCGCGCTCAACACTCAATGCGCCACGACAGTAAACTCACCCACAGTTTCGGCCTTCAAACACTGTTTCACTTCCTCCACTATTTCTCTTGGCTCTTTGATGACTTTGGCATGCAAATGAAGTTTTTCATTTGGAAAGATCTTATGTATACAAAGGATTTTTTATTTTTGATTTGAAAAAACCCACATTTGTAATGTTTGAACTTTGACACTTTTCACATAAACTCTGTTTTTGTTTCCTTTATGATTTTTGAGCTGAATGACGAATCTCTTGTCTATCTTTGCAGGGATAACTGGCATGTGATTTTAGCAAAGGTGACCATGGTTGCGCCTGAAGAAATTTACAACTGAAAAAACTTTGAAAATTACATTGCATTTATTACAAACGGATAAAACAGACAATTTTTCTTCAAAACAGAGTTTTGAAAAAAAATCATTATCAAGCATTATGACGATGAAATTTTTGCAATGAAAACCTTTTCAAACCTCCCTCATGTGCTTGCTAACATTATTAGACATTCTGAAGCCTAAATTAATGAAACCCTAGACCTAATGAGACTAAAAACCCTAAAATGACTCTTTGTTGACCAAGAGACCAAAAATGACTGTAAATGATTGTAAATTATTTCGATGAACAAAAACGGACCAACAGGTACATGACATGAGGGATATGAGTGACAAGACCCTTCCGTCAGATGATCCATGCTCCTAATGGAATGCAGCTAACTAAAATTAGTGAGACACCTAAAATGAAATGCAACAAGAGAAATTTGATCTCTGACGGAGGGATGAAGGTACCAACTCTAACATTGGCTCCAATGGGGATGGTAGCTCCTTGGAGGTGCCAAGAACTACAGATTTCTGGGAGAGTAGGCAGTGCCTTCATCCATTGGGCTATGGAGTCCATAACTTCAACAATTCAACACAAGACTTTTGACTCACTTTATTGACTGAAAATTTGACTCAAACTGACTCAATTTTGAAACCAAAATGACTGAAAGACCTGACTCGACAAATTCAAACCAAAGCTGAAATCAATATTCAGAGTTATAGCTTTCACTTCAGGCCCCAAACTGAAGAAAAGATCACAGCACAGACTTGCAATGAAACTGAAATAAATGGTATGTACAGTGACAATGTAAACAACAGAAAACATTTCAGAAATGATACCGCTTGAGCAGCCGACCATTGATCGGCCCTCCTGGACAATCTTCCCTATTCATCTCTTTCAGAAGAAAAGCATTCTCACCCCGGTATGCATCAAGTTTAAAGGGTCCTTTCCAGAGATTTTCGAACTTACCATGCTTACCCTTTTCCTCGTTTCTTGCATCCCATTTCAGCACCACTTCTTCCAATTGAAATTTGTCCGCTTTGGCTTTTCTGTCATATATTTTCTTAATTCTCTCTTGTATCTTGAATGTGTTTTGGAAAACTTCTTCTCTCGTCTACTGCAAATGGATCATTTGATTTATTATTCTTTGCATATGATCATCTTCACTGCCAGCTTCCTGTAGAAGTTTGACCATTGGAACTGCGAGAGAGGTAGGAAACACCGTGTCAAATCCATATACTAGCTCAAAAGGGGACATACCAATGGATTTCTTCTGACTCACTTGATCTGCCCAAATTGCATTAACCAACTTCTTATGCCAACTTTTCTTGTTTATTTCCAACAACTTTTTAATAATGTTGACCAAAGATTTGTTGGAAGACTCCGCCAATCCGTTGCCTTGTGGATGATAAGCGGTTGAGTGTCCCAAAATGATGTGATACTTGTTACAAAACTCAACCATCCTTTTTGATTTGAAAGATGCTGCGTTATCAGTAATTAACTTATTCGGGCAACCAAAACGGGACAAAATATTATTCTCAAGGAACGAAATAATTACCGAATTTGTAGCTTGCTTGGTGGGAATTGCTTCAATCCATTTCGTGAAATAATCTGTCGCTGTTAGGATCCACCTATGCAGAGTTGAAGAAGCAGGATGGATTTCGCCAATGAAATCCAAACCCCACTGCTAAAAAAGAGCACTTACCTCAATGGGCTTAAGCGGAAAAGGCTGCAATTTCTTCCTCCCTTCAAAAATCTGACATTCATGACAGCTTTTGACAGTCTTATACACATCAGCAAAAAGTGTCAGCCAATAATATCCCGCTTTCAAAATCTTGTTGGCCGTTGTTTTCCAAAAAAGGTGACCCCCGCAATCTCCCTTATGAAAATCCTCCATAACCTGCTTTTCTTCTTCTTCAACCAAACAATTCAACAAAACACCATCGGGATCTTTCCAATAGAGTGAATTATTCAAAATACAAAACTTAGCAGCCTTCAATTTCAGAGTTCTACTTTTGTTTCTAGCCATGCTAGGCGGTGGTGACAAATTTTGAAGCACATATACAATATCTGAATACCAAAGAGAAAGAAAAATGATTTTTGATACCTGAACTGATGAAATTTCCTCATTCTCCTCGGACATAGCAGCAATGAGATTAATGTCCAAGGCATGTAAATTTGTTTCAGCCATTAGCTTAGCCAGCCCTTGTCCTTTGATAAGCTTTGTAGGCTTTATCTCCACATCATACTCCGACAAGGCAGCAATCCATTTGCCTCGTCTCCCTTCTGGATCTGTTTGTACTAAAACATCCTTAACATCAGCGTTAGGAACATAAGAAAGAATATGAGAATGCAAAATATATACCCAAAAATCTTTCAATGCTTTCACTAAAGCAAGAGCCTGCTTTTCACTGATGTTATACTTTAAGGCTGCATCTCTTATGGTTCGGCTGAAAAAAGAAATTGGTTTTTCATGCTCATCTCTTTTCTGCATTAATACTGCTACCATAGTATGCTCTGAGGCAAATGAAAACAAAATAAAATCCTGAGTATAGTCCAGGCTGATCAAAACCGGAGCTGAAGAAAGAATCAACTTCACTAAATTGAAAGACTTTACTGCCTCCTTGGTCCACTTCACTACATTGTATTTATTAAGCATGTTTTTAATCTCTCTTAGATGTTCGGCAAGATTAGGCACAAAGCGACGTAAGAAATTCATCTTACGATTGAAGGATTGGATCTCCTTTTTGTTCCTGGGAAGATCAATTTGCTGAATAGCTTCTACTCGAGCTAGGTCAATACGGATGCCATCTTTTGAGATAATATGACCAAGAAGTTTGTCTTCATCCATGGAAAACAAACTCTTCTTTGGATTTAGCGACACACCATACTTTCTACATCGCTGAAAAACAATCTTCAAACGGTAAAGGTGCTCTTCATCAGAATTAGAAAATACTGTCAAATCATCAAGATACACAACTAGGAAAACATCCTTCTCATTTGCAAATGCCATATCCATTACTCGCTGAAATGTTGCACCAACATTCTTCAAACCGAAAGGCATTTTAGCATAATGGAAAGTTCCCCACGAAGTGGTGAACGCTGTTTTGTCTCTATCATCCTCATGGACCAGAATTTGGTTATACCCGGAATAACCATCGAGCAGCGACATACGAGATGCTCCAACTACTCGCTGAAGTATGTGATCCATTTTGGGCAACAGATAATTATATTTCAAATAAACCTTATTCAGATTCCTAAAATCAATGCACAAACGAATCTCACCTGTCTTCTTGCGTACGGGCACTAAATTGGAAATCCAATCTGAAAATCTTATAGGAACAATGATACCAGCCTTGTACAACCGATTGACTTCCTTCTCAATTGAGGGCAACAACTTTGGATTTATCCTTCTCAACTTCTGCTTGAAAGGCTTTTGATTTGGCTTAATAGGAATGGTGTGCTGAATTATATTGGTATCATATGTCTTCAAATCTGAATATTCCCAAGCAAATACATCAGCAAAAGAAGACAATAAACTAACATATTTTACTTTTACCTCTGGTGACAATGCTTTGGACAATTTCACCATATTTGGATTCTTAGCTGATCCAATGTTCACATCTTCAACTCCCTTTTCAGTTGGCCGCAAGGTTGGTTTTTTAGCTACGTCATCTTGATCGAAGAGCTCCTCTAAAGGTATTAGACCTTTAGGAATGACATTATCTTTCAGCTGCAACACTTCCATCTGATTTACTTGCACATCAGCCTCACCATCATCATGCTCCATATCAATTGTAGTGTCTTTGAATTTACCTTTGTTTTGCAGAAATTCATCAATCTCTTCATCATTTTGGAACACTTGCCAATACCTTTGATTTTCCAGGATAGTCGGACGATGTTTCACATGAATTTCAAATTTGTTACTTGAGTTCATCAGAATCTTCAAATTACTCACTGCCTTTGCAAGTGCATCTGCAATACCATTCTGAATACGAGGGATACGAGTCAAAGTATAGTCTGAAAACAATTTCAAGATATCAAGAACAACATTTTGGTAAGCCCGCATTCGAGGATGCTTAGCTTGGAATTCACCTTTCACTTGCTTAATTACCAACTCGGAGTCGCCATACACTGCAATCCTCTTAGCATTCAAATTTCTAAGAATTTTCAGACTAGCAATCAAAGCTTCGTATTCTGCCTCATTATTCGAACAATCAAAAGCTAATTTATAAGAACAAACCCTTACATTACTCGGTACCTTGTTTGGGGCAGAGAAAGGGCTACGTACCCAAATTCCAATTCCAGCACCATCACTTCCTACTGCACCATCGAAATCCATGGTCCACAAACCATCTTCATCTTCTTCCAAGTGCTGAAATTATATTTGCTCTGTTATTTCTGCTTGTTGTCCATCAACTTTTTGCTGCTGTCGGAAGGCTGATTGCTCAGTGGAACTCTCAAGTTCTTGTCTCTCTTTCTTCAAAACCTCTATAAAATTCTCAGTGATTTCTGGAATGTCCTCTGCTCCAACTAACTGACTATTTACATCATTGAAACTATCTGAATACAAAACAAATGACTCTAAATCTGTATGTACATAATTAATTGGATGATTTACCGGTTTCTCCTTGCTAGTAATCATATATTTCATCTTTTGTTCCTGATATAATCTTCTCATCTGACCGAACACAAGAATGGTAGCATAGGAGAAATCAAGCTGCAATGTTCCCTTTAGTTTCGCTCCCCAAGATATGGAAAGAAGCATGCCAAATCTAGGAGGAATATCCGCCACAACCACATCCATCAAAACATTCTTAGTCGGAATCTGATCTAAACTAACCACCAAGTCTTTGATAAGCCCAATGCATCTTACTCTACTAGAACCGAAAGAATAAAGATCATGATACTTCCTAGTGATGGCCAATCCTAATTTCTCCATGATTGCTCTCGGCATGAGATTATGAGATGCTCCGGAATCAAACATGGCATTATGTAACACAAAATCATGCAATCTAAGGCTGATATAAAAAGGAGGCACATCACTATCTGGAGACTCACCATCCAATGCTGGTCCAAATATCAACTCAGGTTGGTCATCTTCCACATTCACCATATCAGACATTGGATCGAAATTCAGAATTTTAGACACCTGACCCTTATAACTGCTATTCTTCATCAATTCAGTCAAAGGAATGGAAACTTTTAACTTAGCAATTTCACTCTCTAAGTTAAAAACTGAAGTTTTTTCTACCTCTTTGGCTGGAACATCCTTCTTTTCAGCTTTCTCCCTCAATACAATTGGCTAATTAGATCTTTCATTTGCTGATGGGGATTTTCTAGTAGTAGGATCAGCTATCTCTTTTCCCTTATTTTGTGCAACAGGTGCATCATTCTTTGGTGTTGAAACTTCCTTTCTCTTTTGGATTGGATTGATAGGCACATCTCTATTTCTAAGTGAATATTGACGCTGCTGGGCAGACAAAGCATTCATATAACCTCTCTGATACTCATCTGACTCTTCTTCAAGAACTGTCTCATTTGCCAAGATGAAATCCTCATCTTTTTGTACAACTGAAATTTCTGCATACTCCTCATCTTCAGTGATAAAAGTTGGAAAATCATCAGGTGTAAAGAATTTATTCTCTTCCCCTATTACATTATCTTCATCATCTGATTCCAGACCAACAAAATTCTGCTGTAAAGGTGTCTTTACCTGCTGTTGTACTGGCGGTTCTTGTGCTCGCTGCTCTCGTTGTTTGATCCTGAATTGTGGTTGCTGCTGGCCACGGAAGTTAGGATTTCTAATTTGCGGTTCAGGCGTATCAAGTGTTAATCTTTCAATCATCTTTTCCACCTTGCGAAGTACTTGATATGAAGTAGAAGCCTCTTCCTTTATTACCACTTTCTTTTCAGCTCTCAATCTAGCTCTCTTGTCATCCAAATTAGCTTCAACACTCACTGCAATTTTCTGCATGTCCTCCAAAGTGGTCGGATATCTTTCTTGTAATTGATAGGCCATGTCCGGATCAAAACCATTTGGAAATTTAAGCAAAGCTGACCTCCTAGATGGCCTTAAATCATCAGGAATTGCATTGTAAACCGCATTAAATCTAATACAATAATCTTGGACAGACTCACCAACGTTCCGCTTGATCTTGGTATATTCAGAAGTGATCTGAAGAGGATCTTTCTTTACTTCCCATCGATCTAGGAATTGTCTCTGAAGGTCATCCAATGTAGCAATACTCCTAGGATGCAAAGCTCTGAACCACTTTCTTACTTCACCTCCAAAGGTTTGCACAAATAATCTCATGGTCACATTTTCTGCATCGATCTCATGAATGTCAAAGAAATCTGTCATTCTATCAACATGTTGCTGAGCAGGAACACTTTAAGGAGTACCATCAAACAATGGAATCTTACTTTGATAATCAGCGGGCATGTCATCCAAGTTTTGAGGCTGCAACACAGGAGGTGAAAATCGGGCAGCCATTGCTCTTGGTGGATTTACAATCGGATTTGGAAATATGGGAGGAGTCGGAGCAGTTGATGTATGAGGTGTCGATGGAGGTGATACTATTGCATATTGTTGATCAGAAATAGATGGTTGCACGGGAATGGTAGGAATGAAAGGAGGCTCGGTATGAACCTGTGAATCGGAAGTAACTGCTGATGGCCCAAGTGTTTCGGATGCAGACTCTATAAACTCGGGAATGTTTGTTGCCACAATGGAATTTTGAATATTCAAGATGTAACTATCAATGGATCTATTATCCTGTTCAATTTCAAGATACTTGATAAACTCTAGATTTATGACCGTAGAACCAATAGCACTTTCAAACTTCGTCTCAAACAACGACAATTCAAATTGTTCGTCAAATTCAAGATCTTCAAGGTACTCAAAAACAGCGATACATGAATGAGATTTGAATAGAGGAATCATAGGACTTTCTCGACGAAGAAATATTGAAATAAGATTGGGATTTTCATACACTGGAGGTGGATCGGGATCCGGATTTGCTCTAGTATGTCTTCTAGAAGCCAGTGTTGTGAATTATTTTCAAAAATCAAAGGGACAAAACCAACTTGTTCAGCCTATCAAATTCTAGACTCATCACCCAAAAGTCTAGAACGATCTTATGTACTGGGGGAAATCTACAAGTCAAGTTTCACATTTACAAACTAGACCGGAGATTTACTGAAGCAACGTTTATCTACTTTCGCTAATGCAAAGAAAGAGCGTTTCGAAGGCTACCTGGCATAACTTCAGGCTCCGTTTGTAGCTTATAAAACAAATAAAACTAACAAGAAAACCATTTTATTCCCCAGTATGGTCGCCACTATGTTATTGCCTAAATATACCTCAGGCTGAAAGAAGGCAGAGTTCAGGGTAACATCAAACCACGCTCACTCTGGTAGCTAGCCCTACCAGATCAGGAGAGGGCTCTCTCCGGGTCAATCTCAGCAAAGATAATCAATAAGGCTTGAGATGACTTGAAATAAAGGCTGATTTTAGGCTAGGTATATAGGTGAAGGAGTTTGATTTTGATTTTGGGGGTTTTGTTGGAAACAAAGGGAAAGGTAGTTTTGGGTTCAGGGATGAGGCCTAGTTTTTGCAGAGTTCTGAATGGGGCAAGGAAGGAAATTGTATTGATGCTTTGAATTGAATGAATGGATAGTTCAGACCAGTGAGGAGCTGAAGAGGGAAAGAGGCTTTCAAGAATCCTCTTCAAACAGATGAAAACATGGAAAATTAAACAAAACTAAAGGCAGAGAAAAGCAATCTAAATAACTCCACCTTTATAACTCATTTGTTTAATTTAAGAAGAAAGGAGAAGGGAAATGATACAAATAAACATCAATGAACTTACAATCACATAGAGAAACACACCATCAAAACACAGAGCCACATGGATCCAAAAGAGTGCTGCAAACCCTGGTCTATTCCTTTGCCAAAATTACAGAGATGAAATGTACAATGAAGTGCCAAGCAATCCCAAGTGTCCAACCCTGAAAATGACTGAAGAATTACATGATATAGACAAGCCTAACTCATCCCCATGCCTCTAGGGGTCAAGATCATCATTCTAGGAGTTGTTTCAACCATATCTAAACTAATAACTAGAAAATAGGCAATGAAACAACTTGCCTCTATATGATAGGAAACTGATTCATTCACTCACATTTCACTTTTTGGTGAATGAATCTACTAAGATGGGTAAAAATGTGCCCAAATTACATCATGGTCATGAAATTACATCAAGGTACTCAATATTTACATGAAAAATTCAAACTAGCCAAAACTAGGCGAAAATATGAGCTGCTGAGTGAAAAATAGGCCAAATTTCCCAATGCGTCGCCCCTGAAATCTCTATGCGTAGCACAACTTTGAGGCTGATTTTTAGGGCCTTCCCAAAGTCCAAATTGAGTTCAGGATAGCTCGTTGGAAAGACCTACGTGTCTAATTTCCAACCCAAGTGGAATTTATGAATTTGGTTGGCATTTTCCCCTCCAAAAATCCAATCTCCCAACACTGCTTCCTGTGTGTCCAAAAAGTGGCAGAAAGGTCATTTTTGAGGTGTTTTTGACCCTTTAGGCAACCCAAAACTTGATGAAATCCTTAGGTAATGGGTAGGCATGCATAAATTTTCATGAAAAATCTAGAAATTCAAATTTTTCCTCCAAAAGAGCTTCCAATTATAAGCGCGCGCCAAGTGGCGCTACACATGGGGCAAGAAAATATGTTTTTAGGCCAAAAAATTCAAAATTGACAAAATTTTTCCCAAATTTCTTGAAATTTGGGCTGAATGTCCACCATCAAGCACTATGTTGGGCCAAAGAAGCTTCAGCCAAAATTTGGAGTCTATCATGCCTCTTACGATGCTTTAGTGCCCTTCTTAGCCTTGCTTTCAGGATCTTGATCCTTGCTTTGCAAACATGATTTTGTGCCAAATAGTGGTTCTTCATGTGCCTGAGCATGTTATTTTCCTTTTTGGCCTTCTCCAACAGCTTCTCAAGATGAATTTTTACCCTCTCAAGCCAAGTATTTCTATCAGCCTCAATCTCTCGCTCAATGGGTGTCATCTCGGTTTGGCTTCTTCGGGCAACTTGCTGGTTCTCACAGATGTTTTTCAACTCCATGATTTTTTGTTGATCCTCCAACTATTTGTTTCACTGCTCCAAGTAATTTATGATCCATTTAGCTCTTTGCAACTTGAAGGTCAAGGTGTCAATCTCCGCCTTCTGCTCCTGAATGGTCTCTCTCAACTTTGAGCTTGGAGAGCACAAATCCTCATCAGTCAATATGAAATAAGTATCCTGGCCTCCTAAAGGGCCCTCATCCTGCATGGGCCTCTTACCTTTGTCCTATACCTGTACCTGTACTGCTGATGACAGCAACAAGACCCCTTCCACCCCAGGTGGAGATAGTACTCGTCGGGCTGCTGCAAATAATACTCTGGTGCCTCTCTGATAAGTAACAAACACTGGCACACTAATAGGCTCTGTCTCGTGACCTTCAGGCTGATGTGAAGGTTCACCTGGCTCATGAACAACCTCCGGAGGAACCTGAGGAACTATGAATAAATCACGGGAAATGAAATCCTCCCATGAGATACCCTGCAATCTAAGCTAATGTACAACCGCGATCTTGATGAGTGCATAGTGATAAATACTGTTGTACTGCTACTCGAGAGTTTTCTTCTACACAAGAGTGGTCATTCTCTTGATATTCTGGCACATGAAATAAGGTATGTTCATCATCCTCACTCTCGTGAAATGCATCAATAACCTGATGTGGTAGGCATAGAGGCGTGAAAACCGGCCCTCACAACTGAAGTATTTGATAATGAGTTTCATCAGAGGTGCATAGGATTATTTCAGGAACCGAAATGGGAACACTCTCCTGAGCTGCCTCACAAAGATAGGCCTGATGTATGGTTCATAATGTACTCTGTCCACCTGCTGTCTTTTTTTCCACTGTTCACCCACATTCGGTATCCCGGTTGCTTGAGAAATGGTTTCTAGTGTCAAAGTGAAATTTACACCAGCAAGAGTTACCTGACCATCATGTGAATGCAATACAAACAAACGAGCCAACTCCTGATGATGATGGATCCTAGCAATCATTTCACAATACTGATAGCATTACTACTCTCGAAAACATGCCATGGCAAGTGGGCAAGCCTGCAATTGAGTCAATGAGGTGGGCTCTTCTCTCACATGTTTGCCACCTTTACGAGGCCTTCTAGGTGCATGTAGCTCATTGGTAGAATCACTATCTCTATCATATGATGTATCAATGTCTGTCTCCATGGTGTTTCAAGGTCTATGTTGGCTTATATGAGAGGAAAATGAGAATTTGGTGCTTTTTTTCAATTGCCAAATGTGTGTCAGAGGAGAGGGACTGTAGGAGATATAGGACAATAGGAACAATGGGGTTTAATCAAATGATAACTTTCCTTTTGAAAGCTTTTGATTTGAAAAACTTAGGGACAAGGAACAGCCACTGGATTTTTTGGGATTTGGGGAAATTTTGCAAATGAGAATAGGGATAATGGGAATGAAATGGTATGAGTGGCTTTGGATATAAGGGAATAGGGGAGGACTGTAATGATAATATTAACAGTGAGAGGGAGGAATAACAAGAGGGGAATGAAGTATTGGCACAAAATTACTTTTAGAACACCAATTTCAAAACCCTAAGGAGAAATTTTTAAAAAGGGAATAGGGTTTAAATTTTTTGGCATTGCAACTCTCATATTCAACCTCAATCAACACCAAACATTGTTAATGGCAATTTCAAAGTCTCATAAACTTACTTGGAACAAAGGAGGCCAATTCGTTTTGAAATTTGAGGGAAATGGCAACAAATTTTGTGTTTCGGACCTGTGTGCCACGACAGTGGCCCAGTGCGCCGCGACCGTTGTGCGCGCTGCGCCAGTTCAACTTTTCACTGACGTGAGTGGCCCTGTGCGCCGCGCTCAACACCCAATGCGCCGCGACAGTAAACTCACCCACAGTTTCGGCCTTCAAACACTGTTTCACTTCCTCCACTATTTCTCTTGGCTCTTTGATGACTTTGGCGTGCAAATGAAGTTTTGCATTTGGAAATATCTTATGTATACAAAGGATTTTTTATTTTTTATTTGAAAAAACCCACCTTTGTAATGTTTGAACTTTGACACTTTTCACATAAACTCTGTTTTTGTTTCCTTTATGATTTTTGAGTTGAATGACGAATCTATTGTCTGTCTTTGCAGGGATAACTGGCATGGGATTTTAGCAAAGGTGACTAGGGCTGCGCCTGAAGAACTTTACAACTGAAAAAACTTTGAAAATTACATTGCATTTATTACAAACGGATAAAACAGACAATTTTTCTTCAAAACAGAGTTTTGAAGAAAAATCATTATCAAGCATTATGACGATGAATTTTTTGCAATGAAAACCTTTTTGAACCTCCCTCATGTGCCTGCTGACATTATTAGACATTCTGAAGCCTAAATTAATGAAACCCTAGACCTAATGAGACTAAAAACCCTAAAATGACTCTTTGTTGACCAAGAGACCAAAAATGACTATAAATGATTGTAAATGATTTCGATGAAAAAACACGGACCAGCAGGTACATGACATGAGGGATATGAGTGACAAGACCCTTCCATCAGATGATCCATGCTCCTAATGGAATGCAGCTGACTAAACTGAGTGAGACACCTAAAATGAAATGCAACAAGAGAAATTTGATCTCTAACGGAGGGATGAAGATACCGACTCTAACACCATGAAAATTGGAAATTATGAAATGGATCAGGTTATTTTAGACTGCCCAAACAAAATTTGCAGCGAATGGGATAACCTAATTTAGAATGGTCCACTGCCCAGCTGCGCATGGCCAATTAGCAAAACTCATACTGTTGGGAAGGCTATCACAGATCGTGGTGGATATCGCAGGAGTTAAGGTTCGGGTTGAATTTGAGGTCATTCATATTGTAGAAGATGTGGACCCCTACCCTGCGCTCCAAGGATTGGATTGGGCCATAGATATGGGAGGTATCATCAACCTCAAGAAGAGAAGCATGGTGTTTGAAAATGAAGGAACTCAGGTGATAGTACCCCTAGACCCAGCGGAAGGAAAAAGGTATACAGAGCCAATACGTGAAGAAGAGGAGGTGGATCACGTCTACAAGCTAACTACGCGGGACGAATACTAGATCAACCCTGCAGCCAATGGTGTGCTTTGCTGGGAGAAGGATAACGAATGCTTCTCGGACTCCAAAGGAGAAATGTAAATTTGGAAAAATCGATTACATGTTGTCTCTTCGCTACGCTGCCTGCGAATCACAAGGGACTTCCAATGCATATCCTCAGAGGTAATAGAACTGCCCTACTTTTATGGTTTCAGTAGTATTAAGGAGTTTTTTTTAACATTTGAAGCTGAGGTTCCAAGAGAACGAAGGCTATGGGCCCTTAATCTAGCCATGCACGCAACGCCTGCAAGATGGTGGGACACGCATAAGGGGGCGTTCCAGGACTGGGAGGAATGTTGGGACATGATAATCCTGTGATTTGAGCCTCCAGTTGATGTGCGTGTCAAGACGTTTCTTGGCCCAGTAGATCTGCGCGAACACTTGTTTGCTTGGATGGAGAAGTGGTGTGACCGGACTATAGAAGAATGGGTTCACTTGTTTATTCATGATTTGGGACCAATTCCCACTGCATGGTACTTAGATGAAGAGCTACATCAGTGCACTCGCCACTAGGAAACTCTAAAGGATGAATTCATGGGGACATTCAGATTGACAAGGGGCTTGGAGGCGCTTGAAAAAGCTCTGCAAGATATAGATACCTTTTTATTTGGTGAATCCAGCCCTTACGCAACCTTTGGGACACCAACATGGGAGACCCAGATGGATAATATTTCCAACTGCCACAATATGATATTAGAAGAGCACTATGAGGATCCCCGCAGTGTCTTGATCCCAGAGTCGGAGGGAGAATGCGCATTGCAGGACCTCCACTACAAACTGTGGATGTGACAAAGCCTTTGAAGCTGCGAGAAGTCAACATTAGTATGGGCAAGCAACCTAAGTTGGCAAAAATTGGGGACTACTAGGATGAGGATACCATAAGCAAAGTTGAAAAATTACTCACAGAATATCAAGACTTATTCCCGACAAAGTTTTCGGAGCGCAAGGGGATCATAGGGGACTTAGGGGTTATGTGCATCACGTTGAAACCAGATGCGCGCCCTGTGAAGCAGTGCCCTTATCGGCTGAATCCTAAGTATAAGTAGAAGGTTAATGAAGAAATCAATAATATTCTCACCACAGGTATCATCGAACTAGTCAAACAGTCGGATTGGGTAAGCCCAATGGTGGTTCAGGAGAAGAAAACGAAGGGGGAAATTCGAATGTGTGTGGACTTCTGTGAACTAAATGATGCCTTTGTACATGATGCCTTTCTGACACCATTCTCAGATGAAATCTTGGATAGCTTAGGAGCCCAAGAGGCGTACTCATTCACTGACGGGTTCTCAGGCTACCATTAGACCAGAATTGTACCAGAAGATCGCAGAAAAACTACGTTTGCCACTGAATGGAGATCCTTCTAGTATGTGGTCATGCTGTTTGGACTCAAGAATGCCCCTACTATCTTCTCACGAGTAGTAGTCGTAGTTTTCAAAGAATTCATCCACAACTTTTTGGAGGTTTACTTTGATGACTGGACTGTCTTTGGCTTAGTAAAGACGCATGTTTCAAACCTACGCATGATGTTGGATTCCTGTAGAAAGCACCAAATTTCCCTGAATATCAAGAAATGTATCTTCTGCATACTCTTCGAAATCTTGCTTGGACATATAGTTTGCCGACATGGACTGGTGGTTGACCCTGCGAAAGTTGCAGTTATCATCAATCTGGTAGTACCTACAACTGAGAAACAACTGTGTTCAATCCTCGGACATACGAGCTACTACACTAAGTTAATTCAGGGATACATGGTGATCACAACACCTCTGGAAAATATGCTTAAGAAGGATGTTTCATTTTTTTTGGATGACGAGTGTCAGAAGAGCTTTGAGCTACTCAAGGAAAATATGGTCTCTATGCCTATCCTTATTTTTCCTGATTGGGCAAAAGTATTTCATGTTCACGTTGATGCTTAAGGAATCACCCTGGGAGTGATCCTTACACAGGCTGGAGATGGAGACATTGATCACCCAGCTACTTTGAGCAATGGAAAACTCCTCTTGGGTGTGGAGCGCAGTGAATTAAGGCGCCAAGCACCACAGAGTTGGCAGAGAGAGGGGCCGGGCCTAGCTGCTGGTCTCATATGCATTACTGGTATATAATGCAAGACTATCTGTTAGACACTTAAAATTTTCTGAAAAGCTAAAGATCATTTGGATTCACACAGAATAAGATTGTGTTAAAGGGCTAACTGCTTACGGCTTATGTTCTAGAATATGACTTTGAGATCAAGATTATGATAAGAGCTTCGAAATGCTGTCCATCACTTGTCCCGAATCTATACAGTGCACCCACCACCCGAAGAAGGATTGTCTATTGGGGTAAGAATTTGTTTTTCTATCAAGGAAGTTGATGGTCACTTCACTCCACATCATCCAGCCTCGATCATACGGTACCTTACTATATTCATGCAACAAAAAGAGCCGTAACCGATACCTACTATCATCGCAATGTCTGATATAAGTCGAGCATATGAGGTGTTTGATAATAAGACTAGACATGAATAAGATGCTATCTTAACTCGATTATCGGTAATGAGGTCACTACGTAGGGAAAGAAATGACGCAAAACATCTTATGAGCTGGACTATGGTGGCCTACCTTGCATACTGCCTCTCACGACTATTGTAAAGCTTGTGATACATGCCAATGAATAGGAAGGCCATTACGTAAAGATGAAATTCCCCTTCCATCGCAAATGGCCCTACAGGATTTTGACAAATGGGCCATCGATTTTGTGGGACACATCAATCCACCTGGAAAGAAGACAGGTGTGCGTTACATCATAAATACCACAGACTATGTAACCAAGTGGGCCGAAGCACAAGCGGTGAAGGATTGCACTGCCGATACCACTGCACACTTCATCTTTGAGTAGATTCTGACCCGATTTGGATGTCAGAAAATCTTGATGAGCGATAGAGGTACGCAATTTGTTAATGAGACAATACAGGCCTTGATGGAAGAATTATGGATCCATCATGTGAAATTCACTCCTATCATCCTTAGGAAAATGATGTGGTTGAAGCATTCAATAAAGTATTGGAGAATTCACTAACTAAGGTCTGTAACGTCGATTGCAGTGATTGGGACATGCACATCCTGTCTGTTCTTTGGGCCTCCCGAACCACTTGTAAGAAGTTAACAAGGAAAACACCATTTAGGATGGTCTACAGCAAGGAGGCCATTATGCCCATGGAATATATTGTTCCTAGCTTGCGCATTGCGGCCTTTACGAATATGGTGGAGCTTGATATCATGGAGGAGCATTTAGTGCAGCTTGTGGCCTTGGAGGAAGACTGTTTCATTTATAAATTCCATCAACAGGTTCAGAAGGCACGAGAAAAGGCATGACATGATTGACATATTCATCAAAAGACCTTTGTGAAGGATGACTTAGTCCTGCTATATGATAGCTAGTTTGCGAAACACCCGGGGAAGTTCCGATAGCACTGGCTTGGGCCCTATACAGTTAAGGAAATCATGGATGGCGGAGTTCTTCGGTTAGCTACCCTGCACGATGATATGCTACCTGGCTATATCAATGGCAGTCGGCTAAAACCATACGGATCAAATGACTATATGGCCGAAGTAGTTGTATGCAGTGGGGCAGACCCACCACGGAAGGTAAGCACAATAGGAACCATGCTACGCACAGGGGGTAGCCGTAGGATTGGAAGCCCGGGGTGGTGTGTCGAAGGCGCATGAATAAACTCAAAACATAGTAGGTGTGTTGGCTGCACGAGCGTACGCTGAGCATATAGGAGGTGCGCTGGGAGCACAGGAGATACGCTAAAAGCGCAGGGGTGTGCTGGGAGCACAAGGGCGTGCTGAGAGCACTAGGGGTGCGAAAAATAGCCATTCGAACAGTCAAATTAGGTAAAAAGAAAAAGTTACTATTGGAAGGAGTGGGCGGTCGGCATTTAATGAAGATATTTTCGAATATTTTTTACCATTTACATGATGATAAGTTCTGGATAAGATTTACCCAACCATTGGTTGATCACAAAGGTTATAAAAGTTGAAGGATCGAGCAGAAAAGGGTTTCGTGTTTCCTGAGAAATTTGTACTTTGCGAATTTTTCCTTGCCAAGTTTCTTCTTTAAGATTTTCTGTGCCTATTACGCTCTGTTCATGTTTTAGTAACCGACACCCTCTGATAGTAGAAATCCCGAGTTTGTTTGTTGCCCCAGTATGACGACCACTAATCCTGCTAAATACTCAGCACTAGTGACCTCGGCAGAGCAAGAAACCAAGGAAGTGGTGAAGATTGAGTCCAAAGCCGAAGAAGTTATCTCCACACTGAGCCCAATCATGAAGAAGGGCAAGGAAAAAGAACAAGGCTCAAGGAAAGCCCTGAAATCTGCAAAATGGGCTAGGGTGAAGCCTTGTACTTCCCCAAGAAATGTAAAATCCCCACGAGCGATGCCCTAGGTGTGTACTATGGCTCGGGAAAAGGCCCAGGCTGTCAAACCAATCAATTGGTTACCCCCTTTTTTTCGGCTGCACAGGCCCTTGACACACACGTCGAAGAACCTCGACAGCCTGATCACCTACTTGCAGATGCTGCTGACCTCGGGAGAGGTCCCCATTATTGCGAACCTTTTGGAAGGCTCCATGAGATAAATTTTGTTGATCATGACTTGGCCAGTTTGGAGGCTTTCCCTGAGTTAGCCCATGAATTATATCTTGAAATAATATAGGATGACGATGGGATAAAAATTGTCCCTGTGAGCTGGGTACGTGGAGTGGCAGGGTCCGGGCTATTAAATCTACTAAGGATGCCACATATCGGCCACTACAATATCACGAATCGTCTTGTGCATCAATTTCTCGCCCTGGTCCATGATGGGTGTTTATGGATCCAAGATCGAATCCCTATCGACGCTACACTCATCCATATAATTAGTGGTCTTCCCATGGAAGGGTCAGATCCTCTGCTGCGTGTTGGGAAAAGGTATGAAAGGGAATCTGCTGAATATGTGCGAATAAAATACCATGTGGAGCAGAACTCTCGAGGTTTAATGATCAAATTCATCAGCGACCTTACTACGCAGTTGGGTACCCTGTTATTGGCATGTAAGATGATGAAAAAATTCCAGGTGGCCTCCGTCCCCACATACGTAATCCAGTTAGCAGGCCAGTGCGAGGAATGGGTATTCTTCAATTGATCCCAATACTTGTGCAATGAATTTTTGGCCAATGTCCGCGAATCCCAGGAGCAGGGATGGGAATTTTGCTATTCGTTGCTGCTACTTCTCATCGCATTGATTGTCTGGGAAGCACCTGTGGAATCGGTCCTCCTGGAGCTCACCCCAGACATGTGCAAGGGGGCCCGATATATGAACTTATGGGACTCTAAGGATGCGCAACATATCGAGGACAAGTAAGTCTTCTAGGTCCTCTTCCAAAGTAGCTTGGTAGCAGCCACCAACTCCCGACCACACTTGTCTCCAGCAGTGTATGAAAATTACAAGAGCATCACGACATTCCAGGTCACCATGCACAACATTCAAATCAGAGCACACAAGGATAAAGCCTAGGTCTCGCTCCCATATATGGTTGTGGATGAGGATATTGATTGTGTAGTGGCTACATGGCCTCCGTAGTGGAAGATTGGGTTAAAATCTGGTGCGATGAGCACTCCAGGAGCCAGTGCTACAAAATTCATTCCCACCATGACCAAAGAAATTGGCGGCTCAAGAAAAGGCATTGAAAAAGCAGGGAGCGTTGGCTCAGAAAAGGATGCACAACTGAAACCGACCACTACAAAGGATGCACAGCAGAGACAAACCACTGAGAAGGATGCAGAAGCAGAGACGCAGATGGATTCGCATCCAAACCTGGGTATAGAAGGATTAGATGCGGGAGGAACAGATTCCCCCCGGGGCACGAAGCGAACCAGTGAGCCTGTTAAAGGGCCACGAAAGAAGCAATGCTCATAGCAGAAGGAGCATGATGAGACAATTACACTGACCAAAGGGGACCTTAAGAAAATTGCTAACGCGATCACTTTGGCCACGGAAGAGCGATGGCTAGCCCTATAAGAACATCATAGAGATGCAATCGACATGTTTTAGGCCAAGCTTCGTGCTTTGCAGCTTAAGATAGACACACTGTAGACCAATATGATTTTGGTACGCCCGCCCTCGGCAACCAGAAGTGCAGCACTAGTTACAGCGGAAAGCCTCCTCTGTGCCTTTCCCAACGCAGCCCTTGTGATAAGTCCACCCGACTTGGGAATGTAGATCCAGGCCTGTGTAGAGGTGCAGTTGGATTTATGTAATATTCCTAATTAGTCCCAAGATAATTGGAATATTCATTATTGTTTTCTTTCTTTTTTAAAAGAATACAAGTGTAAAGGATGTCTATAATACTCCTAAACCTTGAATAAATGCAAGCACCCTTAGGTGTGAAATAGGTTGGATATTTTAAATGGGTCAACCTTGACCAAATATATAGCGATGTCTTGGAGGAGTGGCCATCAATGAGGCAGAATGAAGTTTTAGATGGAGATGGCTTGTGTGAAAGAAGTGATTTCATTGAAGGTGGTTTAGGGTTTACAAGCTCTTAACTTATAAAAGGAAGAGGATGACAACATGAGAAGGTTGTTGATGATATGATATTTTGATATATTTTCTGTTTATAAATATAGCTTTCTTTGGCTATTTAGCCTAGATTACAAATGGTTTTTAGCATTGGGTGTTCCTGATCGGGAATCCCACCTCTTCCCATTGAGTAGCTCTTGGGAGAGTATTGTATTTCATAGTCCACTATCTAGCTGAAATCCAAGCTTCTTCTTCCAACTACAACGCAGATCCTGTTGAGTGTTTGGTTGTCTTTGAAAGATGCAGCAAGTGGAGGCTATATCTACTCAGATCTAGATCATTTCAGTGCCCTTTTTCAGTGGAGGAGACTTCTACTCCATTAGGAGTAGAGGAGAGTATTGGAGTGCTTTGGCTTCATTTTCTGATCTTGGCATGTGGCCAACCATGTTCTAAACCCTACAACACAATTTTACTTCCAAATCTGCGTTATTCCTGTAGGTGCTGCTGCAGGGTATTTTGGCATACCATCTGTAGAGTTGGTTTTCAAGTGTTGGGGATCTGCCCTTCACTTTGGAGATCCATTGGAGGAGATATATGTATTTTTCATATAAGATCTGATCTACCTATTTCTAAATAGTTCTGAATATCTGAATATTTCTGCAGATCTGCAAAATTAGATCTCAAATCTACTTCATGTACATGGTGTTTTGCTGAAAACCCGAAGGGGATTTTGAAGAGGAGCCTATATGGTGTATGGTTTTATTATAGATCTGATATTTCATGCAATTATTTTCTCTAGATCTAATGTGTAATCTACAACATGTTGCAGTCAATAAAATAATGTTGTAAAGCAATTTCCAGTCTATACATATGGTTGCAGCACCTCTTTTTGACGATTTTCTTCTGTTGGTGACTTGTATTTCCAGTTATGCATCTTATGGGCCATCTTTTATATATTATTTGTTGTTGTGAATACATTTGAAAGGTCTCCTTATTGGCCTCCTACTGTATTTTAGATGAACTGTGTTATTTCCCTGCATATCTGTCTTGTATTGCTGTATTCCCCATTTGGGAATATTACAATGGAATCAGAGCATCATCTTGGCACAAATTGTGCTTTCTAAGAAGCCAATATGTCTTCAAAAGAAGAAGAACCTCTTACTGACAGAGAGAAGAGGTATCTAAATAGAAGACAGAACAAATTTGATTACACAAATGACAATGAAGACAAGGGTAAAGCCCTTGTATCTGGAAGTGAAGAAGAAGGAAATGATTTTCCTCAGATCCTTCTTAGAGCCATGCAAGGTCTTTCTAAAGAGATCAAAGAGATGAGATTGGATAGAATAAAAGAATCCCATAAAGGATTCCATCTTGGAGAAATCTCTGGCATGTCTCACCATTGGAATGATCAACCAGTGCATCAGCCACAAGTTTCCCAACTCTCTACCATGCCTACATTTTTGGCTATGGGAAATGAAGGGTTTCAAGAGCATGAATCCCTTGAAGACTATTTTGAAGAATATGAATCTCAAAATAAGAGATTCAAAGATCACTTGAGTTTTCAGGATTTTTTTCACCTCAAGGAAAATAAAAGACTAAGGCATCATCATAGAGGTGGTGGATTCATTCAGAATCATGATAGACACCACAATATGGGTAGATTATTTTTACCCAACTTTGATGGGTTATCCAAGTGTTCTACCAAATCTTGGGTTGAAAAAATTGACATCTACTTTCAGTTGAACAAGGTTCCAAAGATGGAGGCTATCAATATTGCAGCATTGCACCTTGAAGGTGAAGCACATGACTGGTGGTTCCATGGCTTCTCTACATTGGGCCATGCCAATTTGATTTCTTATTCAGAGTTCACTAGAAGGTTGGTGGAAATTTTTGACAAAATATATCCAGAGGCACCATTCATGAGCCTTGTAAAGTTGAAACAATCAGATAATACATAAACTTACATCTCTGAATTTTTAAGACTTTCTGTTATGGTTCCTGATTTGTCTGCAACAAGAAGGGTGTACATGTTCATCGATGGTCTAGATGAACCTCTTCATGGGTTGGTTAAATATACGAAGCCCACTACCCTACATGATGCTATTGAAAGGGCGAGTGACCTTCAAGATGCCTTGCCAAAATCAAAGGCAAACTTTCAGCAGAAGCCCTCTTTTCCTTCTAAGGGAAAGGAAGAAAAAGCTGCTCCTTCAAAGGAGAGCTCATACAAGAAGCCTCTTGATGATGAAGTCCAGAGAGATCTAAGAATAAGGAAGCTATGCTTCACTTGCCAAGAATCATGGGCACCGGGGTATAGATGTGCTACAGGAAAAGCACATTACATAGAGGTCTTCTCAGATGATGAGGAGGAGGAAGAAGAAGAACAAGGTAGGGATCACAACGCTGACATAGAAGGGGATGATCCACCACCACATGGAGGTGAGGATGGAGCAATTTCTCCATTCAGAAGCACTCTTGCATCCTTAAGAGTGATACCCAATTATCATGTAACTTCCACACAAGAAACAGAGATGAATTTGCACAGTGGAAGCAAGGATATGATGATCCCATTTGTTATGCACATGAGGATGATCCAAGAGACATCATTATCTTGTGGTAAACCACCTGGGAGACCACCTGATTCAGATTTTGTGGGAGATGTCTCACAATATGATGCTCCAATCTTATATCCAAGAGGGATTGGAGCATTAGAAGACAAAGCTACAATGCTGGGAGTCTTGGGTAGGCTCAAGGAGGAGGGATATCTTCTCCCAACATCATCATTACCCACTCTCATTCTAGATTTTGTGCCGTGGGAGGAGAAGAATGGAAGGAATGGCCTTCCAAAATATACCTTTGGCATGGGAGATGTCAAGGAGAAGAGAAACAACATGATAGACATTTCAGTTGATACATTATCAACATTGTCATTGTTTGGAAGATTAGATCCATATTGGAAATCCCAACTGTTGGTGGATTATTCCAAGGATCTTCACACTTGCATGATACTTGATGAACAACTACATGAAGAGGGCTATTCAGTCCAAGATGGATTCATCTATGATCATGGTAGGATCTTCTTGTATAGAGCCTCCAAGCTCAAGGAGAAGTTACTACAAAGGGCCTATGAAGAGTTCTATTTCAGCCACACATATTCCATTAAGACCAACAACATCATCATGAGGAGATACACCTGGAAGGGCTTCGAAGGAGAACTATATCAAAATTTTCAAATATTCATGTACCATGTGGAGATGGAGCAACAACATAACTCTATGGAAGAGTTAATTCAACCCTCTCTTTCTCTTTTTGAGGAAGGGGATAGATCTATGCACCACTCCATTTGTTTAAGGAGGAATTATGGTGGAAAATATGCTCATGTAAATAATGTTTCATTTGATTATTGTTTTCATTCTTCCACTTTTATATGTAGGCCATGACTCCAAAGAGGAGTGTTGTACCTTATAAACTTCATGGCCAACTTTGGGCCAAAACTATTTATGAATATGGCCACTCCATTGGAGGACAAAGGGAGATTTTGCAACATGATGGGTGCTTTCCTAAGGCACCAAATATATCTCACACTTTCAGCCATGGTGAGATAACTTGGGCAGCAAGTAATTGGTGGGGAAACCACTTACCATATCTTGATCTAATGCAATGAAGAGATGCACTGCACTGGTTCCACATGTGGGACTATGACCCACCTCCATATGCACAAATTTATGTTTGTATGTAATTGATTTTGCTCCCATACATTGATGATGTAATTGTACTCTTTATGGGAATATATGGAGGGAGGATGGGAGGTATGTATGTACCTTATGGGATGGAGGCTCTCTATGTGTATTATGCTACATGTTTCAGGGAGAGCATTGGGCAAGACATGTTTGTTTCATTTGAGCTATTGTCTCCTTATGGGATGGACTATTTACATCTCATGAGAACTTTGGAGGATAAATTCATGGAGGGATGGATTGGTGAAAACTTAGCTTATGGAGGAATCTTATCACATGTTGGTGTCACCAATGGAGGATAAGAAGAGTTGCAACACTTACCTTATCAGTTTCTTGAGGATAAACAACATTTGGGAGGGGAGGAATTTAATATTCCCAATTAGTCGCAAGCTAATTGGAATATTCATTTTTGTTTTCTTTCTTTGTTTAAAGAATAAAAGTGTAAAGGAGGCCCTTAATACTCCTAAACCATGAATAGGTCAATGCCAAATGTAACAAGGCTAATTATATTTTGTGTAAGCAAGCACCCTTAGGTGTGAAAGGGGCTAGATATTTTGACTGGGTCAACCTTGACCAAATCTACAATGTTGTCTTGGAGGAGTGGCCATCAATGAGGCACATCGCAGTTTTAGATGGGGATGGCTTGTGTGAAAGAAGTGATTTCATTGAAGGTGGTTTAGGGTTTACAAGCTCTTAAATTATAAAAGGAAGAGGATTATAGCATGAGAAGGTTGTTAATGATATGATATTTTGATATATTGTCTGTTTAGACATATATCTTTCTTTGGTTGTTTAGTCTATATTGAAAATGATGTTTAGCATTGGGTGTTCCTAATCGGGAATCCCACCTCTTCCCATTGAGTAGCTCTTGGGAGAGTCTTGTATTGCATAGTCCAATACCTGGCTGAAGGCCAAGCTTCTTCTTCCAACTACAATGCAGATCCTGTTGAGGGTTTGGTTGTCTTTGAAAGCTGTAGCAAGTGGAGGCTAGATCTGCTCAGATCTAGATCATTTCAGTGCCCTTTTCATTGGAGAAGACTTATACTCCATTGGGAGGAGAGTATTAGAGTGCTTGGGCTTCATTTTCTGATCTTGGCATGTGGCCAACCATGTTATAAACCCTACAACGTAGTGTTAGTTCCAGATCTGCATTATTCCTGTAGGTGCTGCTGCAGGGTCTTTTGGCATACCATATGTAGAGTTGGTTTTCAAGTGTTGGGGATCTGCCCTTCAATTTGGAGATACATTGGAGGAGATCTGTGTATTGTTCATTTCAAATCTGATCTGCATATTCCTGAATACTTCTGAATATCTAAATATTTCTGCAGATCTGCAAACTTAGATCTCAGATCTACTTCATGTACATGGTGTTTTGCTGAAAACCCCAAGGGGATTTTGAAGAGGAGCCTATATAGTGTATGGTTCTGTTATAGATCTGAAATTTCATGCACTTATTTTCTCTAGATCTAATGTCTAATCTACGGCATGTTGCAGTCAATAAAATAACGCTATAAAGCAATTTCCATTCTATGCATATGGTTGCAGCACCTCTTTTTGAGGATTTTCTTCTATTGGTGACTTGTATTTCTGGTTATGCATCTTATGGGCCATCTTTTATATATGATTTGCTATTGTAAATACATTTAAAAGTTCTCCTTATTGGCCTCCTTCTGTATTTTAGATGAACTACATTATTTCCCTACACATCTGTCTTGTATTGTTGCATTCCCCATTTGGGAATATTACAATGTTGGTCTAAATATACATGGTAAAAGAGTACACACAATCAGAAAATAAAACACTATAATATTCCCAAATGGGGAATGCAACAATAGAATGCAGATTTGTAGGAAAAATAACGCAGTTCATCAAAAGCAAAGTAGTAGGCTAATATGGAGACCTTTCAAATGTATTTACAACAGCAAAATAGATGTACAATGTGGCCCATAAGAAGCATAACTGTAAATACAAGTCACCAATAGAAGAAAATCCTCAAAAAGAGGTGTTGCAACCATGTATATAGACTGTAAATGCCTTTATAACGTTATTTTATTGGGCTGCAATAGTTGAAGATTACACTTTAGATCTAGAGCATATAAGTGAATGAAAATTCATATCTATAAAATATCCATACACTATAGAAGCTCTTCTTTCAATCCCCCTTGGGGTTTTAAGAAAAAAACCATGTACAAGAAGTAGATCTAAGATCTAAGTCTCCATATCTGCAGAAATATTCAGAGATTCAGGAATATTCAGATCTGATCTGATATGAAAAATATATAGATATTCTTCAATGGATCTTCAAAGTGAAGGGCAGATCCCCAACACTTGAAAACCAACTCTCCAAATGATGTGACAAAACACCCTGCAACAACACCTACAGGAATAATGAAAATCTAGAAGTAAAGCTGTGTTGTAGGGTTTAGAACATGTTTGGCCACATGCCAAGATCAGAAAATGAAGCCCAAGCACTCCAATACTCTCCTCCCAATGGAGCAGAAGTCTCCTCCACTGAAAAAGGGCACTAAAATGATCTAGATCTGAGTAGATCTAGCCTCCACTTTCTGCAGCTTTCAAAGACAACCAAACCCTCAACAGGATCTGTGTTGTAGTTGGAAGAAGAAGCTTGGCATTCAGCCATATAGTGGAATATGAAATACAAGACTCTCCAAAGAACTACTCAATGGGAAGAGGTGGGATTCTCGATCAAGAACACCCAATGCTGAACAACATTTGCAATCTAGGTTAAACAGCCAAAGAAAGCTATATGTCTAAATAGAAAATATATCAAAATATCATATCATCAACAACCTTCTCATGCTACCATCCTCTTCCTTTTATAAGCTAAGAGCTTGTAAACCCTAAACCACCTTCATTTAAATCACTTCTTTCACACAAGCCATCTCCATCTAAAACTGCACTGTGCCTCATTGATGGCCCCTCCTCCAAGACAACGTTGTAGATTTGGTCAAGGTTGACCCAGTCAAAATATCCAGCCCATTTCACACCTAAGGGTGCTTGCTTACACAACCAAGATTTATCCTTTTTACATTTGGCATTGATTTATTCATGGTTTAGGAGCATTATGGACCTCCTTTACACTTTTATGCTTTAAACAAAGAAAGAAAACAAAAATGAATATTCCAATTAGCTTGGGATTAATTGGGAATATTAAAATTTAGCCAGGCTGCCGCATGAGGCATTTCAGGTTCTCTACACCTCCTTGTTTCAGGAAATTCACCATCGGGACCATCAAGTTCACCAACAACTTAGTGTAGCTGAGCAGACAATTGAGGAAAAGAATGCTGAAGTGTCCCAGGTACAGGCTGCCTGTTCCCTCACCACTGCGCAACAAACAGAGTTGGAACACTTAATTCATAGAATATGTGTGGATGTTACAGAAGAAATCCGACCACAGCCACCCCCCAGGCTAATATTGAGGGGTTGGTCGCAGCGTTAAAGGCCTCCAGGAATGACATTCAGGTGGTTAAAACATAGATGGAGCAACATATCGCAGATTTGCAAGCTAAGTTGCATCCTGAGACACTGTCAGAGGTACGCGTCCAGCGAGCTACACTGGTTAACACAACTACATAGGTGATTACAAGACAGATTGATCAGGGTGCCTAATTACTGGATATAGCCATGCAGCTATGGACCAAGGTCCAGCGCGACCCGATCCTGCGAGAAATCAAATAGGACCTGTGGCAGAAGGAAGAAGCCTTTGAGAAACTCGAAGCCACCATGCCTACTTTGATTTCGGCTCAGCGCTTAGCACGACTATGAACCAGCCACGCCCTCCAAAATGATATTGATGAACTCTGCCATAAGAAAAAGGTTCTCGGTGACCGCTTGAAGCGTTGGGCTGAAAAAGGCCTCAAGCTCTTGTAGGATGTTGATGTTGTTTTTAAGCAGCTAAACCAGACTCTGGAAAGTGTCACCGCTGTAACAGAAGGTCCAAATTCACATATGTTGGTAGAAATTGCACAAAATGCTGCTGCTCAGAGTGAAGGTGTGCTACCCCCACTGGTCGAAGCGATCTGACTGCTGCAGGCATAGGTGGAGACCCCACCATCACAGTGACTCAGGATGAGTCACAAGATTGTGTTCGGGGACTGTTGGAATAAGGTCCCTTAAAAGCTGCAAAGTTTGTACATTTTTGTATATTTTTGGTATTATTTAGTCTAAAACAGGGGTTTTTAGGCATTGTAATGGGTCAAGGGTAGACCAAGAGTGCGCAAACCATGGTTTACAGACCATTGGATGCATAGGCTAAATCGATATAAATAGATGAATGTTTTGAGTCTTAAGATAGGCAAGAATTGAGATTGATGCTAGGTACGAATTGTTAGATATGTTGTTGGGTTGTTTGGGTAAGGACTCCTGTTGGCTGTGTGCATGGAGATCCTCAGTCCTGTTATGTGCAGACCCTGTTGGCTGTGTGTGCAGGTGGTATTTTGGAATTGTATGAGGATTTTTATATTAATATATTTGTGAAGTACTGTTGGACATATGATGCTATCTAGATCTGTTTTGTTATGATTAATGCGAACCTAGGCTATATGATTGAGTTGCGAAAGTATATGTTTAATTTCTGCGAATTATCTATGTTTCTGGTATATGTATCTGTGATCTGTTAATTACTGCGATTATAGTGTTCTATGTCACGCACGTGGATGTGAAGTTATAGAATAGATCTGTGCACAATAATTATAACTCTGTTATACTGTGGATTGTATTGTTAATCAACCTGCGAGTAGATCTATTGGTGGACTCGATAGGCTAGGAACGCAGACCTGCTTGACTTACCTACTCTCTCACAGGGTGTGGAAACCTGGTTGTAGTACCCTCCCATACTGCTTCCAGTGAGACTTTGGCCTGCGCAAGCAGCTCACTGCCGAAAGGGCCAGTAGTATAGGGGTTTGTTGGCAAACCTTAACCTCCAAACCTGGGTTAGGACCCCTTGAGCCAACACTCAATATTTTGTTATAAATAGGAGGGTTTTCCATTCATTATTCAATTTGATCACTTTCATTGTCGTGCTTTGATCATTCTCATTGCTGCTACTATTTTCTTTACCTCTTGAGCTCCCATAGAGTTCAACATATTTTGGGTTTTCTACACCATTGAGAGAGATAAAATTTTGGATATGAAGCGTTGAGTACATACATGCACCCATCCCATTGAAGGGGAATGTTAACATCATTCTTTTTTCCCTTCCCATGTGTTTTTCCATAGAAAAAAATCATAATTTTCCATTAAAAGTAAGAAAATTACATGTTGCATCTAGCGACATATCCAACATATGCAAGTTCAAGATAAATAAGCATACTCCCAAAGGATTCTAATACATTTCAAGTATCAAATAATATATATCCATATAATCTATAATAATATGTACCTAAAAACAAAAATAAATTGTTTCCGCAGATAAAATAGTATGTAAACACTATCTATAACAGTATGAAATAGTGTCGATCCAAAAATGTACAGTATCCAAAATGACAGTCAAAGAGGGACTGCGTCCTATGACCCCATATCATCTATGGATGGACGATGGTAGTAGTGAAACTCCTGTGCAACATCAGGCTCTGTAATGTACCTCCGACCCTAGGCTAGCTGTGAGGATTCCTTGGATAGTTGGTCGGCCATTTCGTTCCTCTGCCTGCAAATGTGAGTGACAAAGATAGAGTCAAAAAGAGTTTTTAATAAAAGAACCTCATCAGAGCAGTAAGAGTGTGGGAATGACTGTGAGCCTGTAAGTTGAACCATTTAATAATAATCTGTGAATCCCCAAAAATTTGGATCCTGTTGCAACCATGTTCACGGGAAAAGAGTAAAGCAGTCAGAGACTATAGAGTTTAGCATAGTTATTAGTACCCAGATTGTTAGTGTCCTATAAATATAGGATTCATAATTTTGAATTGACTTTTGATAGTCTTGTAAATTTGTACATACCTTACCTTCTACAAGTTGTTTTCTCATATTTTGAAAAAAATAAAAAAATAAAAAAGAAATAAAAAAATAAAAAAGAGGGTGAAAATTCCTAAAAGAAAGATCAAAGGACTTAAAAAATATAGACCCCAAAAGAAAAAGATGAAAATAAGACATGAAAGTGAGCAAGTCCAAATGTCACTACTTTTTACTTTTTGCAAATTATTATGGCAGAGTGTCAATAAATGCCATAATCCATGATGAGTTAAATTGTTTAATCTTGACTTGTCATATTTTCAATTTCCATGTTTTAGATAGTGAATAAATATTTGTCAGACAGTTTAATCCTGACAAATCATTAGTCAGGTAGAAAATAATGAGGAGCTCAACAATTTAATCTGAGCCCTCGGATGAAATAAGGTAGAATTAGATAGTTTATGCTTTCAAAAGAATAAATGTTTGAAGGTTGCAAGCTTAAATGCACCTGCCAAAAGGAAGAAAAAATGTTAGAGTAATGTTGGGTAGGTAGAAAGAAGTGGGAAAAAGCATGTAATATTCATCACAGGGCAAAAAATCACTAATTTCCCATCCCTTGTAAGTATTTAGTGTTTTAGACTATCAGTCAAACATGCTCAAAGCATTTCTCTGACTTTTGTTGCGATCGGACCCAAGGCTCGATGACTGGTTAATTGAAAATGTTAAATTCTTATGTTAAATATCCATTTATCATTATTTATCCCTTATTCATACATTTTAACTCATTTTCATAAGTAAAGACTCATTCTTACTCAATGAAACATAAAACCCCATCTGATTAACTTCCTTCACTCAGAAACATACAAAAACCCTCAAAAATGCTTTATCCTAAGTAAATTGGTGAAATGATGAAAATACAAGATTTTCTTTACTTATTCACTTTACTTAGTCATATTGTGTATTTTTTGTGCATTCCATTCCCCTTTTAATATTAACTTTTAACTTAGTTTATTAAATCATTAAATAAAACCTTATCCTATTTATCTAATTCCCTATATCTAAATACCCCTAAAAACCCACTATTACAAAGATTTTGGACCAAAGTTATTATCCACATGTCAAAATAAAACCCAAATAAAGCGCCCTTTGTTCTAAAACTACCTTTAAAGGAATATCCCGCCCCCTATGGTTATTAAACCATTCAACAAGTTTAATACTATATAAATAAAATAAAAGTTGTGCCTAATATGTTTATTCGGGCACATCCTATGTATTTTGAAAATAAAATACACCACCCTGCACATCAGTGCTTAGCCTAAGTTTTTGAATGATATTTAATCATTTCATAAGGTTCAAAGACTTAAACGCACAACCATGCAAAAGTCTGCCCTTTTGCTATGCCTTTATAAATTCATCCCCGCATAATTTTTAAACCAAGGTTCTATCGGAATAAAACTAAGGTTTGTTTTCCATAAAACCTAAGCCGTTACCTTTTTATTTTTTCCCCGCTATATAAAGCCTCAAGCTTTACATAGATTAACCCATGGTATACTTAACTCTGCCTCATGCTTACCCCTGCCCGTATGTATAAACCCGACTATTTGCATAGATTAAACCTTTGATTTATACATATCTTATAAAAAAAAAATTCGCCTTTTAAACACCCACATATATATTGACCCGGTCCCACCATTCCTTTGGCCGCACCTTTCCAATAGATATTGACCCTTCGCACCCGAGCACAAGATCCGACGGTTCTAAAACCATATCGCACGCATAAAGTAAACGGCCGTCCCAACCCAAATTGGACGCGAAATGGGCAGTATTTCCCATTCCGCCCTCCGCAACGTGTCAGCATTTCATTCGATCGCATCCATTAGAGTTAAAACAACTTACCACTTGAAATTAACGTGATAACCACTGTTGGTTTCGTTTTCAAATATGAAACCACCGCCCACCATCAATTAAGCCTACATTCAATGCAAGAAAACATGAATAAACTAAAATATAAAACCTTCGATAAAGGTTAATTTTAACGTTTATTCATCTGTTTCAAATTCCAAAAGAGCTCTCTCGACTATGTTAAAGCCAATGATTTCCAATTTATCCAACATAAACTCCAAATCGACCAGAAATTGCCCATTGAAGACCAGTAAAGTTATTTTAAGCTCCAGTAAAGCTATGAAAGACCTCAAAATCAACCGAGATCCTCCCAAAGTATTTTCAACAGCCGAATACCTACATCTTAAGGTATTTTCTGACAAATTGAAGCCTACAAATTCAATTCTAAACCATCATTAATTAAATCAAGTCTTTAATTAAGAGATTTTACCAGACTATTTTTCCTAAAAACACCTAAAAAGAGGCCAAAACCTGGCCAATTTTTCCCAGAAAACCCTATTTTCTATTCTGAGCCTTTCTGTAGCCAAATTCCCAGTTTCCAAATCATGAAAACCAAATTCAAAGCACCTAAAGGGTTAAAACTATTGAAAATACCCTAAAAATCCGTTTTTTCCATTAAATCCACTCAGAAAACCCATGTTTTCTATTTAAGCCAGTTTTACATATTCAGATAAACCTAAATGAGAAAAAAGCCCAAAATAAGCTATCCTTAGCCTAAATTGCTCAGTTTCATCTCTGTTGAAGTAAAAAACTAATGCCTAACAGTCTAATCTTGCAGTAGTTACCCAAAATGCCTTAAAAACAAAGTTAAACCTCCACACACAGATCTCATTCCACAGGTCTTTCAAAAGCCTTCAATCACCTCCCTGCAGACCTGGATTTTACTAACAAATTGTTTAATTTTTGCAGGTTATGATCAGAATATGGATTTCGGCCAAACGTTTCAATACTAGTTGACAAAATTGTTTGTTCCAAATTCTCATATTTTAATTCAAAAGCTTCATTCAACAAACAATTTGTATACAAAGAAAGAATAAAATCAAGTCAGAGAGAGATCAGAATGATTAAATGTGCAAAGTACATGGTAAAAGTGAAATCAGAATTCACAATGACAGTGAAAACAAAACAGTCAAAGAGCATCAGAGTTAAAGTGTATCAAGTAAAAATCAGAGTGAAAGTTAAGACAAAGTTACTGAGCAATCAAGGTAAAACAGTAAAAGTAAAAAAATATTTAGTAATGGTTAACAGAGATGAAAATACGTTCACCAACAACAATCAAGTTTATCCAAAGTGAAAGTAAAAACATTTAAAAGAACAAAAAAGTTAAAAGATGAAAACATAACAAGAAGGAACATTTTTGCAGAAATTTCCTGTTTAAGTCATTGTTTTGCAGAAACCATTGTGACCAATCCAAGATAATTTTAAAAAAAATTAAGGTGGTTTATGTTCTTAAGATATCCAGCTACAAAAACCTCTCTCACTTTTCTAACAGCCATTATGGATTGAGAAATATTGAACACTATTGGAAAGCACGTTTTGCAGAAAATTCCTGTTAAGTCATCATTTTATAGAGAACATTTTCGCCAATCAGAAATACATCTTACAAAACGGAAGGAGGTTTTTGTTCTAAGAGACCCACCTACAAAAACCTATCTCACTTTGTACACAGGTATTACAGAATGAAAGATACATGCATATTTTCACAACCTATTTTTCAGACTCTGTAAAACTCTGTTTTACACATCTTTTTGCAAAGCCTATTGTGAACAACTGGAGCAGAAAGTTAAGAAACTGAGAGAGGTTTATCTCACCAAAATATTCATCTACAATAAATGCTTTCACTTTTTACACATATATTTTGTATTGAGAAATAAAAAGGTATCATTGGACCCCAAGTTTGCAGAATTGCTGGAGTAGAATGCACAAAGAAAGGAGACAGTTAATGACTTTTCTCCTCTTTGTCATCACCTATCCATAAAAAATAGTTCCAAATAGATGCATTAGTTTTGAGTGTCATTTACTTAAGTTATATTTATGTAAAACAGTTGGAGATATTTGTAAACCAATCTTGATATTTTCTCAAGATATTCTAGTTTAGAATTTGTATAAATACTTCACTCTTTGAAGTATTTTGTGTGGAATAAAATTGCTGGACTTATTATAGACATTTTTTGAACATTGGAGGCTATTGTGTGTCTGAATTCGAAGTAGCAGACTAGACAAGCTGAATGGCATCATAATTCAAGATCCCTGTGATAAGCTGATGAGTGAAGTACTTCCTACTTGTCACTGTTTCCTTTTCTAAGTTTCATGCATTAATTTTATGTTTGTTCTATCTGAATGTGTAACTATGAGTATTACTACATGATTAGTCAAGTGCTCCCTATCTTTAACTAGTTTCCGTTTTAATGTTTTCTTATGATTTATGATGCAAGGAACCCTTAATTGCTCCTTCTCCCATTTGACCTCTGCCTTCTACTTCCATTTTCTGGATCAAAGGATTCTTAAGTGCCCTTTATCCCGATCATACCACCTCACAAAAAACCACTTTCCAAAATCTCTGAGGGTTATCTATCTTGCCCTGAATATATTTGTACCTTTTTGGCCTTGATTTCTAGTGCTGCTAGTTTGATTTAGACTCCATAGCCCAATGGACAAGTAGATTTCTCTCTATCTTATCTCCAAGTGATTTTTTCCCACCAAACCCTTTAAACCAAAATCAAATTTTACTTTCATAACTAGCCTAATATTATAAATCAAAACAAAGTTAAACTTTAAAGAGAGAACCCTCTTTGAACCCTAGGAAGGCTAGATTCTAGAGTTTGAAGTAGTTTTGTGGTTACCTCGGACTATTTCTCTTGAACCTGGAGAAATTACTAAGTGATAACATGGACCAAGACCCATCTGGAGATGGAAGTAATAGGAATCATATAAGTGAAAGGCGACACACCCACCATATCCATTATGATTAGAATCCCCATCAAAATATGCCCATGGGTAGGTGTGATCGATAGTTTCAGGCCGGATTGTTCTAGTAGGAGCAGGTAATCCATCATCAGCATTGAAGTGGACAGTGGATATGAAGATGTTGCGGGAGTAGTCCCAGTCTATAGGCTTGTCTAGGAAAATTAATTGGTTCCTAGTAATCCAGATCCCCCAAGCCATAAGAAGCGGGATATTACGGTCTTTGTTGCGGCCAGCGGCACTCCACCAATTGGTCCATGCCACATAGACCGAGGGACCCGACCAGTTGAGTGATCAACTGAGAGATGTAAGTGTGATGCGCCATAGTTGTTGTATGGCTGAGCAATCCAGGAAGAGGTGATCAACACACTTAGCATGGGAGTGGTAGAAACAACAGCGAGAAGGTCCTGAAATGCCTATCTATTGAGGTTTTCCATTGTAGGGATGTAGTTATACAGAATACACCACATAAGTAATATGGATTTAGGGGGAGCCTACATTTTCCAAATTGGTTTCCACCACCAAAGCTTAGCAGGGGGTTCCAATTCTACACATAGCGTAGTGTAGCCAATTTTAGGAATGTATCTACCGCTACGAGAGAATGGCCAAAGAAGTTCATCTTCCTTGTCCAAAAGATGAACATAGGTGGTGCGGAGAGCACAAAGATATCTATTCCATATTGGTAAGTCATCAACAGGTATTTTCAATGTCTGCGCAGAAAATCAAGCTTGAGAAGCCCATGTGGTATTGATAGGGTCCGCGATCTGTGATAAATAGAAGATACCAGGCCTGGCCAACTAAAGTTTTATATCCTGAGGCAGTATGAATTCATGTCTGCATCCCGACCTAGCATCCTCATTAATTTTGACCTGTGTGCCAGATCTAATGTGCCAAGCCGAGCCGGACCCTTTTGGATCAGCTTGATAGATCGCAAGATGGCCTTCCAAATGATCTATGATCCTATAGAGAAGAGGATAGGACTCCTAATCCCTTCCATAGTAGTATGGGGAGCAATATATTTAGAGCAGATGACCTCCTTCCAAAGGATGTCACCGTCTATGAGATGCCAACCCATCTTGGATGCCAAGGCAGTCACAAATATTGAAATGTCCTTAAGTCCCCAACTACCCCATGCCTTGGGTTTTGTAATATTGTCCCATGCAATCCAAGCAAAATTTTATCCTGTTCCTTACCGCACCAGAGGAAGCGCCTACATAACTGCTGGATTCTAGAAATCACTCCTTTAGGGAGCCAAGAAAGAGACATCCAGTAAATCGGTATGGCTTCTAGAACGGATTTTATGAGCACCAATCTGTCGGCCCTAGAGAGCCACCGATCTTGCCAAATTTTGATCCTGCGATCAACCTTCGTGATCAACCAGTTCCAGTCTGTGATGTGATAATAATTTGGTTTAAGGTGAAACCCGAGGTATTTTAGCCCCTCCTGAAGATGCTTACGACCAAATTGAAATAGACACAAGGCCTTCCTGGATTCATTGTCAGCCCTTCCCAAGTGTTATATTACATATACAATTCTTTATATCTTGTCTTTTCTGTTGGATGTATGGAGCATTTGTTATTTCTTTCACTATTTAACTACTTTTACTGCATAGATTTGGTTTCTGGCAAAATTTGTTTTAACTATCACTTTGCAGATCTAAATAATTTAAGAATCCATATTTGTTGTTACGGTTGTTTGTCATGCATAGTTAAAGTAGCTCTTTTGGTACACTTGCATTAAGAATTTACGCTAATAGTTTCAATCAACCATACCCATTCTTCAAAAAGCTTTTGGGTATTCGGATAACCATAAAGATGACAAAACATGGCAAAAATTTGGGAGAAAGGGCCAACAAGAGAGGCTAGTGAATATAGACCCCTTTCTTCTCGCTTGTGTTTATTTGGGTCTTTCCTCCAATATTTGATAAGCTTCATAGGGTTCAGATTTTCTTGCATGAAATTTTGGACGAATTGTGTGCCATACTTCCTTTGAGGCATCGGAAACCGGTGTATTATTCTTAAGTATTCTAGCTTGAAGGAACCAATTACTGTCCTTTTAAGGTAATAAACATTCGGTTCGTTATATCCACATGATCGATGACCCACCTCACGATATCTGTGTATGGGAGAATTTTTGGACGAGAGACAATTCTATGAAGAAATGAGTTAGCTACGTCGTTCCATGCATTTGTATCCATTGGTGGAGACTCATCAGCAGTGGCTCTTCTGTTTTCAATTATTCTTGGATTTTCATCTTCAAATAAATTCTAAATTGCTTCCCAATTAGAGGACCCGTAATCTTGGGTTCATGTAGTATCTATGAACAGAGGAGCCATCTCATGAGTTTCTTGAGGTGGCAAGACAGATTCTTGTTGTTGGAACAAGGTCCCCTAACTGCATTTTTGGTCCAGTTTTGTAATATTTTTGTAATACTTGGTCTTGCGCAGGGGCTTTGGGGCGGGTCAAAGCCCCGAGGTATTGTAATGGGTCAAAGGGTAGATTAGGAGCCCGAAAACCACAGTTTTAGGACCATAGAGAAGCATAGGCTAAGATGTTATAAATGGATAGATAAATCGAGTCTAGAGGAAGCTAAGAAAGAAGTAAGATAAGCTTGAATATGAACTTGGGGATATTTTGTGTCAATCATTTGGGTGAGGGCTCCTACTAGCTATGTGCGTGGAGACCCTAAATTCCTGCTCTGTGCGGACCCTGTTTGCTATGTGTGTGAGATGGTAATAGATTTTGTAAGTCATATCTGAATATGAATGAATAAGAAGGTTGTTGATGATGTTTTAGTGTTCCTGTGTTACAATCATTGGTTGTGTTTATGTTCTAAGATCGTGTTTTCTTACTGAATAGTGATGATATACTAATGCGCACGTGGATGCGATATGATGAATGCATAGCTCTGGATAAATTACTCTGCTCACATTACCTGTTAATTAAAATCTATGCTTAGCCAATATACTTCTAAAAAGAGTTCTTTTTTGGGCTTCTCCTGCGCAAGTATGTTAGATCTGAAGGGACCCCCTTTTACTAACTCTCTCTCTCAGGGTGTGGAAACCTAGTTCCAACACCCTCCCATACTACTTCAGGTGAGACCTTGACCTGCACAAGCAGAACATTTCCAAAAAGGCCCGCAGTATCGGGGTTTTTTGGCAAACCTTAAAACCAAACCTGGGTCAAGACCCCTAAAGCCAACAAATGGTTCTATTTCTAGGGCCGGGAGAATTTTGAGAGGGATATTGGGTAATGCCACGTGGTCATTGGTAGCCATTAAATCCTAAGTTAGAATATTGGTTTGAAAAATAGGTTCAGGAATACAAAGAGAATAGAAGTAAGAAGCTATCTGCTGAAGAGTGGAAAACAAGTATATTTTTACGGAAGTGCACAAAATCTTCTTCGTATCCTTCGCACATGAATTTCAAGAGTGTTTGGCACAATTGATGGAGTTCCAGACTTGCTGGAAAGGTGATCAGGTCACACAGTGGACCCCCGAATTGATCCAACAATTAGAAAAGAATGATAAAAAGATTAACAGAACTGTAGACCACTGGGTTGACAGTATCTTGGGAGGATTCGTGACAGAATTTTCTATTGATCAATTTATGTCATATTCAGAAGTGGGGCAGAGGTTCTTCAAGGGATTTAGAGGTAAGTTCCTAAAAAACCTCTCGTTGTTGATTAAGATGCTATTGAGAAAAAAGGGTGTCCTGTGTCCACACCGAGTGAATGACCTCCAACCAGAGTGAGAGCACAACACGAAGTGGTAAATACTACCGGGTTAATAAAAAAGGAGACAAATCAGTATATAGTCCCTTAAGGGAATCACATGATTTTAACCAAGGAGGGGATGCGCAATTTTGAACCGGTGCCCTGACCACGCCTGCATCAAACTCACATAAGGGTAATAATTCTCCTACCCTACCTCCACCACCACCTGAGGATGACATGGCCACACACATGAAACTACCTACCTTTAAGGTTGTAGGGGACAAGGATATGGATCGATTCTGGTTCATAGCAGAGTCTGTGTGGACTGCGCAGAACGTTAAAAATGATGCTACCAAATGAGTGCAGCTATACATAGCCTTCAAAGGAAGGGCCCTGGATTGGTTTATGGGATACATTGGTCAACATGCGAATAAACCAATACAAGATATTAAGGATGCCCTAAAGAAACAATTCCAGAAGCCTAAGTCATACTCTTAGTGCGTAGTCAAATTAAAGGACTTTATGCAAGGGCCTACAGAGTCCATTTGGGAAGCTAACCAACGATTAAAGAAGGTTATCAACAATGGAGGATTTGTCTATGAGGACAAGAAAAGAAAGGAATGGTTTGTTTCTATGCTATTTCCACACTGGCTTGGACACATGGGACAGTAGAAGATCATCTCCCAGGAAGAAGCTTTGCATATTTCCATGAAGTTAGAAGCTGCATCAAGAGATGATACACAGTTTGTAGCCCTAAAAATCCAGAGCCAGCTAGAAGAAATGAACTTAGAAATTCAGAGCTTACGAAAGGATCGAGGTAAGGAAGCTAGCCTGGATATCTGGTGCATACGTTGTAGGGTATCGGGTCATACTAAGGATCAATGCCCTCTTTTATCGGATTATATGCAGGCTGGGGGGCCGAGCCCTCTATGCCCTAGGGAAATGGCTGGCCCTAGTAGTCCCATGCTGTCATGTGCTGGTTGTTGAGTATCAGCAAGACATGATATGTATCACTGCCCACGATTAAGTGCTTATGTTCCATAAATGAAACAACAGTGGTGCATATTATACTTGTCTGTGGGTAATGACGAAAAAAACTACCAACCACTCGACCTCATGGTAGATAGGGGAAACCTATACAGGGTGCAGGCGGACCCCTCATCACCACTATCTCCTTCTGGGCTGGGTGGATCTCCCGCAAGAGGAATGGGAGGAGGGAGAGGGGGGAGTGCAGGTCAAGGATGAGGACAGCTGATTTGTTACAATTATGGAGACGTGGAACGCTTTTCACGAGATTAATCGAACCCTGCACACCAGTCCTGATGATATTGCAGGCAGTTCAACCATGTCATTTAATACTGCCCGATACTGATAGCAAAAATGCAGGAGAAACAACATACGCCCACGCAAAATGTACAAAGGGTTGAGGCACAACCACGGGATGATGGAAAATGTATTAATGTAATCACATGCAATGACATTGCCACTGGAGGAGCTAAGGAAAAGGCTGCGGCTGAAACATTGATCTGAAAAGCTGGGGAAAAAATGAAAGGCTTAGATCTAAAAAAGGAGAGAGAAACCTTCCTAGCAGCTCGGAGGGAGATGGCCAAAGATGAAGCACCTACTTCAAAAGGTATGGTAGATCCAAAAGCAGATGAAGCAGTTAAACCATTTATTCAGGCATGTATGAAGCTACTACGCAACCAGAAGGTCGTAGAGAACCTCCAAGCATTAATAGATAGCTGCACATAAAACAGTTGGTTTACATCCAAAGGTTAAAACTGTGAACAAGTTATACAAGAACAAAAAGGACTGGACGGGAAATGCGCATGACTGCGCAGATTTGAGACTATGAAATGGATCAAGTCATCCTTGATTTAGGATCAGACGCAAACGTTCTACCCAAGAAAACCTAGCAAAGAATGAGAGAACCTAAGCTGTAATGGTCAACTATTCAGCTATGAATGGCTAACCAGCAAAATATTATCCCACTGGGATGACTGGCAAAGGTTGTAGTTGATATTACAGGTGTTAAGGTTTACACTGATTTTGAGGTAATTCAGATAGTGGATGACGCAAACCCTTACCCTGCACTCTTAGGCCTGGATTCGGCTATTGACATGGGAGGTATCATTGATTTAAAAATAAGGAGCATTATCTTTGAAATTGAAGGCACACGGGTGATAGTTCCATTGGATCCAGCAGAAGGGCACTGGTACACTGAACCAGTACGAGAGGAAGAGGATGTTGATCACATCTACAAGCTGACCGCCCAGGAGGATGACTAGATCAACCCCATGGCTGATGACATCTTATGCTGGGAAAAAGATAGTGAATGCTTATCTGACTCAGACTGAGAAATAAAAAATTGGTAAAACCGACTGCATGATGTATCTATGTTGTGGTGTCTTAAGATCACAAAAATCTTTCGATGCATCTCCTTAGAGGTAAGAGAAATACCCCACTTTTATGGCTCCGCTAATGTTAAATACTTCTAAAATAAATTGAAGCGAATGTCCCTGAAGAACAAAGATTTTTGGACCTTGTCCTGGCCATGCGCGCAACCCCTGCGCGCTGGTGGGAAACCCATAAGGGAGATTTTCAAGACTAGGGGGAATGCAGAAAGATGATGATCTTACGATCTGACCCTCTAGTCAAACCGCTAATTGAACTTTTCTGGAGACGAGGGGATCCATGCAAGCACTTTTCTCTCTCGATGGAAGTATGAAAGGAAAACACATGGAATGAATGGGTCCATATGTTTATTCACGCATTAGGGCCAATCCCTACCACTTGGTATGTGGATGCAGAACTCCACCAACGTACCTGTCATTGGGACACAATGACTAAGGATTTTGTAATGACGTTTGGATTAATAGGAGGAACTGAGAAACTGAATGAAGCCCTGCAAGATATAGATTCTATGTTCTTTAATGAGTCCCTTCCTAAGCAAGAGTGTATTATGGAAACCTGCGATACGCAGATATATGATATTGTAAACTACAAAAATTTGTCAATAGAAGACTCTGATGAGGATCCCCAGAATATCACTATCCTAGAGTTAGAAGGGGAACATGTCATTGCAGGCACTTCGCTACAGGCGGTTGATGTTACCAAACCATTTAAACTGAAGGAAGTTAACATTGGCACGGAAAAGTTGCCCAAGATGGCTAAGATTGGGGATTACTGGGATGATGACACAATGGGAAAGATCGTAGAATTTCTGACCGAATATCAGGATCTATTCCCCACAAAGTTAACTAAGCTCAAAGGGATCATAGGGGATATGAGTGTTATGACGATTACGTTGAAACCGAATGAACGACCTATAAAACAACGACCCTATTGCTTGAAACCTGAATAAAAATAGAAATTTAACGAGGAAATTGAAAATATGGTGGCCGCAGCTATCATTGAACCAGTAGAAAAATCAGATTGGGTAAGTCCTATGGTGGTCCAGGAAAAGAAGACAAAAGGAGAGATAAGGATCTGTGTAGACTTACACAAGCTAAATGATGCATGTGTACACGATCCCTTCCGTACATTGTTCTCCGATGAAATTCTAGATAATGTGGGAGGTCAGGAAGCTTACTCGTTTACTAACGGGTTTTCGGGGTACCATTAGATCTACATAGCCCCCGAGTACTGCATCAAGACAACCTTCACAACTGAGTGGGGCTTATTTCAATACACTATCATGCCATTTAGACTAAAGAATGCCCCTGCCATATTTTTGCGTGTATTTTTAGCGGTATTCAAGGAATTCATTCACAAGTTTTTGGAAGTATACTTTGACGATTGGACAGTTTTTGGGTTAGTAAAGAACCATGTGTCAAACCTGCACATGATGCTGGATGCCTACATGAAACACCAAATTTCGCTGAACATAAAAAAATGCATATTTTGTGTCCCATTTTGGATTCTATTGGGACACGTGGTGTGTCAGCAGGGCTTGATGGTTGACCCAGCCATGGTCGATGTGTTAGTGTGTTTGGTGCATGCATGTACAAAATCACACTAACTTAAGGGGTGTGGTTTACCCTCTTAAGTTATTGGTCACAGGCAGAAAATATATGGAGTCAAGAAAGTTAATGGAACATGATTAGAACATAAACATTCTAGATAGAGAAATAGCATGCATATAACATAAAATTTAAACTAAAACTAAAACAAATAAAACAAAAGCTCTAAATAGAGTCAAAAAACTGCAATAATCCAAACGACGGTGCTTATTTCCCCTCTTATTGAGTGCTGGTAGGAAATGAGGATGAAAATTTAACCAACTTGCCAAGGGGCCCTTATAACTTAGGGTTCTAAGTCCTGATGCAAGGATTTCTTTACCTCCAAGCTTTCCTCGGTGCAAAGTCTCCCTCTCTCTATTATGGTGGACTGAAGTTGTTGGATGGCCAACAATTGAGTCTCCTCTATCTCTGTTGTAGATCTCACACTGTTGGTATTGCTTGGGGCAATTTTGGCCAACATAACAATGTGCTCTCCAGTTGTTCATCTCTTGCTGGCCTTTTATAGGAGAATTCAAATCCTCCTTCCCTCTCTTGGTACATTGTGGATAGTGACCCAAGAGAGGGAAATGATTCCATTGTGTGCCACATTTATTACATTGTGTGCTCCCTTGATGTCCTAAGGAGGCTTTGGTGTCTGTCCTTAGGCGGCTTCAAGTGTGAAATCATTGTCTTGGAGTGTGATTTTTGTGGTCCCGGAAGGTGACTTCCACCACTCTGAGGATTGCGTGCTTTTCGGGTCAAAAGGCACACAAAGGCGCTCTTATCGAGGGATTTTGCACACAAAATTATTTATGACTTGCTCAAATTTGATTTTTCCTCAGACCTTAGAGATTTTTAAATACTTTCCAAATTCTCTAATGTATTTCAGCCCTGTAAATTCTTCTGTATGACATTATATAATGTCTTCTTTGCTTGTACGATTTTCCAGTGTTAACAGTTTCTCCCTAATGTGTGAGGTCTATGAAGGATTGTATAGTCGAAATACATTATAGTTTCCTTTCTGTATACTGTGCGTAGATAGAGAGAGACCTGCATGGAGCTCGGAATTGGAGACACCCTGCACCGGTTCGAAGAATGACCATGTCATATGGGACCCCTGTAAGCAAATATAATACAATATATACAAATTTTATATGAGATGGGCATGTCCCATTCTCTTAATGTTGTGGCTAGTTAAACAAATCTATTTGACAGATACATGTTCTGTCTATGTCACTAATATGGTAGTGATCTGGTGGTTGATGACGACGACTGCTGATGCCCTCAGGGGCGTTTTTTCTTTGACAATAGGTGGAACGTGGTACCCATATGCGTAAACTTGGTATGGCATATAATTGTGCATTGTATGCATAGGTGTTGGCTGGGACCTTCCCATGTAAGCATTGTTGAAAGAGACGCTTATGAAGGCACGGGTCTTCGACGAATTTGATCAAAGTGCAATGGTTGTAAGGTACGATACCATCTTGACATGAAATATTTTGTTGTAGTCGAATGTCAGGAGGATCGATGAAATTTGTGGGCAATGATGTCTCCCACAGTGCCACCCGAGGATGCCCCTTTTATGGAGAGGGGCGATCCAAGGTACCGCTTCCGTTTTGGAAAATAAGTGTTGGAGTCGACAAAAAGGAAGCCTCAACCGAACGAGGGGTCGCTGATATGAAGGATCAAGATCTTGGATGTGATGGGTTTAACATAGGCATGGTGGCGATGGGTGACTGAAAACTGATGATGGGGATTCAGTGGCCTGAGGTTGGAGTATAATAAGTAGCTTGGCGGTAGTCATACATATTTCTGAGGGGGAAATCCTTGGAGTCAGTAGGACTTCTAGGGTAGGTATATCCGATTATGAATGTCATGGTGGCTTTTGCATGAGGGTGTGATACTCCGACCAAGGGTGTTTAGGGACTTCTTCCATGGGAGAAAAAATGAATGAGTGGGTGGAGGATGTAGTGTGTCGTTTGTGGTCTTTGTACACTTACCAAAAGAATAAAATAATAGGGTTTGGTTTGTACAAAACACAGAGACGGTTACCCCAAAACATGAAAGTGTTCGCTCACTGATGACGTGAGGAAGTTTTTTTTCTGAGGATGGGGGTCCCATTGGTTGGTCTCATGTGTGAGGTTGATGAAGCGGATGAAAAATTATCGTAGAAAGGATTATGCTGATGGAGGTATGGTGGGCCAAATGCGAGGCATGGTAGTGCGCTTTTGATATGGTTGGACAACCTGACCATCTGGGAAAGGGGTTTTATCTCGTATGGTAAAACTTGAACTTTATGCATGGTGGATGGATTGGCATGGGGTGCTTCCCAGACTAAAGTGGTATAGCCATGGCATCACTTTTGTTGTGATATATGGTATACTGTGGCCGACGAGCGCAATGGAGGAGAGGCTCTACCGACCAACGTGGATGTTTATCATGTACAGGGTGAGGTGATGATAAACATGGTCATATATGTGGAACCTATGGCTGATTTCTAATGGAGAAATGATGTCAGGATATGCAAATTTTTCTGGGACTCTATCATGTTGGGGGTAGAATGATACCTGCTTTGGAACTTCCAGTGGATTGATTTGTGGATGGTTTGCGAGCTTTCCTGCAAAAAAAACTACCTCAAGTGAAAGCATCTTCTTTATCAAATATTATTGAAAGTCATGGCCTTTTTTTTAAAAAAGAAGATGAGAGAGGGCATACCTGCTGGCATTTAAAAAATAATTTTTGAGAGTGCAAATGTGTGGCATTTCCTCTTTTTGTTATGGAGTGTTGATCACAGTGTTGCTTTTGGTTCATAGAACGGACCTTCTGATCTCTCGTTATGGTTCTCTATTTTTTTTAAAAAAGGGATATTATACCTAAATATGGCCCTAATTCAATTCATTTGTACTTGTTGAATTTTTGAGAGATCAGAGGCTTCTGCGGAGCAGTTCTTATTGTTACAGTTAGCCTGAGCACTAGGGATTATTGATATCATGCCCAGGTAACCTCCATGATGTCCTATACTTTAATTTTTCAGTCTGAGGGTGTCGGGGTCGAGTGGATCGCTTGACCTAGGGGATGCCTTCTCGAGGTTTTTTGGATGATCTCGAGGAGGTATGGCTGGAGACAGTGATGGCCCGGGAGAGGGACTATCGGCCTATTTTACATCGGGTGGTAGTATCAGTTGTGACAATGGCTCCAGTAGTGGTAGCGGGAGCTGCTGTGGGTCCATGTCCCCCCCGTGGGGGAGCAACGCCCTAGAGTTTACTTTTACATGGGGAAATCACCCATTATGAGGATATTTCCCCTATTTTTGACGAATTTTTGTGTATCTTTGGGCTGGCCAATGGGTCAGTGACACTATTTTTGTACTTAGACATATACACCATGATATATATATATATATATATATGAGAGATATTTTTTGCGGCTCTACATGTTGTGCCCCCTATTTCTGTTTATGGATGATGTTATACTGATGGGTATCTATGTCTTTGGTTTTTTATATATGATGGTTTATCAGAGATGCATTATAGTTTAGCATATTGTTAGTTACGCGATTAGATGTTTGGTTTTGACTCCTTGGTACATGTGTAAATGTGATGTAGTCAAATTGTCTGCTTAATATTTTTGCACGCAAATATTTTATAAATAGATGTGAATCTCTTCTCTCAAATGTTTGGTTTAACTGTGACACTACTAATTGGGAATCAAGGTAGACATGCATATGGTGTATGCCCTGATGGAGGGCATCACACATAATTCTGATGACGATGTCATATTCTGCCTGATTGTTTTTTGTTGAACCGATGCACACACCGTTTATGTAGAGTGGTGATTGGTTAGGGTGATAGATGACCCAGGAAGCTGCTGCTAAATTTTGAGACCATCTTGATGCTCCATTGGAAAATATGAAGTAAGGTTCGAATTGGTAATCCATGGCGGCACTCGAGTGTGGTTTTGTAATAAGTCTTTTGGTCAAAAATTTAAGGTGGTTGAATTTGTGTACGTTCACTCTAGGGTAGGGCCAGCTTGGCCCCCATGGGTAGAAATTTTTGAGGTAAAGGCCATTGACGGGGTTGTTGAGGCATGCCCCTTCCGATTCCATCAAGATGTATGCCCCCTGACAGAGGCAATGTTTTACGATGTAGGGTTCTTTCCACAAAGTTTCAAACTTTCCTAATCCTGTGGATTCTTTTGCGACATCATAGCGAAGGACTAGTTCTCCCTTGGTCAATGAGTGAGGGTTGATGTGGTGGTCGAATGATGCTTTTACCCTTTTCTTATGGCCCTCGTTGTGTTGCAGTGACTGTTGTCAGCTTTCATCAATGAGTTGTAGTTATACTAGGCGTTGTTCTAGAGGCTGGGTATCATCGAGGAGTTCGATGGCGGCATGAAAATTCGGGATCTCGCGAAAATCAATGCAAAAGCGCAAGGTACCTTAACCTTTTGCGACAGGAATAAGGTGGAAATCTTGGGACATGGGGGATGCTGAAATCCTATTTCCGATATGCGATGATACAAATCATATGTGGTGTATCGTGTCGTCGGCATTTGGTGGGGTAACAATCTCTATGATGGGAGTTTGCGTAAGCGCAAGGTTGGGTTCCCCACTAGGATGGTCAATTTCCTATGGGTGGACATTGTGCTTGTTGCAGAGGTACCTGAATATTTCCATTATCGGGCATGCCTCTAGTTTGTGGTTCTGGCCAGTGCATATGGTGCATGGTACCACTACGCCAATAGAGTATATTGTGTGGGAATCAACACTACTCTTTGTCCCGGATGTGGACACTTGGAAAGGATCTGTTGTAGAATATGAGGTATTCTGCTTCCATTTTCGTTTCTTTGATTTAGGTGCGTCTAGCTCTGTGGGGGAATCTATACTTAACGCTACTATTTTCGCTCTTAGCTTGGGGAGATGCTCACATTTAATTGTATGGTGAAAGTGTGAATGAATATGAAAATAGGTACGCATGATCTTCTCTTGGTTAGAGAGGAGTATCTGAGGGAGCATGGAGACTGTGTGAAAAATGTTTTCTAGGGGCTTCAGTTCTTTACACTGATTGACCTGGTGGTCATTCAGGTTACATAGTCTGCATGTTATCCTAGGTTGGGCTTGGTTCATGCCTAGTTGGTGCGCTTTCCCAGCTTTCCCATCATGTCCATATGGGTGTGGGGTTGCTGGTCCGGGGGTGATGTACTTTCTAAATTGCTTGAGGTTATTGTCCCATTTCTTCTCTATTATATGAATCATATCAATGAAGGGACGAACTCGTGGGATATAAGTATAGCATTGTCCACAGTGATTTCCTTGAAAAACGAGGAAAAATATCCTAGATATGGGGGTCCCATCATGCTCTATTTTCAATCTGGTAGGGTACTAGCGTTGTAACACTACTAAATCAGGGCAAATGGAAACCACATGATTCAAATATTTTCATAACGCACATGTTGGTCTTCTCTGTAGAGTGCGGTTGGGGGTAACTAGGGGTTCCCTGATTGGTCACTTTTCAGCTAACAAGAATAGGATGGATCTTCTTGTCACATCTTCTTGGGTTGTCGAGTTTTTCATGGATTCCTAGTCCATGTCATCTTCTTGGGAGAGGTGAACTATAGTTGAGCGAAAACTAGTGAGGGCTAATCGGAATCGGGGGATATAGCGACAATTTTCCAGAAGGTGATTGTCAACACATAAAGGACATGTGAATTGTGTTGCCTGCAATCTAATGTACTAAACCCATTCTGTAGGATATCATATGTGGATGAGTTCTAGGGTTGCACATTCTTCGAGGAAGTGACCACGTTCATCACACAGTGTGCAACGTATAACGGGAGGGGCCATGACTAGGAGTCTTTCTTGCACCTGTCGCTCCTCCTGTAGGTACAAGATGATACGAGGTTCATCTCCAGCATACTGGATGGGGGGATCCTCTTGATAGGATCGTTCGATGGTGTGTAAGGCATCCCTCTATCGTGGAATATCTGGGAAATTATGGGTATAGTGCCCATAATTACTGTCGATAGTGCATGCATGATTGGTACACAATGCTTTACCTTTACCTTTGGTGGAAATTTCCTTTTCACAGGAACGTGGCATCGTGATGTCTGCCTCAGAGCTGAGGAGTGGTTTTAATTCGTCTAGCTCTGGGAAGATATGGGTAGGGTGACCAATTACATCACATAAGGTGCAAACTGGTGATTCCCATTGTATGGAGGGAGTTTCCATATTTTTTCCTCTCTTCTCAGTTTTCTTAGCCGCAACCATCGGTTTTGCAATGGGAATTTCCTTTGCAGGGATTTTTTCAACCATTTCTTGAATGGGTGGGGCCTCCTCAGGACTGAGGGGCTTTAACCCTGTGGTAGTGATCTGTGTGGCTCCTATCCCCGTAGGGGGAATGAGAGACCAAAATTGTATTTTTGGTAACACCATTGTTGCCAAAACCTGTTGGGAGACGAAACCAACTAGGGGGTAGAGGAAAGGGGTTTGAGAAGTGGCGTGGGCTAGAGAGGCTGTCATGGCCGAGGACTCGATGTCATTACTACTTGTGTCTTTGTCCTCACTAGCTTTGGTGTTTGATGTGGACATCAAGCACACAGTAAATCCAGTGACATCGGGTGATGACTCAGGTATAATGGGAGGATCTCCTAGGAATGATCTTAGAACGAACGATGGTTTGAACTGGCCAGGGCCATATTCTTGGTACCATGAAAGCCTATCCAAGGATGTATCTACATAGGGTAGAATTACATCGATGTTTTTTAGGGTTCGTTTCTCGCTATGTGTCAATTGGTCGATAGTAATAATGCGGTCCTCGTGGGGGAACATCATAATGCGTAAGAAGAAGGAGGCTATGACTGACATGGAGTACATATAACTCCAAAAAAGTAGTATATTATAGTCCAAATGAGCATCCAACATTTCAATGTCTATAAGGACCATCATTTTTGCTAAGCAGACCGGGACGTTTTGGTAGAGACCGACGGGTGTTCTGTAATTTCCCAAAATGGGATCTGCTAGCAAGGCATGACTAGAAAAATGCATTTTCCAGGAATGGCTGCTATAGGATTTGAAACTAGGACCTGGATCCCTTATATCAATGTATCTAAGACCGAAATCCAAGAGGTGGCTCAAACAAAATCCCTCTAGGTGGGTTAAACAGGTCTCCCACACCTAGTTGTCTTCAGGAAGTGCCCGATGAAGGGACTGCAACAATGCATGAAAATATCATGGAATAATAGCGTTATTTTACAACCATGAACATATGAATATCTGTATAGCCAAAAACTGTATAATATAGCAGCAAATTTATACAATGCTTTGAGGAATCACTCACTCAAACAAGGCAATGAGAGCCTCAACAGAACATGTACATCAACATGGAGAAACACTACTACATGAAAGAAACCATGGCTATGACTACGCAGTTTATAAGAGGCACTGCTACAGAAATGATATCAATACAAATATATGACATTATATGGCTCAAATAAAGTGGGGAGAAAATCTCTAACCCCTAGAAACAATAATACATCAATCCTTAGAAGGATTGGCTGAAATATACAAAATTGGTAAAATGCCGGAGTTGCAGGTAGCAGCTGCAACTCAGAAAATGGAACTGAATGGGGAAGACTGAAGATGATACATTTGATGAAAAGACCTCCTCCAATGGATCTTTCAAGTGAAAGGCTGATCCTGTCACTAAATATCTCACCCTCCAAACATTCTGCAAAAGCCCTACTGCAAATGCTGACTGGAAATAATGTAGTCACTAAAGGAAACTGCGTTGTAGGGGCAAGGGAATGATTTTACCCAATTCCAATATCTGCAATAATCTCCAAGGCTTCCAAACTGATCTATCAAAGGAAAGAGAGACTCCTCCTCTGAAAAATAGCTGATGGTAGTGGTGTTGTGAACCCTCACTGCAACACCCTGCAACACAGAGTTATCCTGCTTCAGGAATAACGCTGTAGCTGAAGGAGGATGCTTGGCCTCAAGCATGGATGTGAGGAAAATTAGTGCAATCCCTCAAGAGGCCTCTCAAGAAGGAGAAGGAATCCTAAACAGGAATCCCTCGTGCTAAACAGCACTGCAACTCAGCCAAACAGTCGGGACTGCAAATAGTCTAAGCAGACAAGAAATCTATAATCATATGCATGAGAAACAATGGCTGCCTTGACCTCCTTTTAAACACATGAGAGCTCCCTCTCCATGGGTCTCACTCTTTAGGGTTTCCTTCATCAAGGAAAATTCCCTTCTCTTTCTTTGCGCTGTCCCACAAGATGCTATCCACCTCATACCTCTGCGTTGTTTGACTTGGTCAAACTTGACCTAGCCTCCTTACAAATGTCTCATTTCACACATGAGGGTGTAAAATCTAGTTCCACTGATGATCCCCTTTCATACTAAGAGGGATTCTATCCATGTTTTTATTATGAATGGGCATTTTCACCCAATTATTCAACTCTTAAGTGAAAATAACAAAAGTTAATATTCCAATTTATTGTAGGAAAATTTTGGAATATTACAGTCCTCCCATCCCAAATGTTGCTTGTCCTTAAGAAACTGCAAGGATAGAACTGAGAAGTTACCCCCAAGGAAATGAGACTGAAAAGTGTTGGGAAAAACATCTTCCCCAATTGGATCCTCCATCCCCAAGCAATCATCCAGACAAAATGAGTCACCTTCCAACATGGCAACTCCTGAAAATCTCCTTCCACCTCAAGCTTTAGAAATGAAGGTGGGCCGAAAATCTGAACATGGTAAGCATCATAGCCTACCTCATGTTGTCCTTCTCTCCACTTATGGTAAGTGTAGAGCATGTGTTGATACTGGGCTGCAAAATTATTGCCCTCAAGTGGAAAGGTGAAGAACAATCCTCCAAAGACTCCTCCTCCAACATTGAAGAACAAGCTGGCCCAAAACATTTCATCCATGATGAGTAGGACAAGGTTAGCATAAAGTATCAAAATGAGAAGTTTGATGAAGGTTTGACATGATGGTACATGATACAAATAATGTCTCAGAAGGACACAGTGCAGTCTCATCCACTGCAACTTCAGAAAATAGTGTGGCAAGTAACATACAAAAATCATCACATATACTAATGAATAGTAAATGTATGAATATGTCAACAATACATGATCAAATACTTTTCCATGGTTATATAATGGATGGCTATCAAATTCATGGCCCACCCAAAAAGAAAACAAATGTGTGGTTGTGGTGGCCATATCTCCTCCCATGCTCCCATTAGAACATGTAGTGAAACAAATGTGGGAATTCTCTCCCCTCAAGGACACATCCAAATCATGTGTCAATCCCTCAATCATGCTCTCAAAAAGAATAAGAATAACATCAGTAAATGAAGGCATGATCAGTAAAAGAGTGAAGGAAATACTGATGGCTTCATGTGGTGCTTGAAGATACCAAAAGTCTCCTAAACATGTACAACGCAGTTTCACAAACTACTGCTTCATAAAATCACAAGGCAAAATGTTTCTTTTTACATAGTTAATCATGTATGTCATCATATGGCAAATAGTTGGATATAAAAACTGAACATACATGTGATGAGAAAACATATGCCCAAGGCCACATAAAATATGGCTGCCTCCATCATATAGGTTGGCCCAACACTGATCATGGAGCAATGTGAAAAGCTTTCCCTCTTGTGGAGCAATGCACTGCACAGTAATGGTAAGAGTATGAAAATCAATAGATGTAAGAAAAAAATTCTTACCATATGTCAGAAGTAAGATGGTACATGGATCCATGAGTAACTCCTCCATAGTGTTTTGGCATGCTATGAAAATGAATGAACCATGTGTTGCGAGAAGATCCTCCTCCTCATGCTTGGAAATCCAATTCAAGAACAATATGTCATAGTAATAGATGTCTCCATCCAATACTCTATCAATCTCACCTCCTCCTTGTTCACCAAGTGCATCCAATGTGAAGTGATCCTAGGGAAACTCCATCCATAAGTCCCTACTCCAAAGTGATAACGTTGTGAGCTCATGAAAATAGGCTCCTGTCAATACAAAGCTCTGTTATTTGACATACTCCTTGTCAAAGATTCCTCTAGTAATGTTGCTGCAAGTGTGGAATACCTCCCAAGATGGAAGTGCTCCCAAATCATCCAAGGCCAAGAAGTAGCCCCTTTGCACCATGAGAGTGCCCTCTTCTACCCCTACAACATCACCCCACATGTGAGAGCAATTTTTCCCATGCTCTCTCAATAACAACTCAAGCAACCAAAGTGCTTGCTGCCTCCTTATGCTCCCATCATACAACTCATGTGATGAAGACACAATGAATGATATGAGTATCAAATCAACACCATGCATCCATACTCCACACTTCCCAATGATTCAAGCATCCTGCCACATCTCCTCCATCCTCATCCTCCTAGGAAGAGGACATGCCAAGTGATGGCCAAACTCCTTCAAGAGGAGCTAGTGCAGCCAAACCTCCTACTTCCCGGTATCATAAATGTGAAACTAGCTCACCAGCTTCTTGCTCACCATCCACATCCACTCAACCAATTGGGGATGTCTCCTCCCATCCTCTATCTTGGTACTCCCCCCATGAGAGCTACGATCCTCCCAAATCATATTCCTGTCTTTGCAGGCTTCATGGGATTTTGAAATGCAATCTTCTCAAGGATCAATTTGACCCCATAAGGATCCAAATAGGTGATAGGAAAAAACCTCCCATCATGATGTGTATGGCTCAAGTAATGTCCAACACAGGCATGAGATTATCCATCCTAAGATGTCTTCCATCATCTATCTACTCCTCCTTGAATCCATGAAGATTAAAGTGTGAGAAAGGAAGAAAATCCTTGCACTCCATGATGTGTTGAAGTGCACCTCCAATGAAATCTCTCCATCAGATCTCCCTCTCAACAATGGTTCTTGAAAACCAATGAGGCCTTGGATTTGCTGAAAGTAGAAGTTTCTCTTTGAGTTGAGAGGAGCTCATTGAGAAAGGGTCATCTAGAAAGGAGAAAGTCTTTCTCATCTCAATATGTCTACAATCCATCATCCTTCCTTCCAAGTCTTCAAACCCCAACCTCCAATGTGACATGTAATCAAACAATGTCTCATGAGGATGATGGTTCATTTCCTTCTTGAAAGTTACAATGTTGCACAACGTAGTGCAATCTTGTTGCTCTTGGGTAGCAATGTATGTTGATTCTTGGTCATTTAAGTATGAGTTTCCACAATCCTAAAAAGAATTTTCTAAAATAGAAAGTGGAACTTCATTCATACATTGATGGAACTTGGGATCTTCTTATACTGAGACTCACAGACTGAGCCAAGAAAGTTGCTCTGATACCACTGTAATATCCCAGAATGGGATCTTCTAGCAAGGCATGACTGGAAAATGCATTTTCTAGGAATGGATGCTACAGGATTTGAAACCAAGACCTGGATCCCTTAGATCAATGTATCTAAGACCGAAATCCAAGAGGTGGCTCAAAATAAATCCCTCTAGGTGGGTTAAACAGGTCTCCCACGCCTAATTGTCTTCAGAAAGTGCCCGATGAAGGGACTGCAACAATGCATGAACATATCATGGAATAACAACATTATTTTACAACTATGAACACATGAATATCTGTATAGCCAACAACTATATAATATAGCAGCAAATGTAGACAATGCTTTGAGGAATCACTCACTCAAACTAGGCAATGAGAGCCTGAACAGAACATGTACATCAATATGGAGAAACAATGCTACATGAAAGAAGCCATGGCTATGACTGCACATTTTATAAGAGGCACTACTACAGAAATGATATCGATACAACGATATGACAATATATGGCTCAAATAAAGTGGAGAGCAAAGCTCTAACCCCTGGAAACAATAATACATCAATCCTTAGAAGGATTGGCTGAAATATACAAAATTGGTAAAATGTCGGAGTTGCCGGGTAGCAGCTGCAACTCAGAAAATTGAACTAAATGGAGAAGACTGAATATGTTGCATCTGATGAAAATAATTCCTCCAATGGATCTTTCAAGTGAAAGGCTGATCCTATCACTGAATATCTCACCCTCCAAACGATCTGCAAAAGCCCTACTGCAAATGCTCATTGGAAATAACGCAGTCACTGAAAGAAACTGTGCTGTAGGGGAAAGGGAATGAGTTGGCCCAATGCCAAGATCTGCAATAAGCTCCAAGGGCTTCCAAAATTATCTCTCAAAGGAAAGAGAGACTCCTCCTCTAAAAAATAGCTAATGGTAGTGGTGTTGTGAACCCTCACTGCAACACCCTGCAACACAGAGTTATCCTGCTTCAGGAATAAAGTTGTAGTTGAAGGAGGATTCTTGGCCTCAAGCCTGGATGTGAGGAAAATCAGTGCAATCCCTCAAGAGGCCTCTCAAGAAGGAGAAGGAATCCTAAACAGGAATCCCTCGTGCTAAACAACACTGCGACTCAGCTAAACAGTCAGGACTGCAAATAGTCTATGCAGACAAGAAATCTATAATCATATGCATGAGAAACAATGGTTGCCTTGCCCTCCTTTTAAACACATGAGAGCTCCCTCTCCATGGGTTCCAATATTTAGGGTTTCCTCCCTCAAGGAAACTTCCCTCCTCTTTCTCTGCGCTGTCCCACAAGATGCTTTCCACCTCATACCTCTGCGTTGTTTGACTTGGTCAAACTTGACCTAGCCTCCTTGCAAATGTCTCCTTTCACACATGAGGGTGTGAAATATAGTTCCACTGATGATCTCCTTTCATACTAAGAGGGATTATATCCATGTTTTTATTATGAATAGGCCTTCTCACCCAATTATTCAACTCCTAAGTGAAAATAGAAAAATTTAATATTCCAATTTATTGTAGGAAAATTTTGGAATATTACAGGTTGAAGGACACCATCGTATGCTCTAAGCGTGATGACTGATGGTTTTATTTCAAGGGACCCTAACTTCTGCCAAACATTTTTTGACATGATGCACGTGGATGCACCCTCGTCAATGACACATCGGTGAATGGTTATATTTTGGACCGACACTGGTATCTGAAAGGCGACCATCAAAAGAAGACTAGGGGTGGCTTTGTATAAATCAAAGCCATTAGGTGCATATCGACAGAGTCGATAGCGCCTAATGCAGAAAGCAAGGCTCGTTGTTTTGGGCATGACTACAATACTTCCAAAGCTGACATAGCAGTGGGAGATTGGGCTAGATTTTCCACGATGCTATAATTATGTGCCACTTTGGATTAGTTTCTTGCTTGCCTATTTGGTCCCTTGGCCATCTTTGGCAATGGTTCAATAGGCATCTTTGATATGGTCAAAGGTGCAGTTGGTGCACTGGTACTAGCCCCTGACGCATTGGTGTCTGGTGGGGTGTCATAATTGCGATTCTGTGTTTGAAAAAAAATCTCTTCACCAGTCATGTAGATTACGTGGTTGTTTTTTCTAGAGTCATCGGGATTTTTTTGTTGAGTGCTAACTGTCCCTTGATGGGGAAAAGGTACTTGATCACAGTTGTCTGCTAGGAAAATCCTCCTTGTCCTAGGTTACTCTGCAGCTTCTTTAGCTCAGGGATATGGGAAAGTGGTGAGTATAATGGTCGTACTCACCACAGATCAAACGAGAGTGGTTTTTTCTAAGAGGTGGCCTTTTGATCTGCCATTGGGCATTGCTTGGCTCCTGGTTTTGATTTTGGTTGGAGTTGCCTCCATCTTGAGATTGTGGGGGGCGTTGCTATTTGGTGCCCCCTGTCCAGGATTCCCTTTGGGCTTTTTTTTTCCTTTTTTCTTAACCACATTAGTAGGGTAGTTCTCCTGGTTATATGATTGGTGTGGTTGGTTTTGGGAAGTCTGCACGAAGTTCACTTGTGCATTGTTTTGCATAGGCAGGCCTTGTGTTAGGGACTGGGCATAATGCGGTTCCTGGTTTGCACTTGGCTGTTGGGGGGGAGCTCTTCCATCAGTATGTCTATCTCTGTATTAGGTCCCCTAAGCTGGAGGATAGGGTCCTCCATGGTGATACTATGATGCCCTATTAGTCAAATTTTGCTGAGGCATATGATGACTTTGAAAATTGGGTTGTGGTATATTTAGGGTAGAATCATACGTATAACCAGGATTTTGACTGATGCTGCCTAGGTAACTTTCGGTCAATGACCCAATTAGACTGTCTGCAGATTTCGACGCGCTAGGCAGTTCTTTATAAGTTTGCAGGCACGAGACGAGATGTTTGGTTGGATATTGTAAATATATCCTAACTGCGTATAAATCAGCTCGATCTGTTGGGATTTGCTGATGGCGTCCTCTTCAGATTTGGGCCTTTTTTGTGCCACATCCTTTGAAATATCTATAGTGAGAGTTTTTAGGAACAAGTCTAATAGTACCCGATCGTCGAGTTTGGATTTACATAAACTACGATGCTGCCGCCATTCATTGAGGTGGTCTGAGATATGGACGATGGGGGTTTGCCTAAATTGTGTCACTAATTCCATTCCAGAGTCATGGTGGATGGGTAACTAGAAATATGTTAGGAATGAAATGCTGAGGGTGCTAAAGGTTCCATGTGAAGCAGAGAGTTTCTCCACATACCATTTCACTTCTACTCCTGTCAGAGTGTGTTGAAATAGTCTCAATCGAATAGTGTTGTCAATGATATTGTTCAATGAGCACCAAAAGTGGAAAGTCATTACATGATTTCCTGGGTCTTCCGCTTGCTTTCCTTCGAACTTTGGAATGTCCGAAGGGAGCTTCATGGGCATGGGAGGCCATGTAGGGTTGTGTCCAATGGGGTCATTCGTCAGCTTGGTTAAATCTGGTAGATTCAAAAAATCTAAGAAAGGTGACTGCGAGGTTGAAGCCATTGAAACTTGTGAAAACACACCGTTCTTGTTAGGAAGAGGGTTTATCTGCGACGTACCCTGCTGTTTATTCGACTGGCTTCCTGAATGGGTAGCACTCCTCTACCCTCTAGGGGTTGTGGGAGGAGTGGTATGTGGTATGGCATTGGGAGACCGGCTAAGGTTCCCAACTAAGGATGCCCCAATAAAGGACGAGCCAATAATGGTGGCAGTGTTTCGTCTTTAACGCCTAAATGGAAAAAGACCTGGAACCCCTCCTGGTAATTGGGTCAGGTAAAAAAGACATCTATATCGACGAGGTCCCATTGGGTCCATTATGGTGTCGACTAGGTCTGGCTTTGGAAATATTTTAGAGGATAGAGGTTATGATCAAAGAAAAATTCTGATCGCATACATAAAACAAAGCGAAAATAAAATTAATTTTCCCTTTAAATTAATCCTATGTGATTAGTCAATCAAAAAATATGGTTTTTGTTTGTTTGCGAATGATACTCAAATTCTAAAAGACCTAATCATCCTCACACACTCAGATGTAACTGGGCCTTGAGAAGATATCTTGCGAGTGCTAGCACAACGTGCCATAAGAGCTGGCGATGCCCCCAGTCAGCCGAAGAAAATCCACCAAGGTAAGGGTAGAGGATATTGTGTTTGCCTGCACCATCACCTATAGGGAAAGGATGCCCTAATTTGGCCACTAAGTACCATCATCCCACGTGAGAATTTGAGTCTTGGGCTTCTTGGTAATTCAGCTAATAGTACTGAGTATCAGCTGGGACAGGTAGCCCCAACTGATACCTGCCCGCACTGCGCCTAAGCCTAACCCCCTCTGAAATGGGTCTCTGCCTCGCTCGGGTTTTCTTTTCCATGGGATGATGGGTGGATTTGAAAGCTCCCTAAATAGTCAACTTCTATGTTTGAAGATGAAGAATGATCAAGGCATCTTATTGGATGCCTACCCCCTTGATCCTAACTTAGACTATAAATTCTTTTGTGGCCCTTGTGGGGAGTGTTTAGTGAGTTTTGTTAAGTTAGTTTTAGGTGTCTTTGCTTTGCTTAGTGTGTGGATGTGTGTGAGAAAAAAGTGAAAAATCACATAGTTTGAACGTGTGGATATCCGATGTTCCTTTTCAAAATCCCGTATTAAATTATGTTCTATTGTTCCTTGCTCAAAAGAAAAACATGTGAGGATATGGCCGCTTTCTATTTTCCTAGTTAATCTATGTGATTAACTACAGGGAGATGGTGAGTTATGAATAGAGAGTGTTCATATGCTTGCCTAGGATCACCAAAGCGTGCAAAGGCAACAAAGATTACTTGCTCTTCTATCGAAAATTCAATCCTGGTCCCGAAATCCTAGTGTAAAAATTGAACTAAACTAATTACTTTTACACTAGAAAAAATGAACTAGCTAAGCATGCATGAACTTGGGCCACCTAATTTGGCTAATTATCTTGCTGTGTTGGTACCTAAATTTGCAAAACATAATTTTTTTTTTCAGAATGCAAGCTAATTCTCCCCCTACTTAAACTATGTGTGAACTTTGAAAAAATCAACTTGAAATAAAAATAACACCAAGCCTACCAAAAGTAGCTAAGAGTGAGCTTTAGCAAGCTGCAGGGTACCTCAACCAGTGCTGGCAGATGTATTATGGGCTGCCAGACACTTTACAAGCAGTAAAAGATAGAAATATGGGAGAAATTTCTCATTCTATATTTTGCGCACGAAATGCTGCAACAAGCGTGATGTCTGTGCACAGGTCAGCTCTGAACACGCACCTTGGGCAAGCCTATCTGAGGGAAAAGCACACAAATTCCTGCAAAAGTAATTTTTGGAGCTGTTCTGCTTCAATCTGTCACTTGGGATGAAATAGGGACCGAAGGAGAAAAAGGGGACAATTTCAGCCCAACTCCACAGCACAGACAGAGGTCTCTGTAAAAAGGCACAACCACATAAACTTGGAAATAAATGTTAGTGGAGTTGCCAATCCTATGTTAGTGTGTTTGGTGCACGCATGTACGAAATCAGACCAACTTAAAGGGTGTGGTTTACCCTCTTAATTTATTGGTCACATGCAGAAAAGATATGGATTCAAGCAAGTTAATGGAACATGCTTATAACATAAACATACTAGATAGAGAAATAGCATGCATATTCAAACAAAAAAATTAAACTAAAGATAAAACAAATAAAACAAAAGATCTAAATAGAGTCAGAAAACTAAAATAATCCAAACAGCGGCACTTACATCCCCTCTTATTGAGTGCTGGTAGGAAATGAGGATGAAACTTTAACCCACTTCCCAAGGGTCCCTTAGAACTTGGGGTTCTAAGTCCTGATGCAAGGATGTCTTTACTTCCAAGCTTGCCTTGGTGCAAAGTCTCCCTCTCTCTACTATGGTGGACTGAAGTTGTTGGATGGCCAACAATTGAGTCCCCTCTATCTCTGCTCCAGATCACACACTGTTGGTATTGCTTGGGGAAATTCTGGCCAACATAACAATGTGCTCTCCAGTTGTTCATCTTTTGGTGGCCTTTTATATGAGAATTCAAATCCTCCATCCCTCTCTTGATACATTGTAGATGGTGAACCAAGAGAGGGGGATGATTCCATTGTATGCCACATTTATTCCATTGTGTGCTCCCTTGATGTCCCAAGGAGGCTTTGGTGGCTGTCCTTAGGCGACTTCAAGTGTGAAATCACTTTCCTGGAGTGTGCTTTTGTGGTCCCAGGAAGTGACTTCTGCCACTCCCATGATTGTGTGCTTTTCGTGTCAAAAGGCGCGCAAAGGTGCTCTTATAGAATATTTTGCGAGCAAAAACATTTATGACTTGCTCAAATTTGATTGTTTCTCAGACCTTAGATATTTTAACTAATTTTAGGCTAGTAAAGAGATAGGTATGTTTGATTTTTGATTTTTGGGGTTTTCGCTGGAGAAATGGGAAAACAAATTTTGGGTCCGGGGATAAGGTCAGACCTTTGCAGAGTTCAAGCTGGGGCGAGGTAGGTGATGATTTTGATGCTTTGAATTGGATATATGGATAGATTAGACCGACGAGGAGCTGAAGAGGGCAAAGAAGAACTTGGATCCTCTCCAAATAGCTGAAAACATATAGAACTAACTGAATTCAAAGGCTAAGCACTGTAAACAATGGATTCAACCTTATTCACTCATTCAATTTAGTTCAGAAGCATAATGAAGGGATGGCATACATTAAACATGAAGAAACTTACAGTAAACAAAGAAGAAACACCATCAAGAACAGAACACCACAAGGATCCCAACAAGTGCCGCAAAACCTCTGATCTTTCCTTAGCCAAAATATGAAAATATGTACAATGATATCAAAAGTCTCCCAAGAGTCCAACTCTCCAACCCCTGAAAATGATTGAGAAATTACAATATATAGATCACTCTAACACCTTTCCCCACCTCTAGGGGTCGAATTCCCTCTTCAGGGATCAGTTTCAACCAATTCTATTCATGGAACTACAATCTAGGCAACTAACAACTTGCCTCTAAAAGAGTGGAAACTGATCCATTACATGATTTTTTACCCTTTTGAGAGTGAATATTCTAGAATAGATAAAAATAAGCCAAAGTTACATGTCAAATATGAATTTACATCATAAAAACCCAAAAATTCCATCCACAAGCAAAACTGGTCCATACTAGGCGAAAATCTGAGCTGGCAGTTGAAAATTCAGCAAAAATTTAAGTGGGTCGCTTTTGAGCCGAGTGGGTCGCGCTATTTCCAGCCTGAATTTGAGGTACTTCCCGGCATCCAAATTGAGCTCATGATAGCTCGTTGGAAATCCCTGGATGTTGACTATCCAACCCAAGTGGAAACTCTGAATTTGGAGCTCATTTGACACTCCAAAACCTCATTCTCCCAGAGGTACTTCCTGCTGGTACAAAAGGTGGCAGCAAGGTGGTTTTCATGGTGTTTTTGAGCTCTTTGACCATCCAGATTTTGATGAAATGCTTAGTTGATTTCTGAGGATGCATAACTAACCATGAAAAATCCAAAAATGCAAAAAATTCCTCCAGCAAGTGTCCCAAAAAAAAGTGAGCGCATGGGTGCGCGACCCGCTTAACTGAAAAACCTGTTTTTTGACCCAAAAATTTGAAAATGACAAAATTTTCTCCGAATTTGCCCAAATTCGGAGCGGAGGTCCTCCATCATGTTTCCTGCCCAGTCAATGAAGCCTCGGCCAAAATCCTAAGTGGATTAGGCCTTTTCCGCCGTCTTAGTGCTTTGCGCAACCTCCTCTTCATGATCTTCATTCTCGCTTTGCAGACATGCATGCGAGCCCAATAATGTCCTTTCATGTGACGAAACATGTCTTTGTTTCTATCATGATCCTGTGAATGTACCTACGCTGATGAAGAAGGTGAGACCCCTTCCACACCATGTGGAGATAGTACTCGCGCTGCTGATGAAGTCAACGAGACCCCTTCCACCCCGGGTGGAGATAGTACTCGTCGTGATGTTGAAACAAAGCTATGTGGCTTCTCTGATATGTTACCACTACTGGTGCACTGCTATGCTCCATCTCAGTGCATCAACCTCAACGATTGAGTCACTGTCCGACTCCTGCTCATACTCTGACTCTGTCTCTGACATGGCTTTGAACAAGATATTTGCAATATGTATACTGATATAGATGCATTGAAAGCAAAGTTATAATGTATGTTCAACACCCAATAGATATCACCCACTGCCAAAGTATCACAGGAAAATAAAATTTCAATGAAGATGGCTCTGTTTTAGTGGCATGAAAACTATCATTGTTTTGACCATAAGTGAGTTTCACAAATGAGTGCCAACTGCAAAGTATGGGGCAAGCTTTTGGTAATGATGGGCAAAATTTGTCAAAGAAACAAACAAGTATAGGACTGTGTTTATGAACTGGAGAAAAGGGAGAACACGACAATAACCCTAGTGACACAAATTACTATCACAGTGGTAATAGAATGATAACAATAGAAATGGTGATATTATGGTAATGAGGGCTATAGACTAGTCGACATAATACTATGCAAAAATATGAAAGGGTATGAACAGCAGTGATAAGATGATAACTGAGGGCGTGAGGATCATCTATACAACGTGCTAGGGTGTGAACATATCCACCATTCGAAGGTTTTCAAATTTTTCATAAAACTGCCCATGCAATCTCAAAACCCTTATAGAATTAACTTGCATGTGAATGAAAGGGTTCATATATTTTCTCCAAGGATGGCTTGTTTCCCCAACATCAATGACATCACAACCATATTAAAAATCGAATGAGCAATGATTAAAACCTGTTTGGAAGCTTTTGGAGCCGATTAGAATCAAAACTGGGCGCAAAACACAATTTTCTGGGCTTTTTTGTTTAAGTGGGTCGCACCCCTCAAGTGGGTCGCACCCGTGCAAATTTACACTGGCTGAAGCTAACAAGTGGGTCGCACCCCTCAAGTGGGTCGCATGCCTCTTGCCACATAGTGCATTTTGCAGGAAGCTTTTGGAGGCCTTCCCGGTGTCCAAATCGAGTGTGTGATAGCTCGTTGGAAAGATCTTGGAGTCTAATTTCCAACACAAGTGGAATTATGAAATTTGGATTTCATTTACCCTGTCAAAAATCAAATCTCCTAACACTAGTCAAAATGATCAGAATGAGGCTGCCTCAAGGCAGAGTGCTGTTGCAGTCAACTTTTGAAGGTCTTCCTCAACTCCAAATTGAGCTCATGATAGCTCATTGGAAAGGTCTTTCTGTCTAGTTATCATTTGACTCATCAAGAAAGTCAGTTGGCCAAAAATTCTAGGAGAAAACTTGATTTTCCCAAGGTCACTTCAGAGGTGCATTCAATTCTCCTGAGGCAACGGTATTTTTGACATTTCTTCAAAACCATGATACCTGTGTAAAAATTGAAATAGGTTTTTCTTACTAGGCATGTTGTGAACAAAAAACTCTCTCAGTTTTCCAAAATTCATCTTTTATTTCTCTGAAACATCTTTTGAGTGAAACTTACCCCGATGTGTGAAACAAGGAATTTTGTCGAAATGAAGCGAAATGAAGGGGATAAGGGGCTTCTAAATTCTTGGGGAAATTTTGGGAAGTAGGGAGGAATGTTAGGAAGCAGGGGAAAGTGGAATCATAGAGATTTAGTGAGGGGAAGGAGTCCAACAGGGCAAAACACAGGCCTAGCCTAGAAAATTGCCAAGTTGTGGCTAGAAACTAGGGTTTGTGCAAAAATGAGGAATTTGGGGGATCTCAGTGATGGGAAGTGTTTAATGAGGTATATTAAGGATAGGGGAAGGTGTATGAACATCAGGATACAAGTTTTTCCGATGATTTGACCATCCAAGAGAAATTACCTCCAAAACCCTAGGAGAGGGAAATGGACCTTACCTAGGCACAACTGAAGCATGAACAAGATGTAAAATGGCCCAATGGAACCTGACATGATGATGAAAACCCTATGAATGATGATACACTCAACTGAATGGTGACATGGACCGACGTTTGGACAACTTTGAAAAGAGTGAAAACAAACCCTAGACTTAATGCCTAGTGACCAAATTTTGCTTGAAGACTCATTGAAATGACAAAATTTGACCTTGACACCTTAAAATTACTTTGTAAGAGCATGTT